>OU898276.1:156579506-157179506 GCA_918026665.1 Diabrotica balteata
TCGGCAGCCAGCATTTCTCCATTTTTATCTCTTACGAAGTTGGATATGCTTGTATACCAGCCTCTCTTATGTTGTCTTACCTCTCTGTAGAAATTTTTACTTTGATTTCGTCTGTGTTTTCCTTCTACTTTTTCAATTTGTTGCTGCAGATATTGTCTCTTTTTTGTCTGTTTTGACGTGTTCTTATAGCTGCGGCTCTCTCCCTGTGGAATCGTATACGTTTTTCTTCTGGTGGATTCGACAGATAATCAATTCTTCTTTTGTTTGCTTCTTTTAGAGTTTTTTCACATTTGTCGACGAATTATTTTTTCTTTTTTATTTTTTTCGTTCTTTCGATAGATTTCTCTGCTGCTTCTGTAATAGTTGTTTTTAAGGAGTTCCATCGTCGATCTATATCTTCATTTTCATTCTCATTTATTTCCAAAACCTGAACCTATTTCTTAATTCTACTTGGTACTGTCTTTGATTATTTTCTTCTTTTATCTTCGTCACATTCCATCCTTCGATCTTTGTGTGTTTATCTATTGTTTGTGTTGAAATTCTTGTTCTGAGCTTGGCCTTTACGAGAAAATGGTCTATGTCGCTCTCCGGCCCTCTCATAGTTCTTACACTTATTATGCTGTTAGAATATCCCCATGTTGGCTTGTAAATCTTTTTTATAGCCAACTGGGTGCTTTTAATGGCTAAGTTGCAGCCATATAGATTCTTGGCAAATCGATTTATTTTCGTTTTTCCCCCTATGAGAAGCGTTTCAGATGGAAATCGGGAGGTAGGATTGTTAAACTTTTTGCATATTCTTTGGGCTCACAAAATTAACATTATCAGCAAACTAAACTAATGAATATTATAGTCCATTTCCATCATATTGATTGCGTGCTTATCCAACCATTCGATTATCTCTCCTTTTTTCCATGCCGTTGTTGGCAATTTTTCTGCTAGTCTTGAATGGTAACTAGCATTATTCATGACTATGATAGAATTATTCGGAATTAAATTCAACATTTGCTCAAAATATTCTTTAAAAACGTCAGCAGTCATTTCCTCGTGGTAATCTTTGGTTGATTTTGAGGCAAAACTTATTACTACACCATTGACAAAACCGTATCCGTTTCCAATATGAGTTATTATGAGTCTGCGTCCTTTTTCAACGGGAATATTGTTTATTCCAGTAGATACACCTTCGATGAATGCCTGACGGAAACTTTTCACATTTGTATCAACCCATAGATATGGTACAGTATGACCTTCATTTAGCCAAGTCTCGTCCAAATAAAAAATTGTTTTCCCTTCTTCTCGGTACTTTTTAATAGTTCTTAGATAATCTCGTCTCGAACATAATGTAATCTTTTTTAATTAAAATGGATTTTCTTCTATTCTTTTGCCAACGAAATCCCATCTCTCTCAATAGTCCCCATAATTTCTTGGTGCTTATGATTGGTAACTCTTCGTTTTCTCTAATTAATATTTGGATTTTGTCCAATGTTGAAAATTCTTTGTTAAAAAAAATGAGTGGGCGCTGCGTCTTATCATGTTTTTATGTATTTCTTCAATTTCCAAGGGTTTACTCCCTTCACTCTTCTTGGGAGATGTTTCTCCTTTTCTTTCTTTTAGGAATCTATTATTAATGCTTCTCCAGCCCCTGTCATATTTGAACACATGTTAACGATTTCACGAACATTACTTAAAGGGCGTTGATGAACGAGTGCATCGTGTACATTTAATATTATATTTTTCTCTCTTAGACTGAAGGCACCTTTAAAACTACACTTAACCGGGATAAAACCTGTTGTCGACGTCATTTTTAAATGCAAATAACAAAATATCGACACCAAAAACGTAGGTAGGTAAGACATGAACAATGTAGGTACATCTACAAACTAAATGGAAGATGCAAACAATTTCTAATTTATATTATTGGCATAAGCTGAAATGTGGCATAAAAACTACTTAAACTATCATTAGTGAAGGATTTTTTAAAAGATAATGAATTGTTGACGGCATCTTAAAATATTAATTTTTTTTATTTATTTCAAAACAAGTATAGGATGACGCCTATGGTTTTTTTGACCTGTTGAGGATTTGCATACATAATGTGCTACCAATATGATGGACAAGGACTATAGCTCAAACGCCTTAAGTAGTTATTATTTATCAATTCTGATTGAAATAATGCAAAATTTAAAAACATTTTTATATTTTCTGACATTCAGTGTATTATAGAATGATGTATAATATTACATTTTAGATGTTTCCAAATGGGTTAATGGTGTTACTTCTCCCCCACATTCATTAGCAGTCGCTAGTCATAGTGCTACGTGGGTCATGATTTCCTGGCAGCCTCCGGAATTCAGCCATCCCTCAGAACTTATTACTTACAGGTAAAATATTACATTTTAGTTAAAGTTACGAATAATTTATTATTATCTTTCTGTTATTAGTCTAATTGAAGGTATAAACACTGCTCTTACGTATGTACAGGGTGATTAGTTGTTGCACTGTATAGTGCTTTAAAAAGAATCAGTAGGTTCAGTCTACCGCCAATCCATTGTTCTTCATGTTCCATTTTTTTCACGCGCACATGCTCCTCGCGCAGATAAATTCCAGTTTTTGATACACTGCTCAATATAATTTTTAATGCACTGCTCGAAAATAAATATTCTGTGATATTAACGATTTATGTAATTTTAGTAAATTTTAATTGTTAGTGTTATTATATCTTTTTTTTTACTTTTGTAAGCTTTGTACATAAAATTGTACAATTTTCAGTGACAATAAAGCATATTTCCATTTTATTCTATTATATATTTCTAGAAACTTACTTTATTAGCAGCAAAATATAAAACACTCTGATCAAAAGACCCAATACTTACCATGTCGAGGTAGTATCATGAAGTTTTTTCCTCATGATTTACGATGGAATCACAAATAGGAGAATTTTACAATCATCATTGCATGTGGTTTGGTTTTTAAATACAAATCACATGCTATGATGTTTCTAATGTGTATTATTAAGTTAATAGACGAGTCAAGTTAGTAGAAAATAAGCGTTTTTTCGTCACAACCGTATAGACGGGTTTGACAGTTGAAATGGATAGTATGAGATATTACAAGAAGACTCTCATCTAGGGATTCATGAATTTTTTAGTGGAACTATTTTTAAATAAACAATTAATACGTCAATATCATTATTTTGCTCATAACTTATAAACTTGTCTATTTAGAGATTTGACGTCCACAGACGAGTTGTTGAGAAAGAAAAAATACACAAAATGAGATATACTAAATTAAAATCGGTTAATAAACAAAAAAGTTATTGCATAATAACCAAGTAAAACGGCTGTTTTTGATTATTGTTAATAACTCTTTTAGTAATCAATAAAATTTATTTAAATGTATCTGAACTTAAAGATCTCATCGTGTTCGAAGTGTGTGCGAAAAATAGGCTAGATCCGTCAAATAGTTTTTGCACAATTTAATTTGTTTATAAGATTTTTTGAAAAATGCACAAATTTCTAAGGCCGGTCCAGATAATTTGACTGAATGGATCTTAATAATCCGGGTCTTATTTTCTTCGATGAGACATATATTATTATCCTGTGGAAAAAAAATTTAAAAAAAAAATACGTTTATGTACACAAAATGATTTATTAATAAAAAGCACATTTTAAGTTTATAAACATTTACGGAAGGCGGGTTTAAAAAACAACAACTTAAAAAAAAAAGGTCCTGCGACCATTAGGAGCCGAGTTATTCCTTTTTTTTTTTAAAAATCACTGTTACGTCAATTAACAACATTAAGGGCTGAAATTAACCAATCTTCTAGAAGAAAAGTCAAAGTTATTCTCAAAATGTTTAGCAAAAAAAATAATTGAAAATTGTTTAAACAGGAGTGTTGTAAACGAAGAGTACTTTGCGTTCCGACTAGAATGGAAGGAGTGGGGATTGCCGATTGCACACAAGCCGCGCTCTCCAACGCGCTCTCCAAAAAAGTCGAGCGCACGGTTTCAAAATAGATTGCTTGGAAAAAAATGACATATCTCGGGTTCTAGTGGACCAAATTTGTTCTTTTTTTTTAAACTGGGGTACAACGTTAAAATAATAACATTTAACGTACTTTCATTGCAAAATTATTCAAAACAAAGCAGCTAATGACTACGGAATATACAAACTTTTTCTTGAGTCGTCTTTTTATTGTTATTTTTCTATTTATTTATTTCAAATATGATTATATTAAATAACTGTTATAAGTAAATGAACATTTTGAATAATGTTTACTAAAAATTTATTAATGAAATAATAAATTAATTTTATGTTATTACAGAAGTTGAAATTTTGTGTAGTGATTTTTTAAAATAATTTAATTTACTGTATTTTTCTACGCTTAATTTCTATATCGTCACTGCTACTACTATGTAAACATTCATCTTAACTTTCATCTTTAATTTCACTTGTATTATAACTTTCATAAATCATTTCATTTTCATTGTCGCTATTCTCATCAAACCCAGTTAAATACATTTCATCAATTATGTCTTGTTCATCTGTTGTATCGTTTTCTTCTTCATTAATAATTTCATAAATATTAGTACATTATAATAGTAAAATAATATTATATTCAAAGTTAACCGTATATTATTCAGACAACGTGGTACAACCATGTGTTTATATTAATATATATCAGAACACGTAGTTTTTTTTAATATTCAGATGAATTTTACGTACCATTAATGATTTGTAACAATTATTAAATAAAACAAAACACTAAATATTTCAATACAACAAACCGGTTGTATAGTCGCAGGAAAATGAGTTGTACCGCTTTCGACGTGCGCTCGACGCTCGACTTTTTTTAGAGCGCGGCTTGAGTGCAATCGGCAATCCCCACTGCTTCCATTTGAGTCGGAACGCAAAGTACTCTTGGTTTACAACACTCCTGTTCAATCAATTTTCAATTATTTTGTTTGCTAAATATTTTGTTAAAAACTTTGACTTTTCTTTTAAAAGATTGGTTAATTTCAGCCTTTAATGTTGTTAATTGACGTAACAGTGATTAAAAAAAAAGGACAAACTCGGCTCCTAATGGTCGCAGGACCTTTTTCTTTTTTTTAAGTTGTGTTTTTTAACCAGCTTTCCGAATATTTTATTGCCATTTAATTTAAACTAAATAGTACGGAGTTATTGTAAATGTTTATAAGCTTAAAAAGTGCTATTTATTGTTAAATCATTTTGTATACTTAAACGTAATTTTTTTTAACTTTTTTTTCCATAGGATATTAATATATGTCTCAACAAAGAAAATAAGCCCCGGATTTTTAAGATCCACTCAGTCAAATTATCTGGACCGGCCTTAGAAATTTGTGCATTTTTCAAAAAATCTTAATAAACAAATTAAATTGTGCAAAAACTATTCGACGGATCTAGCCTATCTTTCGCACACACTTCGAACACGATAAGGTCTTTAAGTTCAGATACATTTAAATAAATTTTATTGATTAATAAAAGAGTAATTAACAATAATCAAAAACAGTGGTTTTGCTTGGTTATTATGCAATAACTTTTTTGTTTATTAACCGATTTTAATTTTGTATATCTCATTTTGTGTATTTTTTTTTTTCTCAACAACTTGTCTGTAGACGTCAAATCTCTAAATAGACAAGTTTATAAGTTATGAGCAAAATAATGATATTGACATTTTAATTGTTTATTTAAAAATATTTCCACTAAAAAATTCATGAATCCCTAGATGAGAGTCTTTTTTAATATCTCATACTACTTATTTCAACTGTCAAACCCGTCTATACACTTGTGATGAGTAAAAACCTAACTTGATTGGCCTATAAAGTTGATTTCATATAATCGAATGTACTATCTTTTAGTAAAGTCCTCCCAGGAACGCAACTTATAATATTGAAAATATAATTTTAAAGTCATCTACAATAAAATGTATAAGATATGTCTGAATTTATTAATGTGTTGTATTTTGAGAATGATTTCCAAAGTGGAAATCCAAACGTAAAAAAAACTTTATTTTAAAGTAAAATTATAGCTTATTCTCAGCAAAAATAGTAAATTTTAAATATATTTTTGATGCGGTATCATTATGGGAGATCCTGTATATTTGTAATTAATTTTAAAATGTAAAACTTACAGCTACCTTTTATTTTTGTAAATATTTTTTTGGTATCTCATGCAATAGCAGATATTATGGACTATAATATCACAAGAGTTGATTATATTGTTTATGGGCTACTCTAAAAAGAAATTACTACATTTATTAAATGTCTCATCTCTTACATCTAATAAGTTTATTATACGATAAACATCACGTAACGCGTTATTAACAGAGAATATATCAACAGTAAATATTATAAAGTATAATTTAACATTAAAGCATTCACATTCAGTCCTTAGCAATTTTTTAAATTTCTAGTTTCTAGCTCCAGAAGCTGATTTATAATTGATGACAGAATATTCCACATCACAGACAAGTCAAGTTAATAAAAACAATAAATAATTGTCTAAATTTTTGTGTTACTTTTCTTTGGCATACATATATTCTTCTTCTTCTTTAGGTACCATCTCTTCTAAGGAGGTTGGTAATCATCACAGCTATTTTTACTTTTGAGATTGCAGCTCTGAACAAGTCGACGGAACTGCAATTATAACACTTTCTCAGATTGTTGATCCAGGAGATGCGTCTTCTTCCAATACTTCGTTTTGCCTGTATTTTTCCCTGCATTATGGTTTGTAGCAACACATATTTGTCCCCTCTCATAACGTGGCCGAGATACTGTAACTTACTTATCTTAATCGTATTCATGATTTCCAATTCCTTTGTCATCTTTCTGAGTACCTCAACATTTGTTATTCGATCTACCCAACTTATTTTTAATATTCTTCGGTAGATCCACATCTCGAATGCTTCAAGTCGATCGCTCACCTCTTTCTTTAAGGTCCAGGCCTCCATCCCAAACAGCAGCACCGAAAACACAAAGAACGTAATATTCTTAGTTTGAGTTGTAAACTAAGGTCTCTACAGCATAATACTTTTCTCATCTTATTAAATGTTGCTCTAGCTTGTCCAATTCTCATTTTTATTTCTTCTGTATACTCGTTATTTTCATTAATAATTGTACCAAGATATCTGTGTTTTTTTACTTTTTTTATCGGAACTCCTCTTATGTTTAAAATGTCTTGTTGTATTGTTTTGGAAATTGTCATAAATTTTGATTTATTAGCATTAAGCGTTAGTCCGCTTTCCTCACTAGCATTTACTAAATTATCTAAAAGTGTCTGTAGATCTTGTATATTCTCTGCAATTAGTATAGTATCATCGGTATATCTGATATTGTTGATGGGTCTGCCGTTGACTTTTATTCTAATTGTTACATTTTCGAGTGATTTTTTAATTATTTCTTCCAAATATAGATTGAACAATAAGGGGGAGAGTATGCAACCTTGCCTTATGCCTCTTTTTATCTTAACTTCCTCCGAAAGTTCTCTGCCGACTCTGACTTTTGCTGTTTGGTTAAAGTAGAGATGAGTTATTATTCTTAAGTCTTTTTTGTCAATGTGTTTCTCTTTAAGTAACTGTATAAGACGGTTGTGTCGGACCTTATCGAACGCCTTATTATAATCAATAAAACAAACATAGAGTGGTTGGTTTACATCCATACATCTTTGCATGAGGACGTTAAATCCGAATAATGCCTCTCGTGTACCCATGGCATTCCTAAATCCAAATTGGGTGATGTCAGTGATGTCTTGTTCCACTTTTCTGAAAATTCTTAAATGGATAATTTTTAAGAATATTGTTAGTGTGTGACTCATTAGACTAATCATACGGTGGACATTACATTCCCTTGTATTAGGTTTTTTTGGTAATGTAATAAATGTTGATTTGAGCCAATTCTCTCGGAATAATACCCGTATTATATATAGTATTATATAAGTCTACTAATACGTTGATCTGATCTTCTGATATTAATTTAATTATTTCAGTTGGAATTGTGTCAGGTCCCACAGTTTTATTAGATTTTGCCAGATTTATTGCATGTATTATTTCATCCTTAGTTATATTTGGACCTATATCATATTCCTCGTAATCGTTCATGCTATCTTGTTGTATCCTGTCATCCTCAAACAATTCTTGAACGTATTCTCTCCATCTGTTTAGTTTGCCTTTGACATCAGATATTATTTTACCATTCGTATCAACCAGGGTGTTACTATTGTTGGACCGTCTTATATCTGCTAATTCTTTAATTTTTTTGCAGTTCAAAACTATCATGATTTCTCTGGAGTTCTTCTATCTCTAAACCTTGGTCGTTGTACCACTTTTCTTTAGCTGCTTGTATTTTTATCCTGATCTCCTTGTGTGTGGCTTTGTATTCGTTTACATTTTTGTTTTTGTGTGATCTTCTTTTGTTCATTAGTTGCCGGATCTCATCTGTCATCCATGGAGTCTTAGCTTCATCGATTTTATAACTACTCATTGTATCTTTAATGGGCATCATTAATGTGTTCTTAAATGTTTCCCATTTTTCGTTGGAATCTTTATTATCATTGATTATTGTTTTGCTTAACTCCTCGGTTATTTTGAACGTTAGTTCTCCTTTTGTATTCGGGTGTTTTAGCAGAGTGCTTATTTGTTGTGTCTTTTGTTGTTTTTTTTTGTATTTTCTTTAAGTGGATTTCGAATTTTACGATTACTGGATTGTGGTCTGATAACACATCTGTTCCTGGATATGTCTTTGCCGATTTAATGGAGTTACGGTTTACCTTATTGATAAGGATATAATTTATCTGGTTTCTGATAATTTTTTCTTTGCTATCCTTAGGTGATTTCCATGTACATAATCTACGTGCTGGTAACTAAAAAAATGTATTTGTCACTATCATTTCAAACTCCTGACAGAATTCCGTCAATCTTTCCCCTCTTTCGTTCCTTATTTCTAGCCCGAATTCACCAATAATGTCTTGGAATTTACCTTTTCCTAATTTGGCATTAAAATCCCCATTGTTATTATTATATCTCTATTATTGGTGCTTTCTAGTGCTTTTTTAATGCCATTCTAGAACTCTTCTATTTCATTTTCATATTTATCTTCAGTGGGGGCGTACACCTGTATGATATTAAGAGTTTTATGCGCTGTTTGGGCTGTGATCATTAACATTCTATCCGATATAGGAACAAAACAAGTTACAGCTTGGCAGAAACTGCGATCAACCACTATAGCGACGCCATTATAGTAGTGAATATCTTCATTTCCTGAATAGTATATTTTGGCACCGTCGACTTCGATTTCGCCAGATCTAGGCCATCTGGTCTCGCTTAGTCCCATTATATTAACTTTAAGTCGCCTCATCTCATGTATTACATTGTGGATCTTCCCTGCTTTATATATAGACTTCACATTCCAGGTATCTATCTGCAGTTCGTTTATATTTTTGTGCCTGACGCGGAGTTTTCGCATGTTGGCGACCTGGGAGGCACCGCGGTCTAACTGAGAATTGCCTCCCCTGCCGGATCTTGGTATCCGATGTCCATGAACAGTAGTTGTGAAATTGTCATTTATAGGAGCCATGATAATTGACAAGACATATCTATTTACAGATCTTTAATGTAGTGGTTTCTCGTTGCCTTGTACATCCTTCTGCCGTTGACCGTTCCTTTGGTTTATCCGCCTTTGGAGACGATTTCTCAACTCCAGGGCAAAAGAGTGCCCTATCACTTACCAACTCATCCGCCCGTAGCCGTTGGTCAGTAAGTGAGAGATTGCTTATACCTGCAATCGCTCGGTCCCTATCTGCATTGGCCATCTATAGATAGATGTTGCCCATCTTCTACCACGTGGAGGTTGCAAATTTGGATTTTTCTTTCACTGGAATTAAGACCTTTCGGCATTTCCTAATCCCTCCAGAGCTTTAGAAGACATACATATATCATTAAAGATTAAAAAAAAATTATTTATGCATATATTATTAACGATTAAAGATTAAAAAAATTTGTTTATAAATAATATTTCTCTAAAATATTTATCCTAATTAACATATTTTAGAGTGTTCCACAAATCCACTGCCGAAGAACAATTCCATTCGAAGAACGTATCAGTAAATTCCTACATGCTAAACAGTTTGAATCCCAACACTCAGTACATCGTATACATTCAAGCCGTATCAGAAAAAGGGGTTAGTATGCCCTCGGAAACTTTAATAGCTTGGACTGATCCAGCTTACCCGGCTTTTGTCGAAGTAAGTAATTTTTAATGAAGTTTTTAGGTAGGTACTTAAAAAGAAAATGCTTTGTTAATTCCTTTTCAAGGTTTTCCTATATTTAGCGATATTGGAATTAAATTAATAAAAAGGCTCACTTGTCGATAACATTTTTACCATGTCTAAAAAACATTTTTTTACATTTACGTTTTAGAGCTTATTTAAAAAGAATTCATGGTTTTATTACTTCATATACAGGGTGTTTCAAAAAAAGATAACCCTGTCTCTAGTGTAATTAAAAAACTGAGAAATAATTGGGGTTTGCTTAGTAAAAAATTTTTGTAACGCCACCCGTTTTCAAGATACAGGGCGTTGAAGAAAAAAAAATACGCATTTTTTACGATTTTGCCGAAACTACGGACAACATTGTAATGAAATTTTATACGAATATGTTTTGGAAGCTGAATTTGTTTTTATATCTGATTATTATAGAGGGCGCTAGTTACACGGATCGTACTAAGTATTAGTGAATATAACTTTTTTAAGAGTATAATTATTAATCAAAATTTCAAAGCTGGAAAGTAACAATATTTCGAAAACATTGTGCAAAATGAATCTAGATGCGCCCTTCTACAAGCCATCCTGCAAGGAAAAATATTTGGAAAACGGGGTCCAAGAAGAAGAACATCCTGCAGATAAGGTAAATATTGCCATCATTATCGTCAATATTCGTGACATCAAGAAGAATATGAAAAAAATATTATACACCTAAGTGAATACATAAATAGAAGCTACTAATATAATATAGTTGCTTACCTGGTGTACTAGCATTGTTGTCAAGTAACTCCCATCCTATGGTGTCTATGGAAGAATTCTCTAAATTGCTTCTGCGAATTCCTCTTACCTGGTTGGTAATCATTTCTGAAGATGTATTGAAGTCTGCATTTGAAGTTGAAGCAGAAGTACTGGGCATCACCTTAATCTCAACTTCACCTTCAGAATCACTGCCCGATGAATGTCCTTGATCAACTGTATTAGGCACATACTCGTCAACTTCATTATCGGATACATCTTCATCAGATAACTGTGCTACAGATTCATCTTCTGACAAATTCTGTAGACACTTTAATAACTCCTACTGAGTCAAATATCAACGAGACATGATAACAGCAGAAATAATAAAAATCACAATGTAAAATTAATCAAAATACAGATTGAACATGCAATTGCAAAGAGTATACTCAAACTACATAATAACAAATATTTTCGATGTATTTTATACATAAAATAAGTAAAAACTTCCCAGAAAAGTAGAACAAAAATTAGACTACCTCGTCATTAGGACTGCATTTTTCTACGTAGACATCAACATCAATATATTTAAAATGTAATTATACTAAGTACCTGTAAAAGAGAAATTATAATCTTTAAGTAAATAATAAAGTCCTAAATCATAAATTTTGTAAAATAAATATGAATGAATAATACTCCAGACTAATGAGGGTCGAAAATAGAAAGCAGTCAAAATGACTGCTATATGGTAGCTCTAGGTATATGTTACCATATCTTAAAAAGTAATTACGCTAAGTACCTATAAAAGAGAAATTATAATCTTCAAATAGATCTAGGAAAAGTCATACATTATCAAGTTTCTAAAACATTTATGAAAAGGTAATACAGAGTGTCAAAAATGAAAAGCAGTCAAAATGACCGCTCTGGTGCTTCTAGTGCTAACCAGCCATGCACTAAAACTTTTTCTTTGAATTATACATCGCAGAATATACAAGCTATGCGAAGAGAGAATACAAGATACACAGTTTGGATTTATGAAAGGCGTAGGTACGAAAGATGCATTGTTTGGTCTACAGGTATTATTCCAAAGATACAGAGATATGACTTGCGATATCTACACCTGCTTTGTGGACTACCAGAAAGAATTTGACACAGTTAAACACCGAAAAATGATGGATGTTTCAATAAATACCGGCGCATAATACAAAATTTATACTGGAACCAATCAGACACACGATTACCATTTAAGAAAGGCGATAGAAAAGATCTGAAAAACTATAGGCTCATAACGCTACTTAATGTAATGTGCAAACTATTAACTAAACTACTAACAAACATATTAACAACTAAGTTAGATAATTACAAGTCAAGAGAGCAAGCCGGTTTTAGAAAACGATTTAGTTCAAAAGACCATCTGCTTACGATAAAACTATTAATTAAAAAGGCCAACGAATATCAAATCCCAATGTATATGGCATTTGTAGACTTTCAAAAAGCATTCGATAAGGTGGAACATTAGGTAGCAAAGAACTCTTTACAAAATGGGAGAGTAGACTATAGATATACAGACTTAATTTCCAATATATATGATCAAGCAACAACATCCATTAAAATAGTTGAACAAACGGAGCCTATTAAGATACGGCGAGGAGTCAGACATGATAATCCAGTTGTATTAATAACAGATAAAAGGGAAGAATTAAAAAATATGATGGATGAATTAAATAGCGATATAACAAAAATAGTTCTACAAATGAATTATAATAAAACGAAAATTATGACCAACCAACCAGAAAAATTAATAATTACAATTGTACAAACAACTATAGAACAAGTAAAAGAATATGTATATTTGGGACAACTAGTTAAATTAAATAAAGAAAATCATACCGAAGAAACAAAGAGAAGCATATGACTGGCTTGGGTATCATTCGAAAAACTTTCCTATATACGAAAAAAAAAAAAAAAAGAAAATACCCCCAATATTTAAAAACAAGAGTCTTCAACCAATGTATACTTCCTGTTCTCACCTACGGTTGAGAACTTGGACGTGTACAAAGAAAAACATGGAAAAAATAGCAAAGGCCCAAAGAGCTATGGAAAGGTAAATGCTGAACATCAGACTATCAGACAAGAAAAGAAATGCTTGAATCCGCAACAAAACAAATGTGACCGATGTATCAACGCAAATAGCAAAACTTAAGTAGAAGTTTGCTGGACATACCATAAGACAGAAAGACGACAGATGGAATAAGATGTTATACACTGTAGACCAAATAGTTACAAACGAAAAAGAGGAAGGCCACAAATGAGATGGTCAGTTGACTTGAAGAAACACGCAGGCCCGAAGTGGATACAAACTGCCTACAATAGAGAGATGTGGAAGAAGGGAGAGGAGGCCTATGTCCAAAATTGGACAGTAAGAGCTGTATAGATATATAGAGAATCAGCCACAATAAGAACAAATCTTGAAGATGAACCGACGGAAGCTATCCAGATTGTGCGAGGCGTTAGACAAGGATTTATACTTCCACCTGTTCAACTTATATTCAGAGAAAATATTTAGTGAAGCATTGGAAAATTGCGACGAACAAACAAAACAACAGTATAAAAACTTGAATAATGAAGTCAAACGAGAAGTGGTTAAAAAGAAAAATAGTGCATGGGAACAAACATGCCAATACCTAGACAACCATATAGGAGGAACGAAGAGCTCTGAAGCCTGGAGAACTATAAAAACGATGAGAACAACGACAAAAAACCAAGCCATAATAAATAGAATACCAGAGAACACATATGTAGAGCATTTCAACTTATTAACAGAGAAAAGAGAAAGGTTTAAACAGACACATGAACAAGTGGAAGTAGAAGGAAGAATAGAAATATCAATAGAACAAGTGAAAGAAGAAGTTAAGGGAATGAAATTAAGAAAATCGCCTGGCCTAGGCGGAATAAATCCAGAGTTGATTAGGTATGGATCATCAAAACTCTTTGAAATGATCCGAAAATTATTCGAAAGATGTTTAAACGAAGAAGAAGTTCCAGAAGAATGGAGACAATCGTATATCTCTCCAATATACAAGAAAGGCACAAAGACGGATCCTAAAATATATAGAGGGATCGCAGTGATTGCTACTATAGGCCGACTATACTCAAAAGTACTACGAAAGCTGATAGAGAATGACATTAAAGACAAACAACCCGAAGAACAAGCGGGATTTAGTGCCAGACGCTCCCCTATGGATCATATTTTCACATCAAAAATTGCAACGGAAAAACGAGTGCAGAGAAATAGAGAAACCCATATAGCTTCAATAGATTTGGAAATAGCATATGACAGTGTACCGATCTCCCAACTATGAATAGAAATGAGTAACTTGAAAATAAAACCAATTCTTATTAACGCCACTCAAAAATACTACGAACAAAAGTTTGCAAGAATTAAAATAGGTAAAGAAATCACCTTCCCTTTTCAAATAAAAAAAAGGACTAAGACAAGGCTACTGTCTGTCACCCACCTTATTTAAAATCTATTTATACAGATCCTTAGTGAAATGTGTAAAAAAATGTAGAAACATGGGAATAACGGTTGAAGAAAACACGCTATATACACTTTTCTTTGCGGATGACCAGGTAGTAATTGCCGAAGACAGCGACGATCTTAGCTAAATGGTAAGAAAACTGCAAGAAGAATATGAGGTGGCAGGTCTAAACATGAATATAACAAAATGTGAATATCTATCAGTTGGAGCAGCTCAAATATGTGACCTAGTCTTGGAAGACGACAAAATCAAAGGCGTGCAATTCTGCAAATATTTGGGGGTCATTTTCAACAAGACGGGAAATAGCGCAGATGAAATCAGGGAAAGAATAAACAAGGGTAGAGCAGTGATCCGTGCTTTAAACTCTCTTCTTTGGCAAAAAACAATTCGACGAGAAACCAAAAAACACATTTACGGTAGTATAGTCCAAAGTATTACACTTTACGGTTCGAAGTATGGGACGTCACCAAAGCTAATAAAAACAAACTAATGCCTACAGCAATGGATTATCTGAGACGAAGCTGCGGTAGATCGAAACTGGAAAGAGTTAGAAACGAACAAATAAGAAACGAAATGAAAATGGAGCGAAATATCAATGCTGACATAGAAAGAAAACAATTAATCTGGTTCGGACATGTTAAAAGAATGCCAGAGTACAGATGGCCTAGAAGAGTACTGGAATGGATCCCTCCTGAAAGAAGAAAGAGAGGACGACCACGAAGTAGTTGGCGTAACGATATTTATGAAGCAATGGCGGCAAGAGACTTAGAAGAGGCAACTGCATATGACAGAAATAGATGGAAATTGGGGGAGGAGAAGCGGCGAGAGCCGTAATCAATCCGTTATTATATATATTGGAAAATTGCGTACATGGAATCCTTTTAAATGGAGATCGTCCAAACAAAAACGGCTATGCAGATGACACCGTTATTTTTGCAGTTAGTTTAAACAGTTTACAGCAACTAATAAATAAAGTAAATGAAGTAAGTGAATGATTTGGACTACAAGTAAACATATCAAAAACTAGATTTATGCTCATCAACAAAAATAAAATTAGAGACGTCCAACTGCTTGTAAAGAATACATCAGTGGACCGAGTAAAACAGTTTATCTATCTTGGAACAATAGTAAACGAACAATGGGATCACTCACAAGAAGTAGAATGTAGAATAGAAAAAGCTAGGAGTGCAGTCATCAACATGACCGAACTCATTAAAAGCCACAACTTTGATCTGGAGATAAAAGTAAGGCTTCTACAATGTTATATCTTCTCGATATTATAATACGGAGTTGAATGCTAGACACTCACTGAAGCGATGGACAAAAAACTCAAAGCCTTCGAAATGTGGCTATACAGAAAAATCCTAAGAATATCATGAACGGAAAAGAAAACGAACAAGACAGTACTACGAATAATGGGGAAAGAAAAAAAGTAATGTATATATATATATATATATATATATATATATCGGTTTTAAAAACGTTCTCCTACGTCTTCCGATGCCTAGTCGCCATTCACTTCGGTCCATCCAAAGGTCTTCATCTAATTCTCTTTCTCTCATACTTCGATTTATGCCTTCTCTCCAACTAAGGCGGGGTCTTCCTCTTTTTCGTCTACCGTGAGGGGTCCACGTTAGGATTTGTTTCGGGAGTCGTTCTTCGGACATTCTTTGTACGTGTCCATACCGTCTAAGCTGTTTGGTACTAATGTCATCTACTATTGTGTGTTTCACATTCATTATTTCCCTAATTCTGTTGTTGGTTACCCTTTCTAATCTTGATTTTCCTGCTGAGCGCCTCCAGAAATCCATTTCTGTTGCATCAAGTTTTCTCTTGTATCTTTCTTTTATTTGCCATACTTCACTGCTGTAAGTGATTATACTCTTAACAATTGTATTGTATATTCTATGTTTGTTGTTGTTTGATATTGCCTGGTCCCACAGTATGCTATTGAGAAGGGTAATTGCGTTTCTTCCCTGGTTGTTTCTTTCTTCTATCGTCCCGTCTACGTTTCCTTCTTGTGTGATGGTCATACCCAGGTATTTATATGCGTCGCAATGTTTAATAATTTCGCCATTCCCCAGTGTAAGGTCCTGCTGTGTCCCACCGATACACATATATTCGGTCTTTTTTATGTTTATTTTCAAACCACCTTTTTTGTACTCCTCTATTAATTTCCTTGTCATATATTCTATATCATCGTAGTCTTGCGCTAGTACAAGTTGGTCGTCTGCAAATGACAAAGTGTATATTGTATTGTTGTTGATCGGTAATCCCATGTTTTTGCATTTGCGTTTCCAAAGTTTTAGAGTTTGCTCGAGGTAGATCTTAAATAATGTCGGTGAAAGGCAGCACCCTTGTTTTAGGCCTTTGCTAATTTGGAATCCTCTCGATAGCCCGCTTCCAAAAAAAAGTAATGTATACAACTAAAAGAAAAAAGTTAAAATATCTCGGATACATATTGAGAAACGGTACTAAATACAGATTACTAAAAATAATCCTTCAAGGCAAAGTATTTGGAAAGCGAGGAATTGGGAAAAGAAAAATATCATGGTTAAAATCCTGAGGAAATGGTTCTTCAAAACAACAACTAATATATGTAAAGCATCAGTTAATAAAATAATTATAGCCAGAATGAAGCCAATATTCGAAACGAATAGGCACCCAAATTACAATGCGCCATTTTTAAAGAGCTCTAGCTCCCTTAGGAAGCATTTTCGGACTAGGTGAATTGAGTTAAATCGTCTTAAAATTATCTGATGACTCTCCAGTCTTTATTTGCCAGGAGTGTGTCTGGACTCACTGTATAATTATTGATATAAAGAATTTGTAAAATAAATTTCACTTTGTATCAAAAAATGTAAATAAAAATCTTATGTAGAATTCGTTAAACAAAATCTGTGACGAAATTCTCCTGATTTTATTTTAAAAATATTTAATAACTAAAACTGCTTCACGAGTGTTCATGCATTTCTGCTATCTCGCTCACGTATTGTTTGCGCATCTCAGAAGTCAAATTTGCCAAGTAGTAGTAGTTCCTAGAAGTACGCTACGTACGTTAAATAATTTTATATACTTAATATTTTCATATATGATATGTTGATTTATATTTCTAGCCTCCAACAGTTCATCCCATAAATCTAGTAATAGAAGGCAGCAGCATGACAATTCTTTGCATAGCAATGGGCACACCAATGCCCACGATATCTTTATACATATCTGGCAGACTTGTTAGACAAGAAACAACAAGGCACATGGTCACAGTGATACATAACGTTACTAAAGATATGAACCAGATCTCCTGTTACGCTGATAATGGCTATGGCACTCCTATGCAGGCTTCCAGAAAAATTATTATAAGTCGTAAGTTAGATAATATACAATAATAGCAAAACAATTATCGTTGTAGATCAGTTTCAATAAGATCATAAATAAAAGTCGTTTAAACGACATTTTTTATATGTTTAGTAAATTAGTAAATAAGAGAGTTTATAATTCATTTTTAATATTTTTAGATGGTCCACATATTCAAGCAAGTGGTATAACCATGACAACCATCGGTGATTCCGTTACGCTAGAATGTAAAGTAGAAGCTCAACCAGAGCCCAAGATGATTTTCTGGAGGAACCACGAAGACCGAACGCCAGTTATTCAGGGTGGAAAATACGATATTACTGCAAAACCCGTTAAAGACGAAGACGATAAATATATAATGCAGCTCACCATTAAGCAAATCACTGACATGGACGTCGGGGATTACTACTGTCATGCGGAAAATGCTTTTGGCAGCTCTACACAGCCGGTGTCAGTAAGAATTAGAAATCTGGCTTCTGTAAACAATCTGACTCAATGCTGCCTAGAACAAAACGTCACTTCACCATGCATGGATGCCTGCTCGTTTTATCTAGACATAGATGCTGTGATAGATAAGTTGGAATGTGTTCAAGATTTTGGCAAGTTAATGAAATGTGCTAGTGATGGTTCGGACCATAGAAGTTGTTGTGCCCACCAAAAAGTTTCGAGGAGATGTCTGGACTGGTGCAGAGGAGAGCCCGTGCTAAACAATAAAGCTTGTGTTTTGGCTCACACCAAACAGATCATGAGTTGTTTCCACGAAGGACGGTATGTTTGTTTAATCGAAATTTACGAATTATTTTTATTGCTAATATTTAAAACATTGTCTTAAATTGTCCTTACCTATTTATTACCCTTTGCGTTCTGCTCTTTTTTTCCTTTTAAGCCGTCTGTTATAAGTCTGTGTTATTAAGAAAGTTGGCTAGTTATACATTTTTATTTACTTATGATACCCATTTCAGAATTATGAAACATTCTATCAAATAGTATACAGGTCTAAAAGATGGATTCCATAGGTTTCTGGAGTGACCTTATAACCTCTAAAGCTTTTGCCCCCTACGATCTAATAGCTTTTAATCATGAAAAATATGGTAAACCCGAAATACTAAACCCATACGAGTATGACGCTATTCCAGCAGTCTGACGAAATCTGCTCAGAATTCCTACACTAACCTGAAATCGACCTTACGGCTTGCAAGAACATTAATGGCCGCTTGGCTATTTATGTATATATTTATTCACTTAACCCTACAGTCTAGGTCGTGGGTTTCCTTCCCAATTAAAAATGTACTTTAGACCTGAATCGGGTCAGAATATGGTCAGAAGTCATCATCTATTTGGTAATCTTAACTCCATTTTTAACGTTTCCATGCTCTGATCTAACTATTGCATTGCTAAGCGAGGACCAATAGGACCTCCATAGCTGCTGGTGTGCTCCAAAGTGCCCCTGTAATTTATAGGTTGGCAATTCTTTGCATCTTGCTTAGTTTGGTAAAAGCACTTTTAAGTTTTACCTTTGGCCATCATATCACATACATATTTTCATGCGTGCGTCTGGCTACTATTAACTTTTTCGCCGCCCTCCTGGTTATTTGTTATCTCTGTCATGAAATTGTTACATTTTAACTTTAACTGTGTCTATAAATTTTGTCTATAAATTTAACCTATCCTATTGTTGGCTAACCTAATCACAGGGCTTCACAACAATGAAATGTATATTCATCTACACCTGGTTCGTCCCTTTATTTTACTTTTTGCTCTTTGCCTTATGATTTTTCTGCTTCTAATGATTCTTTTTTCTCTTTCTTTTTCTTCTTCTCATGAAACTTTTTGTTGTCAATCTACTTTTATATATCATTCTCATTATATCTTTCCTACTTTTATTAGTTCTTTCTTTATCATATTTTAATTTTTGTTATTTTTATATCTCCTATTCAATATTCTCTTTCCTATCGTTTTTCCTTATCCCTCTTCATGCAGTTCTCTTTTGATTCCCCATTGTTCTGTTATTTTTTGTATTATTTATTTTGTTGATTTTTCAGAGATAAGTTACCTGGGCCACCGCAGAATATCCACGTAGATTTCATCGATTCCCATTCTGTAAATATCAACTGGAGTCCACCAATCAAAAACCCTCACACTGTCGAACTATACAGGGTGATGCTCAAGTTAAACGATCCACATAGTAAAGAGAATTTCACAGCAGATACAGCTACAACGCATATTAAATTTCAAAACCTTAGAGGTAATATATTTTTTATTAATTTGTTCGCTGCAATCACATGGATTAATATCGACCTTAAATATAAAGCAATTAATGTTACAATAACTTATACAGGGTGGTTCTTAAGTAATTGTACAAAAAGAAAGCGTAAATTCTACTCTTTAAAATATTACGATTTAAGCCAAATTTCTTTAATAAAATGTTGATATTAAGAAAGATACAGGGTGTTAAATTGAAAATTCAAAATTTTAATTTTCGCTATAACTTTCCTGTTTGTATTTGATGCATACTTTAATTAAGCTGATATAGGGGGCGCCACTTATGAATTATATGTGGCATATATTTACACTTTACTTTTTTGCCCTTTATTTAATATTAAAGATACATTATTTTAATAGAAAAAAACGTATACTTGTTAATAACTTCAAAACTCAACAGTTTTCGAGATAATCGCATTTTAAAAATCAACTACATAATTCAGATTTAACGCAATTACTCCAGGCAACGAAAGAAAATTAGACAAAAACATCAATACTTCTGAAATTTGATATAAAATGCCTTTAATAAAGTTAATAGTTAACGAAATATTAAATAAAATAAATATATCAGTAGGATAATTTACAATATGATTTGACAAAATAACAGAATTATTGGATTTTACATCAAAAATTTTACGTTTTGTATTAAATTAAGGTCATAATCAAAAAATGTTATTTACAAACCAAATTAAAAATAGTTACACTAAATAACATTAAACTTTTTGTCAAAGTAAGTTATTTAATTCATTTGTCAATACATTCCATAAAAGATCGTCTTATATTAAATAGTATCATTGGTTCTAAATAAACTGTTGCAGTATTTAATTTAAGTATTATAAGTATAATAATAAGTATTCTTTTAGGATTTTTATGCATTAAGTAATTATATCTCTAATCTTACTACATGACCAGGGAATATGACTACCACGAACAATGGTTCCAAACCATACGTTTATTTAAAATTCATGTTTAAAATGCATATCGTATGGTTTGGTACCTTTTGTAACTATTTTTACGGGCATGCGAATTACCTGTGAAATTTATTTACATTTTTTATAAAATGATTTTATTGATTTATTGGAAAAATTTTCAACAAACTTAAGGCAAAATATATGGTTCATGCAAGATAGTACACCACCACATTATAGAGAGAACAAGGTGAGAACATAATTAAATACAACTTTCCTGAATGTTGGATTGTTCATGGTAGTCATATTTTTTGGACATGTGGTAAGATAATAATTATAATTATTTAATTCATAAAAATCCCTAACGTGTACTTTATTATTATATTATATTTATTAGATGGTATACTTATAATACTTATTATAAATACGGCAGCAGTTTCTTTAGAACCAATGATGCTATTTGATATAAGACGATCTTTTATGGAATATATTAACAAATAAATTTTAAAAAATGGTGGACATATCGAACACTTACTCTGACAAAAAGTTTAATGTTATTTAGTTTAACTATTTCTTAATTTGGTTTATAAATAAAATATTTTAATTATGAATTTATTTAATACAAAACGTAAAATGTTTTATGTAAAATCCAATTATTCTGTTATTTTGTCAAATCCTAGTATTAACTACCCTGCTGATATATTTATTTTATTTATTATTGCATTAACTATTACCTTTATTAAATGTTTTTGCCTAATTTTCTTTCGTTGCCTGGAGTAATTGTGTTAAATCAGAATTATGTAGTTGATTTGTAAAATGCGATTATCTCGAAAACTGTTGAGTTTTGAAGTTATTAACAAGTATACCTTTTTTTGTCAAAATAATATATCTTTAATATTTTTTAACACAAACACCGGTAACTTAAAGAGCAAAAAAGTTAAGTGCAAATGTATGCCACATATGTGGCATATGTAGCGCCCTCTATGAGCTGCTTTTAAAGTATGAATCAAATTGTAATTCCTAATGTTCAATAGTACCCAGTTGTAAATTTTTATACATAAATATTCACAAACATGAAAGTTATAGCAAAAATTAAAATTTTAAATTTCTACTTTAACACCCTGTATCTTTCTAAATATTAACATTTTATTAAAGCAATTTGGCTTAAATCGTAATATTTTAAAGTGTTAAATCTACGTCTACATTTATTTAAGGACCACTCGGTATAAACCAGTGTCTTTTACATAGCCTACTATATTTTTAACATTCATGTTTTCTCCGATGGCTTCCTTTATATTCATTGAGATGTTATGCTTATTTCTTGTAGAATTGTATGACATATACAATGACAATATAGTTATTTTTAATACAAAATTTTTAATATATTTATAATGGTTTGTTTTGTGGAGTACAATAGTATTAACAACTATAATCTCACGACTAGTAAGTAAGACAATTAACAATTTTAACTAGTTAATTTATATTTCTTTTTATAAATGTCTTGAAAAAGAATTAAATAAAATTCGAAAGCTTGACAGTAAGTCAAAGAGTTTTCTTTGTCTTGTGGGCCAAATAAACTGACTGCATCCTCAAAAATCATAATTTATATATATATATATATATATATATATATATATATATATATATATATAACACTGTTTTTGATGGGTTGGAGTCAATAAAAGGGGCTATTTGTTGACTATTTTTTACTCGAGCTTTCAATTGTGATTACAATTTTTATCAAGAGCTTCTAAAAAATACAAAATGTCTTACAAAGTTGAACTAGAAATAAAAAAATTTTTGTTAACTCACCAAATAAAATTAGTTTTTTATATAAAACTACTGCTTACATAATAAATACAAAAAATATTAATAAAAAAATGTCTTATTCTAACAAATGTTTCTCTGAAAAATTTAGATGAAGTTTCTTAAGAAAAAAAAAATTGAAATTATAAACAAATATAGAATAGCTACAACCAGCCTAAAACGTCATAAATACTAACTTAAAAATTTTTGACAATATGTTAAAAAATAAAAATTTTTAAGTTAGTATTTATGACGTTTTAGGCTGGTTGTAGCTATTCTATATTTGTTTATAATTTCAATTTTTTTTTTCTTAAGAAACTTCATCTAAATTTTTCAGAGAAACATTTGTTAGAATAAGACATTTTTTTATTAATATTTTTTGTATTTATTATGTAAGCAGTAGTTTTATATAAAAAACTAATTTTATTTGGTGAGTTAACAAAAAATTTTTTATTTCTAGTTCAACTTTGTAAGACATTTTGTATTTTTTAGAAGCTCTTGATAAAAATTGTAATCACAATTGAAAGCTCGAGTAAAAAATAGTCAACAAATAGCCCCTTTTATTGACTCCAACCCATCAAAAACAGTGTTATATTTTTTCCAAACGAGTCACAAGTACTTCTTTCTTTTTTCTTACTCTTATATATATATATATATATATATATATATATATATATATATACAAATACTCATTAAAATACTAAATTCGATTTATTTGACACTGACATGACATCGTCGTCATTATTACATAGGGGAATAATGTATAGCATGCTGCTAAATATAATAGTCAGATTTTATTTTAGTCATAGATAAAAGCATTTAATTAAGGGCTTTAAAAATTAAATCGATTTTAAATTTATGTATTAATAGAAGATGATATAATAACGTAAAGTTAACAATGTTATATAGAGAGTAGAAAACTCTCCGCAGGATGGTGAAAGGGAAAATAATTGGCAGCAAACGCCTTTTCTTAATATAGTAGTAATATGTAATGCGCTTTAAATTTGCAACTATTAATTTATTATTTATGTAGTTTTTTATTTTTATAATAATTTTAAATCAAAATGTTTATTTTAGCTGGTGCAACATATGCTCTCGTTATAAAAGCAGGAAACAGCAAGGGAACATCCACCCTAACCGAACCCTTAAAATTCACAATGAGCGATAAATACATCACTTCTGCGGCGAGCCAGGAAGGTCACGATGGACATGTAGGAGTAATTGTAGCTGTTATTTTGGCACTAGTTGTAGTTGCTGCCATTTTCGCGGGAGCTGTGTGGTTTATGAGAAACAAGAAGATGTTAGGAATCAAGAGTTCAAATGGAATTGCTTTCGAAAACCCTAGTTATTTGAGAGAAGTCAATATGGATCATATTCAGGTAAATTTAGTTTTATAGGTAGATGGCATAATAATAAGGATAAATATATTAACAAAGAAAATATTTTTCGTGTGTGTATTACTTAATTTTCACTAGACTTTTTATAGCACTGATAGAAAGCAATTAAGAATATTTAAGCAATAAAAAAGGATTCGATGACAGATAATACACTAGATCTTATTCAACAAAGAAGCAAGTAAAAAAATAAAGGCGAGACTTGATGTATAGAAACATATCGAAAAAAAAGATACGAAGCTAACCAAGCAAAAGAAGCCTGGATAAAACAAAAATGTTGTGAGGTTAAAGAACTACAAAAACATGATAAGTTTAATATGCACAAAGACTTAAATAAATTATCTAAACTCGAAGAATACTTCTCATAAGAAACTCCAAAGGTAAAATGAACGAAAAAAAGGAAGAATGGACTTATTACATAAAGGAGCTCTTTATGGATACGAGGCCACAATTTAATACCTCAAAGTATACGAATACTGCTCCTAGTATTTTAATTTCGGAAGTAGAGAAAGTTATTACACAAAGCAAAAAAATGGTAAATATGGTTGGAGTTTACTTTATCTCACTCCCCAAAATACCTAATATATTATCATATAAAGCAGTGGTCGCCAACCTCTTCAATGTGTTGAGCTACTTTGTTAATTTTGGAATAAACAGCGAACTACCCACACGGAAGCCACGTAACGCAACGTAAATAAAGTAATCCACATCTATCATTATATGTATTTATTTTCTTGTTTAACTGGTAATACATAATACATAGGTACTAATAATAAACTAATAACAAAATAACTAATATTACCAGTACCTACTTGTTCTTAGCTACATTCCTACCTATCAAACGAAGGTATTTGAAAAATAAACACAAAGTTTTATCCAGCCACGTCACGACGGCATGTCACGTATGATTTAAAAATAGTTAATAATAATAACAAAAAAGTAAACATAAATATTGAAAAATAAAAAAGCACGTTCATGAGAAGGCTGACACTCAGACTCATCGATAATTTTTTTAATGTTTGCAGTATAATTTGATGCAGCCATTCGAATACAATTATCCAAAGGTTTATCTGTAAGTCGATTGCGATATTTGTTCTTAATAAACATCATATTGGAAAAAGAAGATTTACACAAATAGGTTGAACTGCATAATGCTTTCACTTTCAAGGCAACACGGCATAGAACTGAATATTTGTCTTTACTTATAATAGGCCAGATACATTCAGTACTTGAGACTAACGATTTCAAGGCTAAATCATTTTGAAACTCAATGACTTCCATTTCTATTGCAGCGATGTCTTCGCCAAAGTTCTGTATAACACAAGCTGCAAACTGCTGGATATCAATTTCCATAAAGGGGGAAACAACAAACTGCGCTACTAAAGCCATTTCATTGAAATCCTTAAAACGATTTTTGAAGTTACTTTTCAGAGTAGAAATTATTTCTACATGATATTTGTTGTCATAGGGTTCTAATGGATTTTGAGATATTTTTTCTGAAAGAATAGGAAAATGCTTGGAATCGCTGTTAATTAGGTTTTGTTCCCAAAACTCAAGATTTTTGATGCTTTTATATCAGAAATCATTTCCGCTAGTTCTTTGTCTCTCCCCTGAAGCTGCAAATCAAGTTTGTTTAATTTCTCTGTAATGTCCACGAGAAAATAAAAATCTTTAAGCCAGATTGAATTTTCTAGTTCCGGAGTCGGTTCATCGCGTTGTTTGAAAAATTGAACTATTCCAGATAGTACATCATTAAAACGTTTTAGAACCCGTCCTCTACTTAAGCATCGGACTTCAGAGTGAAGGAGTAGGTCCCCGTATTGACAGTCAACTTCATCGGCCAAGGTTCTGAATAATCTTCTTTGTACCGCTTGAGCTCTAATCTTGTTCACAATTTTTACCACCAGTTTCATAACGTTGTCTAATTTCAGGAAATTTCCACATAATGCTTGCTGATGGATAATGCAGTGTAAACAGAGAAATTGCGAAAAAGTTTCATCTTTACGACATAACGCCACCAGACCCTTATCACAACCCACCATAGCTGGAGCGCCATCGGTTGTCAAGCCTACCATTTTCGATATTGGAATTTTCTCGGAAGAAATAATATTTTTTAAATGAGAAAACAACTCCTGTCCAGTAGTGTGTCCTTTCAAAAGATCTTCTTTAATCGTAAAATCACTAAAAACCATCCTGACGAACACGGCCATCTGGGCATCTGTTGATTCATCCAGTTGAAGTGAAAAATAAACACAGTTATCTAAGTCAGTTCTTAACTGTAAAAAATATAATTGCTCATTACTTCTACACGTCTCATCACTGTATTAGCAGAAAGTTGCATAGATTTTATAGCTGAAACTATCTCGTCTTTATTTCTAAAGTTGGCAAATAACGAATTAGCAGCTTCTAAAAACGCCTGTTTTATCATTTCCACGTCTTCATAAGATTTCTTTTTTTTTGTGAAATTATCTGGGACACACGGTACGATGCTTCAGTTGCAGCCTTATTTTTGTCGACTGTTCTTAAAAATATTGATTATTGTCCAATTAACTGTTTTCTAACTGTTTCAGTTTCTCCTTTCTGGCGGCAGAATGTAGTGGGAATGATTTTTCAAAATTAGAATGTACAGTTTTATGATGTCTCTCAATTTTTCCTTTTCTAGCAACGGAGACCGAAGTATTAGATAACAAACACACATTTTTATCTTTAAAAGTATTGTTCTTCCCATTCCGAATGAAAGTGGTATATCTTTACCTTCTTACAACTGCTTGCCATAATATTATTTATGTTGTTCTCTACTAACCCAACCGCTGAACGTTTGTTACGCGTTCAGTTTTAAACTAAGCGCAATGTCGCCGCGCCGTGCGTATTTATCCCGTTCAAAGCAATCCAGATCATTCTCGAACACTAACGCGCTGGTCCGGCTGGTCGGTTCTATAAAGGTCGATTTAGACACATCACGTGTCACGTTTCGTCACAGTTCTGGCGCCGAACCGAACAATCCGTCATACAAAATATTCTTTTATAGAAATATGGCGCCGGTATTCACATTCATCAGTTGACGAACAGTTTCTCATCTGTCAGATAATTAATAGTTCTGTGACCAAACAGACCGGTTCGGCGCCGAGACTGTGACGGGACTGATGTGTCTGAATCGACCTTAAATAGCCAATTCTAGCTTGACGGCGTCAGGGGCAGATTGCTCACCGCAACGTTGCCGCTGTTTATGTTTAATATTCTGAGAATTAGATTTTTTTGTGGAATTTTCGGAAGCTTCTCTGATTTTTGCAGTTTGTATTTTTTAAATTAAAATCGTTGTGAGAGCTACCAGAATTGCCTCCGCGAGCTGCCGCTAGCACGCGACCACTGATATAAAGACTTTAGACTAATTAGTTATATGAGTTTCTTAAACTGTTTTTTATTATTAATAATAATAATATTAATAAAATTTAGCAGGAAAGTTACGAAACGATGGGAAACAGTTCGGTTTCAGAAATTAAAGAAGGATTGGGAACAAGGGAAGCTTTGTTCTTAAAACTAACATTACTTCAAAGATCATGAGAAGTACAGAAACCAGTTTACCTCTGCTTTATAGATTTTAAAACGCATTTGGTAGGGTCCGACATAATAGGATGTTTAAGTATCTAGAAATGATTCAAATAGATGATAGAGATCTGAGTCTTTTACAATATCTATATTGGAATCAAGAAGCTTCTATTCTGGTAGAGGGCAAATAATCAGACAACATTTTCATTTAAAGAGGTGTCAGGCAAGGTTGTGTGTTATCACCAATTTTGTTTAATGTTTACTTGGAAATAATATTTAACGAAGCCTTGGAAGGGGAATGTAACGTTCGAATTGGGGCAGAAATTATTAACAACATCAAATGGCACAGCGATCATGGCTGAAAGTATCAAATATCGTTAATTCCTTATAGATCGAGTCACTAGAGAATTCTTTAATAACGAAGTTATCATAAATACATCAAAGACATAGTTACTTGCATGTGCAAGCAATGCAATCTAGAGGCTTAGAAGAGGGAGATTGGAGAGATAGGAAAAGATGGAGGCTGAAATGCGGGAAGCGGCAATCGCCGTAGGACCCCCGTTATATGATGATGATGATGACATAGTTACTTGTGGTTAGTAAACAATACGTTGACCCTATGCAACTGATTGTCAACAATGAGCTAATTAAAAAAGTAAATCATTTTAAATAGGTACCTGGACTGTTGGATAAACGAGACACTAAATCCGGATGAAGAAATTTAAACTCGTATAGAAATTACAAGATGAGCATTTATGAAACTTAAATATATACTGTGCAGTTCTCAGCTGCTAAGAATTATGTTCCTAAAATGTTAGGTTTACTGTGTATTATTATATAAATGTGAAACTTGGATCATGAAGGTTAATATGATGAACAAATTAGAAGTCTTTGAGATGAGGTCATATCGTAGAATGCTTAGAATATCATGGATCAAGGCAAAGGTGACCTGACGAAGATGATAAAAAAGAGAAAACTTGAATATCTGAGGCCTAGAATAAAAGGTAGCAGATACTGGATACTGCAGCTAATATTTAATACAAATATCGAGGTAAAAAGAGGAATTGGTATAAAGAAATATGCATGGCTCCGAAGCCTTCGTCAATGGGCTGGCAATCAGCAGATGATAAGCCAGCTGAGCCAACCAGAGATCGAGATCAATATCGGTAAATAGTCATGGAATCTTTTAACGCCTAATTTGGGCACGGTTTCTCAAGGAAGAAGAAAAAGCAAAAAATATTAAGAAATACATTTATTTCAATTGTAAGGACGATACGTGGAAAATTTAAATTATCCATCAATTTGGTTATCATTATCAGATTTGTCAAAAGGGCTAAATTGGCTCATCTCTTTTAGATAAAATTCAGATAATTGCACTGTAATAAAAAGATGATATCACCAACGACTAAGAACCAGGGACAAGACTCATAAAAGATAAATGAAAAAAATATAGGAAGTAATTTAAAAACAACATCAAACACTAGTGGAGAAAAGTAGCTGCCAAAATATAATTAAATTATTGTTCAGTAGACCAAAGGTTTGTATAGCCAATAAACAAAGAATGAATAACTGCAAACAATTTGCAAATATTATGGCCACACCCATACCCTTAGCGTCGAAGTAATCTTACGTTGTTTTAAGCTGCAACTATTCTGTTTTCTTAAATAAATTAGGCAAGATATCTATCTACTTCCGACCCTCACTGTCCGAATTTGGCATATTATTAATTAGTCTCTAGACTGCTTTCATACTTCTGATTCCATGACCATTATCGATCGTTGGCTACCATATTTGTTGTCATAGCTTTATCGAGATCAGCTCTAAATAATAATGTACTTGTTCTGTTAGGACCTCGTTTACCTCGAGCCTTTTCCTGTATTATAAGATACAAAAGTTTATATTTTTATGGGGTGCCTGATACTGTGATCTAATTATTCCAGCCTGCATATTTTTATTATATTCACCAGTTGTAATTAATCTCGGCTGTCTAAGAACCTCCTCGTATCTGATTCTGTTCATCCAGCTTATCGTTAGCAGTCATTTATATACCTAGATTTAAAAGTCTTCTAAGCGTTTAATAATGGCCTCTTTTCTGTTTAGATATACTGGAAAAATATTACAATGTGTTATTTTAACTCAAAAGGTCAATACTAAAATCGTGGTTTACTAATACCGAAATACATTAATTCCTTTTACTCTGACCGGTACTACAGCTCCGACTCTAATACAAATTTCTTAACGTTGGCTTTTATTCTACACTGTTCATATGTCTGACTTATTTTGTTTATTATGAGGATTTTGAAGCTTGTAATATTATTCAGTATTACTCCATTCAATTCAGTGCCTTCTGTTTTCTCCATTAAGGCTTTCTTAAATATATCCTGTGAATAAAATTTCAAGAGTATGGGTGAGGGTATACAGCATTGTCTCACTTTTTTTATATTTATTTCATCTAATAGTTCTTGCTCAACTTGCCCTTTAACGCCACTATATATTTGTAATTGTAAACTCCTTGGTCCATAAGCTTTAGTACTACCCCTTTTATCCGCCATAGTTTTTTCTTATTTTTGCTGCATTCAATCCTGTTTCCTGAACGTTTTTTAATATATTGCTTATTCTCCTCATAGTCCTCAATGTCTTTCTCTTTGCTTGGTGTCCACTTTATTTTTTCTTTTAGTATGCTTATTATGTCTTGTTTTGGAGTATTATTTTGCTTTTTCATCCTTGTAACCTTTATTAATTTCAATCTAATTTTTACTACCAAAATATTGTAATCTATCGGTAAGTCAGCACTAAAATTTTATTTGGTAAATCTGTATCTATGTACAAACCACTTCTTATCATATATAACCACCTTGAACAGGAAGGTCAACGTATCTTCTCTTTTATTTCTTATACCCAGACCATCTTTTCACATGATATATCTCTTTACTCCCTTATTTCTTTATAGGCAATAATTCTCTTTTAAAATTAGTATTAAGGTTTTTAATATTTTCTTGTGTCGTTAGTATCCTGTCTAAAAATATAGCTACATTTGTTACACCTTTGTCCCTGTCCTTCGTAACAATTATTATCAACTCATTTTTGTGGTTTGATAGTAGTATGATCGCCTATAGTTAGTTTGCTAGAGCCTTGCTATGTCATTTCACTTATTCTAAGGATACTTATATCTAGCTACTTCATTTATTTAATGAAAACAAGTGATTCAGTGAAACGGCATGATTCAGTGGTTCAACATCACAGATAAGAGGTGGCAGTGTCAGAACTGCTGGCATACCACAGAATATTAAAGCGGTGCGAAACTCACTACAAGCGAGTCCTCAAATATCCCTGTGACAATGAAGCTTAAATCTAGGAATAAACTATGCCACCATGAGCAAAATTTTGTATAAAGATCTTTACTAGCATTATGCAAGTCCTTAACATGCGAGATTATCCCACCCGACTAGGTTTTTGTTAACAAATTTTGAAGCGTCTTAATGAAAACGAGAGCCTGCTGCATAATTCTTGGATGAGTAATAAAGCCCACTCTAATCTAGGTGTTAGATGTCCAGGTGCAGGTAAAGTTAAAACCATGAACAAAACTTTCTATTTCTCGGGTAATAATGATCCGGTTCATCGTAACGGGGTTGGAGTAATTTTAGAAGACAAATATAACAATGCCGTCACAAACTTTGTGCCATTTTCGGACCGATGTCTTCTTATTCAACTATCCGAAAAGCCAGTAAATATTAACATCATTCAAACTTATGCCCCTACGGCCGATAAACCCATAGAATAGCTAGAAGCGTGGTATGCTGAGGTAGAAAAACTTATAAAGATGACCAAAAAACGAGACCTATTAGGTGACTTTAATGCTAAGTTAGGGAGAGGAAAAGTTTCTGGATTGATCGGAGACTTCGGACTTGGAGCAAGGAACGACAGGAGAGAGAGAATGACCGAATTCTGCCAACAACACAACATGGTAGCGACAAATACATGGTTTAAATTACACCCTAGCAGATTGTACACTTGAACTTCACCACAACACAATAAAAAAAGAGTAATCCGTAACCAAATAGATTACATATTGGTCAACAAAAGATATCACAATGCAATCATCAGTGCAAAAACATATCCTGGAACTGACATCAATTCCGATCATAATCCTGTTGTTGCAAAAGTTCGCGCAAGATGGAAACTAATAAAGAAACAAAAACCTCAACACCAACTATTAGACATCCAATTATTAAAAAACGACACCATACATCAGACAGTAAATAAAGAATTAAACAAAAATTTAGGAAATATCGACCACAACAGAATTAGCGAGTACGATGATATAAACTTTCTGTGGAAAACTATTAAAGAACAAATGAACAATATAACAACAGAAAAACATCTAAAAGTAACACCTAGAAATAACAAACAGGAATGGATGACAAAAGAGATTTTACAATTAATGAACAAACGAAGAGAATCTAAAGGAAAAAATGACAAGGACGGAGAATACAAAAGACTAAATAGAATAATTCGAAAAAAAAATAACCGAAGCAAAAGAGAAATGGCTGGAAACAAAATGCGTTGAAATAGAAGAACTGCAACAAAGGCACGATTTTTTAAATTTACATAAAAAGGTAAAAGAGTTTACATTGACTACCAAGAGAACGACTTTTCACACCATGCTGAACACGGATGCCAAACTGCTAGAATCAACGGAAGATAAACTGAGAGAATGGGAAAACTATATTAAAATTCTTTTTTACGACATATGAGAAAAACCAAGATTGGAAAATAACAACGAAGGGCCAGCAATTATGAAATCATAAATGCAATTAATCATCTCAAAATAAATAAAACCCAGGTCCAGACGGAATATACCCAGAAACGTTAAAATTAATCAGCGAAGAAAATATCGAAATATTTGTCCTTTTATTCAATCGCATTTATGATACAGGTAAAATACCCCAAGATTGGCTGGAGTCAATATTCATCCCACTACCAAAAAAGCCGAACCCACAACACTGCATTGAGTTCCGTCTGATAAGCCTTATGAGTCATGCAGTAAAAGTCCTACTAAAAATCGTGCATAATCGTATCTATAGAAAGTGCGAAACAATCATCGGAGACGATCAGTTTGGATTCAGAGCCGGCATCGGAACGAGAGAAGCCCTGTTCAGTTTACCAGTTCTCGCCCAAAAATGCTACGACCAAGAGAAAGATATATTTATATGCTTTATAGACTTCGAAAAATCATTTGATAGAGTAGAACACGACCTACTATTAGAACGTTTGCAAGAAGTCGGTTTAGATGGAAAAGACATCAAATTCTTAAAAAACTTGTATTGGAACCAAAACGCCAGAGTTAGGATCGAAGGTTCCACATCCGCAGAAGTAGAAATTAGGAGGGGAGTTAGACAAAGATGTGTTCTGTCGCCTCTGCTGTTTAATCTTTACTCCGAGTTTCTATCTAAAGAAGCATTGGAGAATTCCAAGGATGGAGTCAATGTGAATGGCGTAAATATCGACAGTATCAGATACGCCGATGATACAGTGTTAATTGCGGATTCCGACTTAGGTCTACAACGACTCATCAACAAGACCAACTCGACCTGTGAGCAATTTGGTATGAAAATAAACATTAAAAAAACCAAAGTGGTGTCAATCCAAAAAAACCAAAACGTACCTCAACCTTGTACAATAAATGGGCACATTTTAGAACAGGTCGATAGATTTAAGTACCTGAGATGTTGGATCGATAGCAGCCTAAATCCTGATCTAGAAATAAGATCGAGAATAGAACAGGCCAGGAAATCTTTCGAAAAAATAAAAAAACTGCTTTGTGATTCTCGAATAAGACTCGAAATTCGACTACGTTTATCAAAATGCTACGTCTGGTCGACTCTTCTATATGCAGTTGAAACGTAGACCCCTAAAACATCAACCGTAAATAAATTGGAGGCCTTTGAGATGTCGATCTACCGGAGAATACTCAAAATTTCATGGACATCGCATACCTCAAACGAAGAAGTGCTGCATAGAATAGGCAAGGAAAGAGAACTTTTTAACACAGTAAAAGTTAGAAAAACATCATACCTAGGCCTTATACTGAGAAATAATAAGTACCAATATGCTCAACTTATAGTGAAAGGAAAAATCGAGGGAAAGAGAGGCCTAGGAAGGAAAAGACTATCGTGGCTCAGAAACATCCGACAATGGACAGGGCTAAATTTTGAACAGCTAATAATAACAGCTGGAGATAGAGAAGAGTTTAAAATTGTAGTAGCCAACCTCCATTGAGGAGAGGGCACTTTAAGAAGAAGAAGAATCTAGGTGGGTATGTAAATAAACAAAATGTCTACTATTGATCCTTCAATAATCTGCGGCAATTCCACGAAAGACTCCTATGGTTAGAAAAGATAACCGTGTGATGTGCAATTTTTTCGTTAGGGATCATCGGAACTTATTTTTTTGAGGATGAGGATGGGCCCGTACTAATACTTAATTCTGATCGCTACGTGCACATGTTGAATATTTTTTCTTCCGGAAATCAAGAATTACAAAAATGAACACACGACCTTTTAACAGGATGGTGCAACATGTCACACAAGTGTGTCAAGGGTTTTACTAAAAATATCGTTCTCCGAACATCTTATAAGTAAAACCGGCGATATTCCCTGGCCACCTCGTAGTCCGGACTAATCCATATGCGTCAAGTTTCTTTGGGGGTATCTTTGGCTGTGTTTCATAGTAACTCCCCAAGAAATATCAAGGTTTTCAAGGATACGGGAAGAAATTGAAGCAATACCTTAAGAAATGTTAGTCAATGTCGGAAACAGCTTTGTATCACGGCTGCAAGAATGTGTACAACAAATGAAGGACTTCCAAAGCTTCATAGATCTTCAAAAACTGAATATTTCTTCACTTTCACATCATTTTCCATCTATGTACCTACGTATTTTTAATAAATTCCTCGTATTATGAATTTTTCGTAACTCGTACGCATTTCTTACATTCTATGTACATATTTTCCACTTTTTAGAAAATTCATTTATGTTTCTAGCTAGTTATTAGATTCTTAGTAGCCATGCGCTATTTAAGGAGTATCCGTACTTGGGATCGTTAAGTTTATCATCTATCAGGTACCATGTTTTTTTTTGAGAATATTATGACCTAGATGGTTTCATGTTGCCTTCCTATATTATATAGTACAATAAAATTGTGCGACTCAGTCTACTAAAAAGATTAAATACTTTTTACTCAAAACAAGTTAAAAAAGAATAAAATGTCGAGATCTTATAGTCCGATAGGTGCGTTTCATTGTCATATTAATATACTTTGTGTTCCCGCCCAAAGTAATGACTACAGGCTGTACCACCAGCAGGTCCTAACTTTGGACAATATGGTGCACGTTATTTCACACGTAGCACACACGTTTCACACCATTGAATTCGTATTATAATAATACCATGGTCTGACCTGTAGGCTCCGGGTATACTTATACATTAGAAATTTTCGACAAATATATTGTAAAGTTTAACTATATATAATTTTTTTTTTGTAGGTGCCTCAAAGAGAAACCGAAACAACCCAACTTGCAAATGGTAGTGCCAACGGTATAGCAGTTTCTTCTTCTTCGGGAGGAGAAGGCTGGAAAAACGAAGCTCTTCACGTACCTGCACAACAAGAGGTCAATCCAACCTTATACGAAGAATTAAAATTGGGTCAAGATGGTGCTGGATTTAAGAGACTAAAACCCTAGTATGAGGACCTAGGAGTTAATGAAGGCATAGAATCTAGGTTTTAAGCAATTGTCACACGTTGTGATAGTAGGATATTAAAAGATATATAACACTTCGGGCAGTTATATAAGTCAAAGCTATTTTAAGAGTAGCGTTGCATTAGGTGACCAATTGTGGATATTTGCCCGCAAAAATTTTGTATGTAGTTCTTAGGTATTGTATACATTTATTTTAATATTTTCACAATACCTCAATAGCGTAGTGTCACTGTTAGATTTATTAAACAAATGTGATTTTTATTGTAAATTTATTAACAATTTGGTATATTATCGACGAAGTGGAAAGAATGTGTATTACTAATTAAGTTTTATATTATATAACTAAACGTAATTAAAGTGTGTAAAGAATTTGAACTATCGTAGAGAGAAAATTATTGAATACAATAATATTTAAAGACAAATATAAAGAAAACTACATCTTTTTAATTTTTTGTTTTGTCATTATAAATTTGTCCTTGTTTTTATACACAAAATTATTATGCAATTATTACATATTGTTTCTTTTCTAGATATCTTTTTATCTTGTATTATTTAGACCCCAAATTGTACTTTTTTCTTTGCTGTTTTGGTGATAATCAGTCTTCAATTTTATTTTATGATTTAGCAATTCTATTTCTCTACTTTTTAAGACTTATCATTTTAACTTTGTTGTACATTCTATATTTCTTTTGTCTTTGTCCTAATTTTTCACTAAACTTTTTTATCTTTACAATATTTTATTTGATTCTAAAATGATACAAATTAGCAAACTATTGTATCAAGTAATTTTTAACTTTAAGTTTGTTTACTGTTTCTTTCACAAATTATATTAAATAATTTTAAATGATTATGAATGAATAAACTGTATCTCCTAAAGAACGTAAATATGTTTATCAATTTATTATATAGTTACTAGCAGTACCTACTCTTTCCATAATTACTATATAATTGTGGTCTTAGCTTTGTAGATCCTTGTATTACCATGTATATATCGGGTGTCACCCTTTTTTCTCAGATTTCATGGGACTGACTTGTTTACAAATGTAACGTTTTAATACTTGAAATCTGCTTACCTGAGTGGTAGTTTAAAAAATATTAGTTAAAGCCGGCTCTCAACAGACGAGCAGTCGTTGTTTGTGGTCTCCATTTGGGTTCAAGCAAACAAGCAAGAAATAGAAATGAACCCATCCTATGAGACTTGCACACCCCTTCTACAATGACATTGGGGTCAATTATAATACAAAATACAATTCATTGGGGGATAAGTCCGCCCCAATGCTTCTGGCGCTATGTAGGCTAAATTGCCAAAAACGCTTGCCATGTGGGAGTCCTGAGTACAAAACCAACCATATGATATATTTCCGCGTTAAGCATAAAACACACCTAAGCGATTACAACGCGATGGCGTTCATAATGGCGACCGCGATTCGACTTGTCTAAAACAAATAAGTTAATCAGCACATACTTGTCGCGACCTGCTGGCGATCGAAGGAGTTTGTGCAGCGTTCTGTCGGCAATCGCGACGATATGATTGGTTTTAGCGTTCCAAACGCAGCAGTTTACATTTATCGCGGGTCGCCTCAATGGAAATAAAAATGGATTTCGAGAAACTTATTGAAATTGTAAAAAAAATCTGATATATTGTTCGAACTGTCCCATCTAGTCTTTGTTGTTTGATGATGTCATTTTTTATCTGATCTAAAATATCACAAAAAACTTTTAAAATTCATTCTAAATATGTATAGAAACCTTTCTTATATCTGCGGTTATGGTTATTCTAGGTACAATTTATGAATTTGCCCTTGTTGCCTGTACCTCGGGTTAATGTCATGCATCCAAATATCTTATTTTTGTGCCAAATAAACTGCATAAATATCTGCATTTGCAATTGGAAAAAAATAGAATGTCTACGCATATAAAATTTCTTTCTTTATCCGAATTCAATATGCTACATACCTTCGAACTCGATTGAACTAATCTTTACCTAACAATGCTGCAACAATCTATGCTTCTTCTTGTAAACATTTTATACACTATATTTACAACTGCATTATTTATACTAATGAGATCGTATGTCGCTATCGGTCCGATGTGTTGATTTCTAAAGAAACCGAGATCGCCATTGCTAACATGGTCGCTTTGGATGTGTTATCCGCTTTCTGCGAAATAGCATGAGGTGATAGTCTCGCTACCGTCTCTACAGACTTATGTTCAAAATACATTGCTTACTGGGTTAAGCGCCACTCTGGGTTAAGCTCAGTTTGGCAACTCGGCGCTCTCGTGTGTCGCCCTTTTTCTAGATTTTGTTAGCATTCTCTTTGTGGCATGCATCTTTTTTTAATATTATTTTTTGTAACTGCGGCCTTTTTGAGGGATATCTGAAAGAAAAACCATATGAAGTACGATGTCCCAAGATGTTAAGATATCCTATTTTGCCTTATGTCTTCTTGTTATAGACCAATAATATTATATATACTTTATTAGGTATTTGCTATGGTTTGTTGTTTTCTTATTATGTGCTTCCATCTATGAAACACATTATACCCTAATATCTCTCGCAAGATCCGATTCAGATGGTCTTCAAGCACTTCTTCTTAACGTGCCCTATCAAGTCCCCTTGACGTTGGCGATTAACATGGTGAAACTGTATCTATCTCGAACTATTCTAAACAGTTGCTCAGCTTTCTTTATTCCTGTCTACTCCCTGATATTCTTCAACCAAGAGGCCTGCTTTCTACCAATTCCTCTGCGTCCTTCGATTTTTCCCATCAAAATAAGTTGAAGAATATTCTATCGGTCTCCCCTTACTACGTGTCCAAAATAGACCATCTTTCTACATTTTATGTTTTCAAGCAGCTCGCGAGCAGCATTTGCTCTTTCAAGGACTGCCACATTTGTGAGCATAGCCGTCCATGGAATTTTTAGTATACGTCTGTGCAGCCACATCTCAAAAGCCTCCAGACGATTAATCGTGGATATTTTTAATGTCCATGCTTCGACACCGTATAAGAGGACTGACCAAATGTAGCATTTAACCATGCGCTTTCGAAGTTAAAGTTGCAAGTTATCATGACGAGACATTTTTAAAAATGTCGTGCGGGCTATCTCGATTCTACATTTTATCTCTTGATCTGGATATAGTTGTTCAGTAATATGGCAACCAAGATTAAAACTGGACACTCTTTGAATTATATGACCATCAACATATAATCGTGCATCTTGATGTGCTAAACGGCTAAACAGCATGTGTTTTGTTTTTGAACAGTTTATGTTTAGGCCAAACTCTCTTCCCACTTTATCAATGGCATTTAAAAGGCATTGTAATCCATTCATGTCATCACTTAAAATAACTGTATCGTCTGCATATCTGATTGTATTTATCAGAATTCCATTAACTTTCACGCCTCATTCCAAATTATGCAGCCCTTCTTTAAATATTCTATCTGAATATAAATTAAATAACAGTGGGGATAGTATATAACCCTGTCTGACACCTCTTTGTATTTTACATATTTCTGTTGATTTTCTGTTTATGCAAGCTGTCGCTGTTTGACGCCAGTATAACTTTTCTATGAAACGTATGTCTTGACTATCAACTCCTTTATCTTTTAATATTGAAATTAATTTGTGATGCTGTACTCGATCAATGGCCTTTTCATAGTCAATAAATACAGCAAAGACGTCTTTCCTTTGATCTCGACATTTCTGCAGTAATACATTTCTGCAGTAATACAAATTGTGTTTCATCCTGATCTTCTTCACATTTATCTCTGATTCTACTGTGGATGATGCGTAGAAATATTTTCAAAGTGTGGATCATAAGGCTTATCATTCTATAATCTTTAAGGTCGTGGCATATTATCATACACTTTCCGTTTCCAGCCTGTAGCGTTTAGTTTCCGAAAAATATCATTTAAATGGTTTTAAATATGAACAACTCACACTGTCCGGAAGGCACCGTTACAGACACCTAACGTGACCGTTCAGTACATTCAAAATCAATATTTTACTGATACCTACAGCTACGTAACGGGCCGTAACCGGTTGGTACGGAACATGTGAATTAGGGGTCCGTCGTTTTCCCCTCGTTGTTTATTTAGGAATTTGTTTGATTTTGATACAGACTATTTGAAAAAATAATTTTCGAGACTATTTTGTCATTTATACATGTGTTTTCATTGCTTTGTGACATTCTTTGTGTTAAAATGGATTGAGAAAAATTAATTGAACTTGTACGCGGTGAAGAAATTTTATATAATTACAATGATAAATGCTATCATGATGCCAATAAAAAAGAAAATATTTGGAGGGAAATCGCACGAAAATTAGGACAAAATGGTAAGTAGGTATCAAATTAAACGACAAATATTTAATCCGTCCAAAATGTACTAATTACAAAAATACATAGAAATTATTGTTGCCAGTCAAGTTTTCCAGCAGCAGATTGAAAAAATATTTTAAAGTTGTCCCTTACTGTGAATGCTAATAATGAATTATTTCCACCCTGTCTAGGCAGACTAGTAAATTCCTCGTCATTTTTTTTGTCATTAGGTAATAAATGTTCTGAATGGGCCCCAATAAAATTATGTAATATGCACGTAGTTAGTACCACCCTGTCTACAAATTCTGGTTTCAATTGGATTCTTCTATTATAAATTCGAAATCTTTGAGATAAGATTCCAAAGGCATTTTCTACTACCCTCCTAGCTCTTGATAATCGGTAATTGAAATGTTGTTTTTCTATGTCATCACATTGAGCTGCAGGATATGGCCTCATTAAGTAGGGCTTTAAGGGGAAAGCCTCATCACCTACAATAACATGTGGCATCTTCAATTTCATTCCTGGGAAAGGTTTATCCTCTAACTTAATTTCGTTTTCTAAATATGTTTTTAAATAGGAATTATGAAAAATGCCTCCGTCACTATTCTTGCCATAGCTGCCTATGTCTACAGCTATGAACTTATACCTAGCATTCACCAATGCCATTAGGTTTATGGAAAAAGTTTTCTTATAATTAAAAAATAATGAACCACTATTTGCTGGAGCAATTATTTGTTTCCCATCCCAAACATGTTTCCCATCGATCGCCCCAATGCAATTAGGGAAATTCCACAATTCCCAAAAGTCTTGAGCTATTTCTTGCCACTTGTCAGGAGTAGGGACAGGAATACATTCTGATTTCATAGTCAAAATAATTGCGTTTGTAAAATCCATAATGATTGATTTGACCGTGGACTGTCCGAGTCAAAAACTATATGAAATTGTTTTGAATAAATCCCCAGTAGCTAGGAACCTAAAATAAAATTTTATTATTAATTATTGTTTTTTTTTCAGCTAAGGATTGTAAAAAGCAATGGAATTCCCTTAGAGATGCGTTTAGGCGACAGCAAAAAAAGCGAAAAACAAAGAGTGGCCAGGCCGCAATTATAACTAAAAAATGGAAGTTTGAAGAAGAAATGAACTTCCTTCTTCCTTTCCTTCAAGATAGGTCTACCATTTCTACAATCGAAATTCCCGAACAAGAAGAGTCGCAAGTTGAAGCTGAAGCCGACTCAGAGATAGTGGAGACTGAAAAAAAATCTTTAAATGTTGAGGTGTCCTACGAAAAACAAGCCCCAACAAGAAGTGTATTTGAAACTCCGCAATTGGCAAAGAAAAAAAAGAATGAACGTACTGCTGCATCTGTGGTTATGGATTATCTCCTAAAATCCGAAGAAAAAGACGAAGTCGAAGCGCTTTTTTATGGTTTGGCCCAAATTGTAAAAAAGATGCCACCATATTACAGAGCATTGGCAAACGCAAGAGTTTCTTCAATTGTCGGGGAGATAGAACTACAATCTATTACTCATCCTAATCCACCTGCGATAAGAAATCCATACATCTATCCGGGTAACTATCCTGCCTATAGTGGCCAGCTTAACAATAATAATTCAGCCCCGATTACGCCAATGCATTCACCTCAGACAACTGAATGTTCAACATCAACAAAGACATCTGCAGCATCCAATATCGGAAATTCGAATAAACATGTTTCAGAGAATTTGGTTTTTGATAACGAAAGCATGCAGTGGCGGATCCAGAAAAGGGCGATGGAGGCAATCGACCCCCCCTCTCAAAACGACTGATGTGTTTTTAATTACAGAGGGTGTCCCAAAAGCAACGGAACGGTCCAATATTACGCGAAATGAACATTTGATCGAAAAACTGAAAAAGACGTTTTCAATCATTTTCAAAAATCTATCGAATGACACCAAACCCCACTCCAGACGCTGGAGGTGGATTCTAAAGTATCAACTCCGTTTTTTATTGCAGTTTTGGATTCCTTGTGAAAGATTAAATATCATTTTTTCGAAATATTTTTTAGAATTGTTGATAGATGGCGCTGATGAATTGTATTTTTTCGATTATAGCGCCATTTATAAACAATTCTAAAAAATGTTTCGAATAAATGTTACTTATATTTCATGAGGAATCCAAATCTACAATAACCAATGGGAGTTTCTCTTTAAGATTTTAAAGGTAGTCCCCACCTCACCTCTAGGGATTGGAGTGTGGAGTCGTTTCGTTGGTCGTTGGTCTCATTCGATAGATTTTTGAAAATGATTGAATAACGTATTTTTCAGTTTTTCGATCCGATGTTCATTTCTCGAAATATTCGACCGTTCCGCTACTTTTGGGACACCCTGTATATAAAAATTTATGTTGCTAATATTAATTTTTTTAAGTAGGATTCGTTTGTTCATACTTTATTTTTAAGAAATAAATGAGTTAATTTTGTTAATAGAAAATTTTGTTTTAACTTACCTTAAACACACAGCTAATTTTTCTTTAGGTGTTATGGCTTCTTTAAATGTAGTATTTTGTTTTTTAACTAAAGGTGTAATTAAATTTAAAATATATTCAAACTGAACCCTATTCATTCTAAAATATCCATAATATTTTTCATCGTCATGAATTAATTCTTTGTATAAAGTCCAGTATTCACCTTCCTTTTTTCTTTGTCTTAACATTGGATGTACTCCAAACCTCCTTTTTACTACAGTTTTTCTTTCTTCATCATCAAGTAGAAGCGCAATTGCACATAATTTTTGACGCGAAAAGCGAGAACACATCTTTACCGCATCAAACTGAAACGTTGTATGTATGAAAATGTGAACACGCAGTCCAAACCGCATCAAACTGAAACGCTCTATGTATGAAAATGTGAACGCGCAGTCCGTTTGCTCGACCCGAAACGCTATGTACCGGAAACGCAAAGTGTATGATAATATGCTACGACCTTAAGCTAAGGAAATTTTATTCTGGTTTTTTCTTTCATTATCTCTGGTACCCTGATTTGCTTTAGATCTCTAAACACGCAGCGTTCAGCTTCGTATTTGGGCTCATTTTCAGCTTCTCCTAAGCATATGTTGTTTGTTGCTGGTATTTCCTTTTAGTTGGTATTATATTTGTGTTTTTATGTAAGAGATGTATATATTTTGGATATTATGACGCTGTTTATCAGTCTAAATTGGGTTTCAATGCTAATTTGCTTTTCTTTCCCATGGTTCCTCTTATTGCAACTCTGGTTATCGCTGCTTTGTGGATTGTCACGTTTACGTGTCTTGTGGACGTTAAACTTTGGTCTAAGTTTCCTAGGTATTTAGCTTTATTCTACCATTCGATGAGTCTATCTGACACTGTTAGGTGTTCTTGTGGGTAATCTCTTTTATTTTTGAAGACAACCGCTTAAGTCTTCTAGAGATTTATGGCTATTTATTATTAGATACTGTATTTTTCTACCGCATCCAGTGCTGTGTACAGATTTGCTACTGCTATATCCAGGTTCCTGTGTTTTAAAGCGATTTCAGTGAAGTCTGCAGCGATTTGAAATTCTATAAAGTTTTCTAGCTTCCTCTAGTAATACCATTTTAAAATTATTCTTTTCCGCATTGCCTGCTGTTATGATTCTCATATCTGGATATGGGGTTTGTATTTTATTCCATGGAACAGGTCTTTTTTTAAATTTACCTATCTCCTAACATCAGCCTACTGGAGATGTAGACATAAGGTGAACTTGACCTCTATAAGTCAGGTGAAAGCTGAAAGCTTATGGGTGGTAATTATGAATCTACATTATGTATATGATTCGTGTAGTTTTAGATGACAACAAAAATAAACAATAAAAAATATTCATTTGGAGTAAAGAGCTCGAACAGTACGGGTTAAAATTTTACATTAAAACTAAACAATTGTAACAGATGAACAACAGAAAGTCCCAAAATATGGTAGTACATCAAAGAGCTATAAAGAACGTCACAACTTTGAAATACCTAAAAGGGCACAGAAATTTGAAGTCAGAAATCTATACTACAAAGGCTATACCGGGCATTAAATACAACGTTTCTAACGAAAAAAAAAAACGTTGGAAACAAAAAACAAAGAGTTAATGGTGCTACTACTTAATACAGGCAACCAACTTAACGCCAGGCTAGTGCTGAATACAATGAGAATAATGCAGTTAAAATACTTTTAATATATAAGACATACAACTATTATTACGCAGTTGAAACAAATTTTAAACAGAGAAGTTAACATAAAAACAAAAGGAGGAGTACAGAAATAAATCGATATAGTAAAATGGATTTAGAAATATTAGAAGTAAATTGGAAAGAATCAGACAACTTCACCTGGACCATCAAACATAATAAACATGGCTGAACAAAGCCTTAACAATTTAAAGGAATGTTAGAATTGTACTATATACCTATGTATATATGAACATTAACTCTTTGCATAATAGATCTTCAGCGTATAAGTCAAACTTAAAAAAAAGCCTGTCTCTCATGTTGGTTTCAGTTTTGATTAATATAATTTATTCAGCGTTTCTTAAATTACCAGATTGTGTGACTGTGTCCCGATTTCCATGTAATTCAAAACTTTTCTCGGTCGCATATTTATTAAAATTTTGTGATAAATGAAAGTCCATCGGAATAATAACTAACAAATAAAGACGATTTTTTTTTAAGTTTATAGTTTAGGGCAGATCCTTTATTCAACTAAAAGATGATTATATTCTTGTCTAAACTAAGTATTTTGTCTAGCTAGACAAGAAAAATGGGTGATCTTTATTTATAATTGTTTGTCTCTTTCATTATCTTTAGCTCCACAACCGATTATGGATCTTAGCCCAGGTTTTCCAATTTTATACCGGTAACTTACTTTTCTCCATATAACTTATCCATCGTATGCTGTATATTTTGATGAATCAAAATTTAAGAGCTTGAAGTGGTGTATAGCATTGGCCATATACTCTTCTGTTACACACCTAGGTTCAAATCACACTGCACCCTCTACATTGTATTTTGTCAACTTTTATGTTTCTGTTATGATGGTATACTGATTTAATTTTCATATAAATCTTTTTTATCCAAAATCCGATCTATGTGCTTCATATATGTGATATTTTTCTGCGCTTAATATATTACTTTAATTTAGTCGTGAACCCTGTTGTAAAAAAATTTTTGTGTATTTGAACATACATGTTTCAATCACTAAATCTTTAGGTTGTGCTATCTTCTTGTCATTTTTAATGTAAAAAGCGGAGATTCCTACATATATTCTTGTGTCCTGTAATCCAGCGGAATTGGGTAACATAACCTTATTACCGCTATGATGATCTTAACCTAAGAGGGAGATATGGGGTCAGTAGGGACCTAAACAATATATAGAAACAACACTAACGTACAATAGTATATGGATCGGATATTTGCTTATAGTGTGGCGGTACTAGAGAACAACAAAAATTACAAATATCCTATCATTAAGAACCTAGCTAATGTTTTGCAGATTATCTAGATTCCTTGTAATCATAACATTCGGTTACATTCGGAACATACGAAATATTATGTATTTCGGCTCAATTTTGCTGTAGGTGGTTGGCCAACAAAAGGTTGTCAAATAATTATATTATAAAAATCCAATACTTCATCGGGCTGCTGGATTCTGAAATCATAAAAATTGAAAGCTACACATAAATCTAGGATTTTATTATGCTGTCAAACCAGTTATCGCTTCTTTAGACAAGCCCTTTTGTGAGCGGTGTTGCCAACGTCATGCCTTTAAATGTTTCTCAAATAAGGTTTTATCCATAAAATATTTACAAGAAAAAAAGAAAATAACTACAAATCATTAAGTTTATTTTTGTTATTAGTCTGTTTTAGTAGATTGGTAAATACAATGAAAAATATAGGCAAATATCAGATTTATTTAAAGATACGAAGAAGATATAACTCTCAAAAAGATCCGCAAATCGGATTATTACACGGCGATTGGCAACATTGTTACGCAAACAACATTGTTGCGAAACAGATAGTTAAACGATATTTTATACAATATCTAAACCCAAGTATGGATTTATTTTTGTCCAAGTTTTATATTGGTCCACTATTTCAAATGCAGTTCAAACAGACATATATTAAATTGTATGATCCGTTTTAAATTCGTTCAATCTGTATAATACCGGATTGATTACGGCTATCGTCGCTTCTCCGCTCACAATTTCCATCTTTCTCTGTCTTTTGCCGCCATTGCTTCATTAATATCGTTGCGCTAACTTCTCCGTGGTCGTCCTCTCTTTCTTTTTTCAGGAGGGGTCCATTCCAGTACTCTTCTAGGCCATCTGTACTCTGCTATTCCCTAATATGTCCAAACCAGATTAATTGTTTTTATTTTCTATGTCATCATTGATATTTCGTTTCTTATTTGTTCGTTTCTAACTCTCTCCAGTTTCGATCTACCGCTCTTTCGTCTCAGATAATCCATTTCTGTCGTAATAAGTTTGTTTCTATTAGCTTTGGTGACGTTCCATACTTCCGAACTGTAAAATGTAATTCTTTGGACTATACTACCGTAAATGTGTTTTTTGGTTTCTCTTCAAATTGTGTTATATGTGAAATTTTATACCCCCAAATATTTGCAGGATTGCACGCCTCTAATTTTGTCGTTTTCCAAGACTAGGTCACACATTTTATCTGTTTTCACTGCGAGATATTCACATTTTGTCATATTCATGTTTAGACCTGCCACCTCAGATTTTGCTTGCAGTTTTCTTACAATATAGCTCAGAGTGTAGCTGTCTTCGGCAATTACTACATGGTCATCCGTAAAGAAAAGTGTATATACAGCATTTTCTTCCACCGTTATTCCTATGTTTCTACCTTTTTCTCCTATTTCTCTAAGGATCTATCCAAATAGATTTTAAATAAGATAGGTGACATACTGCAGCCTTGTCTAAGTCCCTTTGTTGTTTGAAAAGGAGAGGTGATTTCTTGTCCCATGTTAATTATTGCAAAGTTTTGTTCGTAGTATTTTTGAGTGGCGTTAATAAGAATTGGGTTTATTTTCAAGTTAACCATTTCTATCCATAGTAAGGAGATCTGGGTTTCCATTTCCATATCCATATATGGGTTTCTCTATTTCTCTTCACTCGTTTTTCCATTGCAATTTTTAATGTGAAAATATGCCGCTTGTTCTTCTGGTTTTTGTCTTAAATATCATTTTCTATCAGGTTCCGTACTACTTTTGAGTATAGTCGCCCTATAGTAGCAATCACTGCGATCCCTCTATAGTTTTTAGGATCCGTATTTGTGTCTTTCTTGTTTATTGGAGAGATATACGGTTGTCTCCATTCTTCTGGAACTTCTTCTCCGTTTAAGCATCTTTCGAATAATTTTCGGATCATTTCAAACAGTTCTGATGATCCATATTGGTATTCTATTTATTGTGACCTGGTTTTTTGTCGTTGTTCTCATCGTTTTTATAGTTCTCCAGGCTTCAGAGCTCTTTGTCCCTCCTATATGGTTGTCTAGGTATTGGCATTTTTGTTCCCATGAACTATTTTTCTTTTTAACCACTTCTCGTTTGACTTCTTAATTCAAGTTTTTATATTGTCGTTTTGTTTGTTCGTCTCTCTGTTGTAATAACTTTTGATATACTTCCTTTTTTCTCTTATCGTTTCTTCCACTTCTTTATCCCACCAATATGGTTTATCTACTCTCCATACCCGTGGCCCTAAGGTTTCTAGTGCTGCGTGTTTCATTGAGTATTTTATATGTTCGTATTCATCCGTCGTTGATCTGTGTGATTCCTGTAGTTTTTGTGTTAGTCTCCAGGATTAAAGTAACTGTGTGCTCTCGTTATCTCGATTGTCTAAGGTGTACGCAGTTCTTTCTATTTTTCTCTGTGTTCTTTGTTAATGTTTGTGTGGTTCCTGTCTACGAATGGTGTATATATTTTCCTATTATCAGGCAGTGGTCCGAGCCGCACTCTGCTTCTCTATTTAGCTTTACGTAATTGAGTCTTTATTGAATTTGGGCACTACTTGGCTATAATTGGGTGTACTTATACTTGCACATTTCGATTAGAAAGGTGAAGCTCGCGACGAACGTTCCCTTGCTATCAATCTATATCTATATTTTCTTTTGTTGATTTTTTATATCTCTGCAAGGGTTGGTTTGATTTTCAAAAACTTGTTTTATTAATACACGCCAAGTTTTCTTAAATTGGCCTTGAAAATTACCAACAGGATTCTGCTTACATTAGACTCGCCTAGATTCGTGTTAAAAAAAATATGAACACGTACATTACTTAAATTATGGTTATTTAAAATTTAATGTAATATACAGGATAAAATAAAATTTAATCAGGTAAGATTTTTTCATTTAAAAAAAAAAATAACCTATTACGATTTAAATCGAGCTTATTACTGTAAATCCTATATAGTATAGGTTTTTACACTCAATGTTTTGTAAAGATAAATTGTAATTAGAGTTTACAAGCCGTATGTCTGGCAGAATTGCTTATCACGGACGTTCCGTCTGCAAATGCAGCGGACATTATCGCAGGCAGTGCGGTAGAAGATGTAGACGTGACCTCGTATTATGGTCTTCAAGCACTAATTTTCAGTAAAGTATAGTAGATCATTTTATAAAATAATAAAAGATTTTTAAAGTTTCTTTTTTAATAAAAATTGCTAGCACCACATATTCTTACAGTTATTATGTAGATTATGGTCCAAAAATAACTTTTCCACCATTTCTTTAGGAGATGTAGACATATCAACAATGTATACATATTGTATAGCGCATTTTTTTAAGTGACTATATAGTTATATTATGGTAAAGCTCACACTTTCCAATAATGTATATTATTTTGTAATTTATAAAACAAGATATTGCTGTTCATAAGGCTGTAGTATGCCTTACTGTTTATTTTTCTATATACTTTCTGTTATGCTCTTTTCTTTAATTCCCCCGAGTTCGTGACAGCTTTACTTCGTTCATTCATTCCCTATATTTTTTTCACGACTTGGCAACGTCTTCGTGAGTTAAGAGCACGTTCCAATTCTGATATAGCCTATATGATCTCGGAGTAATTTTTTTTTATTTGCAATCATTTGAACAAATAGTACAGTATTATACTTTTAGTAACGCAAAATTCATTTATATTTAGATATTTCAGAATAGTGTCTATTTTTTAAACATACAAATATTAACACGTATATTAGATGGCTACAGCAAATCACGTCCACTTAGTTACTTTTCTATGCTTAAAATGGTATTCTGCCTACTTTAATAATGACAATATCTAAGTTTTTAATCTTTACGACAACTTAAAGATAAAGCATATTAAGTTAATTCCATATTTTCACTTAAAAAATATGCAGGACGTATACGTCAATGACTCACGATATGTTTTATTAGCTGAGAAAAACCAAAAAAATATTAATAATCCACACTTGTGTGTGTAAAAAAGTGTGTATTTAGATAAGTACACTTACATGTGCCTTCAAAGTAGTATAAAAATAAACTATCGAAATATTGTGTAGAAAAATATTATTTCTTGTACATAATTTTTAAAAATTTGTAAGATATGTAAACACAAGTAGCATAAGTAGAATAAACTTTATCACAGATGGATGAAATTTTGTTTTTTTTTTTATTGCTAATACCTTTATTTTAGAAACAAGTATTTTGAGTTAATTTAAACGAATTTTTTTAAAGACTTTCCTAATTGGTTCTCCATACTCTGGTTAGGATAGAGGATAGAGCTAAGAAAGAAAGAAAGACGACCTTCTACAGGAAGTACAGAAAAGTATGCCCTCTATTCGTAACGGAACATCACAAGAAATATGGGAGACTGTTAAAAATTGCGTAACAACACCAGTGAATCGCTCAAAGAAAAATAATCCGGTGAAACGGAAACACTGGATAACAGATGAAACTCTTAAAATAATTGAGAATAGAAGAAATCTTTGTAAAAGTGGTGTACATAATGAAAGGGAAAAAGCTAGTTTAAGAAACATCTATAAAGAAATAAAACGAAGATGTAAGGCCGACAAAAAACAGTACTATCAAAGTATATGCAAAGAAATTAAACGACATGGTCAGACATCTATTTAGAAAAATACGCTACCTGACAAGAGACTTCAGAGCCAGAACTTGGGCCATTGAAGAGAACACTGGAACCCTGGGAACAAACAGAGAAGACATAGCAGAGACATGAAGATCGTATTGCAGGGACCTATTTAAAGATGATCAACGCCAAGAGCTTGTTAGCCAAATCTCTGACGAGGTGGAAGACGAACCTGATATACTCGAAAATGAAGTAAGACAGGCTATCAACAAGCTCAAATATAACAAAGCACCAGGTCCAGATATGATAACAGCAGAAATGCTTAAAGCCACAGAAGAAACCGGCGTAAAGTTACTTCATTTACTCTGTAACCAAATATGGCATTCCAAACAATGGCCTGAAGACTGGACAAAATCTACAATAACGACCATACATAAAAAAGGCAGCTTCCATAAATGCGACAATTATAGAACTATCTCTCTTATATCCTATGCCAGCAAGATAATGCTACATATAATCAATGAGAGACTGAAAACATTCCTCAAAGGAGAAATTCCACAAGAGCAAACTGGATTTACCAAAGGTATAGGCACTCGAGAACACCTGCTGAATATAAGACAGATAATCGAGAAATCTAGGGAATTCAACATCCCACTATACGTCTGTTTTATAGATTACCGTAAAGCGTTCGACAGGCTCAAGTGGAGACACTTATGGCGAATACCAAAAGAAGTAGGCGTACCACAACATCTAATTACGCTTGTAACTGAACTATATGAACACACTACTGGATCAGTTAAAGTACTTGACACACTTTCGAACGAATTTCATCCAGAACGGGGTGTCAGACAAGGATGTATACTATCTCCACAATTATTCAACATATATGGGGAGTATATTATGCGAAGAGCGCTTGAAGGATGGGAAAAGGGTATCTCAATAAATGGTCATAAACTAAACAACCTACGTTTCGCAGATGACACAGCCCTTCTTGCAAATAGTCAAGCAGGGCTGATAGAACTTATACGACTGATCGAAAACGAAAGTCAAATATTTGGTCTGCAATTAAACATATCAAAGACAAAGATCATGATAGTGGATAGACTACACAACAATCATCCACACATAACCACAATTGACCGGTTCGAGGTTGTGAGCTCATACTTATATTTGGGATCATTAATCACAAACACAGGGCCATTACAAGAAGAGATTAAACGTAGATGTGATCTAGCAAAAGTTGCCACAGCAAAAATGACCAATATATGGAAGGACTGTCAAATTTCAAGAGCGATAAAGATGAGGTTGATCAACTGCTTAATATTCCCAATACTGACCTACGGATGTGAATCTTGGACTCTGAGATAATCGAAGAGAAAAAAGATAGACGCCACTGAAATGTTCTGTTGGAGACGAATGTTACGAATTCCTTGGACCGACCGTAGAACAAATAATTCAATTTTAAGAGAGCTTTGGACCGACCGTAGAACAAATAATTCAATTTTAAGAGAGCTAAAAGTTAGCCAACGACTCTCTAGTAAAGTCCATCTCCAACAATTAAAATAGTTTGGGCATGTTATGAGAGCAAACACAGAAAACATGGAAAGACTCATAATACAAGGAAAGGTAGAAGGCCGAAGATCACAAGGAAGATCCCCAACAAGATGGATAGATCAAATTACAGGAGTATGCCAAAGACCTATGCATGAATTAAAAGAAATGACCAGAGACAGAGATCTCTGGAGACGGACAATACACGACATCACGTCGACCACTACACTCCCCCTGGGGGGTCAGGATTGAAGAGACAGACTCTGGTTAATCTCTGTTCCCAAGCAGGAGCTAAATCTCTTGGTCTTCCACTTTTGTGCAAATTAAGGCATGGTTTACCGTTTTCGCACCCTTTAATTGTCTGGTAAATCGTTGACAGAACAATATTTTAAGCACTACAATAAAAATCATACAATATTGCGTTTTGGTATATGGCCAACTAAACGATAAATACTTTGATGAATATTAAGTTTGTACGACGTCTTAACAAACCGTATTTGTCAAAACTGACATTGTTTTATATCGTTTAAGTTGTTTACTAACTTTGGTTTTCAATTGCAACTTGATCGAATGCTTCCAACCAATACCTAATACATTTAAATTAAATTTTTCGAAAACTTTATTGACATACGTTAAACAACAAATACCGGAAAATTGTTGCACAAGAATTATTATCTACTGACTACACAAATAAAAATAAATAAAAAGCTCTACTAGAGTGCAAAAATTACAGAAATATAAAAGATAATTCATGGTTATATAGTGAATCAAGTGAAATGGTGAAATGTTCCATTTCTTTTCCCGGTACACAGATGTCTCTGTAAATATAAATGCCGACAATTTATTATCATTTATGCAGCTAGCACGTTTTAAAAACCAGCCCTGTTTTAAAAAGCGTAAGTAATTTGTGCAATACTGTTTCCGGTGTAAAATAATTTTTATACAATTCATACAATTGTAGACGTTGCTTTATGTAGCTTAGTCCGCGAGGTATTTTTCGATATATTCTGCCTTCTTAGACTGTTTATATACAACCTAACCTAGAAATCGTTGCCTCTAATATTAAGAAGTTCTTGCCGTGTTATTCACCATTTCTTCTTCTTCTTTTGGCATCATAACCCTGGAGGGGCCTAGGCCTGTCTGGCTATTTCCTTCCATTCAGATCTCTCTTGTGCCCTTTCTCTCCATTGTCTTATGTTCATTGTTTTTAGGTCGTCTTCCACGTCATCCAACCATCTCGTTCTGCGCCTTCCTTTTTTTCGCCTTCTTATGGGCTTCCATTGTAACATTTTCTTTGTTGTTTTTGCATCGTTTTGTCTCTGCACATGTCCCAGCCATGACAGTCTTTGACTTTTCACAAATCTTACAATATCATAACCTTCATTTAACTCATTAACCTCGTCGTTTCTCCTGATTCTCCATGTGCCATCTTCCTCTTGTACCGGGCCATATACTTTCCTGAGTATTTTTCTCTCGAATGTCCTGAGTTGGGCTTCATCTTTTTTCGTCATTACCCAAGTTTCACATCCATAGGTTACTACGGGTCTAATCAGTGTTCTGTAGATGGTCATTTTGGTTCTTTTGTCATAATTTCGATGTCATCAATCTTTTATTAGAATAGTATGTACGATTCACGCTGGAAATACGTGCATTAATTTCGCTACTTACGGAGTTCTTCTGATTGATTTCTGTGCCGAGATATGTAAAGGCATCCACTCGTTCGATAGTATAGTTGTCTATTATGATATTATTTTCATTGTCAGTTATTCTTTTGACTGTCATATACTTCATTTTTGCTTCGTTTATTTTGAGACCTCTTTTTCTTGCTTCAGGATCAATTTGTTTGAACACTTCCATTAGTCGTGGCTTATTCCTACTAATGATGGCTACATCGTCTGCATATGCAGTAATTTGTACTGATTTGGTGTTTATATGGCCGGTTATATTGGTTTTTCTGATGACTGCCTCAAGAACTAGAGTACTGTTAGAAGACAAAGAACTTCTCTGTTAGTAGTTCTCCGTCCTCGTCTTTGCATATCGTTAGTTTTGGTCTAAATGACTGTGTACTTTCTTTTATGCATTTATACAATTTTCTGCTTTCGCGTCTGTTGTTATGCTTTACGATTTCTTGTACTTGTTTTTTTCATAGCCTCTCTTTTCTTTCTTCTGCATATTCTAGTCGCTTGTATTCTTTTTTCGTTATAAATCTCACTGCTATTTCTTGTGTTTCTTTGAAGTTGGTTAAGCCTAGCTTGCCTTTTTTCCTCTACTGCAGTTCTACATTCATCATCATACCATTCCGCATTTTTTTGCCTTTTAGCTTTTCCGACAGTTTCCTCTGCTGACTCCATTATAATTGTTTTTAATTGTCTTCATTCCTCCTCTGTAGTATCTTCCTCTCTAGTTCGGTTGAGTTTTATTTGGAGAGCATTTTTTTAATCTTGTCTCTTTGTGGCGCTTTTGAATCCTTTGACATTCTATTTTTTGATTTGAATATTTTTCCCTTTTGCTACTGTCGCTATTTTCTGCCGTAATTTTGCCCCTACAAGATAGTGGCTATTTTACTACAAGATTTCACCCATGGTAAATGGGAGAAACGGTGAACTCAGGCAAGGGCCATATGATGAAGATCTTTTCTAACGCGTTTCGAAATGGGCTAAGTCCATTTTTTTATTGGTTCGGTCCAATTTGTACTTCGTTTTAAGTGATGGTATTTCTCGGCATAAGTAAAAATTCTATAACCATTGTTTCAGGCAAAGATGCCTACGTTTTATAAAGGGCAAATGGAATTCATCTGTGCTGACTGGACGAAAAACAAATTAAAGATGCCGTAAAAGCAGTACAAAATGGAATGAGTCTAAATGAAGCATCAAGTGAGTTTGGATATTGTAAACGCTGAAAAGAATAGCAAATGGGTACTTTACAAAAAAAGGCTTTAAGTGGGGCGCCTATCTTAACACAAAGATATGAGAAGAAGATGGTAAAACATATCATTAGGTTACAAAAATTGGGATTTGTACTGACTAGATCAAAAGTACGTACCATGACATATAAACTAGCCGAGAAATGTAATCTGAATCACAAGTTGAACGGTGAAAATAAAATTGGCCAGAATGGATTGACTACATTTATTCTTAAAACGAAATCCAAATCTTCCAATCCGCAAATCGGAAGGTATTTTACAAGCACCGGTATAAACCGGGAGATATATTTAAAGTAGATAATTCTGGACTTATGGATAAATCTTAGAGCGTAGCTGCAATAACATTCTGTGAAAAGGGTAAAACCATATCTGCACTCGCTTGTTGCAATGGAGAGGGTATGTTTTTACCTCCATCATATGTTTTAAAGGAAAAAATAAAAATGCCGAACATAAGGACGGTATGCTGCCTAGTTCCATAATTTTCATGTCACAAAAGTTGGTGTACGTAATAACTGATACGTTTCTCCTGTGGCTAAGAAACTAATTTGCATCAAGGAAGCCTAAAGGAAGAGTCGTGCTCATTTTGAATGGATATAGCTCCCGTTACCACAGTGTGGATATATCAACCACACGACCCATTATCTGCAGCTACTAGACAGAGCATTTTTTTAAAGCTTAAAATCCTATTATTATAATGCTTATAATTCCTACATTAAAATGAATCCAAATAGAAAAAAATTGAGACTAGTGTTTGAAAGACTGCTTTCAAAGACATGTGTACAAGCAGTTAAGACAAACAACGCAATATCGGGATTCATAATTACAGGAATCATCCTGTTTAATCCTGATGCTATTCCCGAATTTACCTTTTTAACATCAGCTTCAGATCAATAACAGAAAAATATCGAACGACGTAAAAATAGACTTACTTCACCTTAAGCAGGTTGTTCGCACTGGCAGGAAGCGACAAGTTCCTCAGAAAACAATGTCAAACAACCACTGGGAAACTTCTGGATTATATTTCGCTGATAGCTATCCTAGAAAAAAGGTACATTTGCAAGGAAGAATTCTAGAGCTCTAGCTGAGATTTTGAATTCTCTAGAAAACATCGCCAACCTACGAAGTAGAAAACGACAAAACAACTCACTTGAGTCAGTAAGAGTAAACCAAATGCCAAGAGGAAGGTCAATGAAAAAACAGTAATCAAAGAGACTACCAAAAGGAATACTCAAACCAAGCAACCTAATAAACAAGAAGCGTGTACCATTGACACCGAAACCGACTCATCGCTGGATATTCACCTGCAAGACGATGATGACAACGTGGACGATAAATATTGTTGTTGTGTAGGGTGAGGGGAACTGTACAGTTACACTAAACAGAACGTAGATTGGATCAAATTTATAAGCTGCCAACTTTGGTAGCACGAAGTCTGTTCAAAATATAAATCCATTTGTGATATGCAGTAAAAAGCAGGAGAAGTAAATTCAAATTTTGCCCCAAGTGCATTCGCCATTTTACTCTAATCCATGGATGAGATAATGGTGAATTTAATAAAAATAAATTTTCTTTTTTTAACATTTGTAGCGTTTTAAATAAACTATGACACTGTTAAGTTGTTTCCAATATGTTTTGTGACACAAGTGTATTTTTATTTCGTTTAAATAAACAATCTTGTCTTCTACACGGCTTAACTTTTTTTTTGTTCACTATATCACCCTGACTTATCCTATTTAGACATAGTGTTCATGATATTTTTTAATGCTTTTACTACCGATATGTAAGCGCATATGTGGAAAAATCCCTTAGTAAGTTACAAAGTAGGTTTTTATTAGGTGAGTCTAAAGCAGACCATATCTTGGTGCTACGTTAAGTATTAGAAAGAACTGACAAATTTATTATTGATACTTGCTACCTCTTTGTACATTTTAAGTCACTGTATGGCAGCTTTTTAAGATGTAAACTTATTATACTCTACAAAATAATAAAAATAATAAGAAATATAAAAGGAACAACGAGTAACATGCGATTGTTTAAAACCTTTTTGGCAAAAAATATGTGGATTTACTGCACTGCTGTGGCATGCATGGCATAACAAATACTGGTTAAAACATAATAATGAATAAACTGCACATCTAGTACAATTTTCGTTTTCCTAAAAATTGACATAATGTAATAAAAGTACATTGGTATAAGTTAACCGAACCACAGCACACTCCGACCAACGAAACCTCTTACGTCACGATTCGACAAGCCGTTTTACCCTCACCATGCTAAAAATGTCGCAAAAGAATTTTTTGATTACAACCCGTATATCAATGTATTTACCCTTCTTTTTCTTATAGTGTCGTGCACCTATAGTGCGTTTGCGAATTATCTTAAGACGTCTGTCTTTTGCGGCATGCAAAAGATCGCCAGTGCTATATATGCCTGTCCAGTTCTTTATGTTTCGTAACCACGACATTTGTTTGCAACCTACTCCTCTCTGGCCTTCAATCTTTCTCTGGATGATTAGTTGAGGGATTGCGTATTTTTTCCTCTTAGAATATGGCCGAGGTATCCAATTTTTCATATCTTGATCAAATTGAGTAGGTCTCTCTCAGTATTTGCCTTTCTTAAGACTTCCTTGTTTCTCACCCTATCTGTCCATGGTATGCGCAACATTCTTCGATGAAGGCCTCCAACTTTTTAATGGAAGGTACTCTTAACGTCCATGTTTTTATGCCGTATAACAATATGGACCATACATAGCATTTAACCATCCTGTAGCGGAGATTAAAGTAAAGATTGCGGTTACATAGTAGCGGTTTAAATTTGATAAGAGCTTGTCTTGCTTGTTTGGTACGGCATTTTATTTTGCCGATATCGTTCTCAATCTTGCGCGGCATGTTACAGTTCATCTGCTGATAAGCCAGTCCATTGACGAAGGTTTCGGAGCCATAAGTATTTCTTCCTACCAATTCCTCTTTTCCGTCGATCTTTTCATTGAGTATCAACTGCATTATCCTGTAGCTGCTTCCTCTCATTATATGCTCTCTCAGCTGTAAGTTCATATATCGTATCTGATTTGTCAATATATTTCTCTATATCGAGTCTCATCTTTATTTTTACAATTTCTTCATTTGAATGAAATGATTTGTAACTGTTTTATATATTATAAATATATTAGATATATTATTGGAGTTTTGATAAATTAGATCGTTTAGAGGAAAAAGAAATACATTTAAATATACATCCATTAAAAAAAAGGGGGGGCTCAGTTAACAGAAGAAAAAATAATAAAAACAAGGGACATTGCCAATCGTAGAATAATTGTTGCAAATATTATAGGATTGGCAAAAAACATAAAATACCGAAGGACAGAATTTCTTCTAAAATATTCCTATAGGTATATATATATATATATATATATATATATATATATATATATATATATATATATATATATATATATATATATTATATATATATATATATATATGAATGAAATAATTTATTGCTGTTTTATGATATGTACTTTTAAAAATAGAATAAGTAACTTCTTCTTCTTTTGGCATCATAACTCTGGATGGGTCTTTGCCTGTCTGGCTATGTCCTTCCATTCAGATCTCTCTTGTGCCCTTCTTCTCCATTTTCTTATGTTCATTGTAGAATAAAAATAAGTAACACTTTGTGAAAATTATTTTCCTCTGTAGATCTACCTATATTCGTCAATTGAATTCCTGGTGGGACAGCATTTAAACTCTGTGAAACTATGGCTGAAAATCCGCAAAATTGTATTGAAATGTATATCTGAATCTGAGGAAAAATATGAGGTTATGATTTAATATCAAACCTAGACGTAAACGCCCCTTACTGATATTATGTTAACTGACTTATGGTATGCGATCTATTGGATAAAATCTTTGATGATAAACCTGAAACGTTTTTAGACCTGCTTTTGCAATTTGAACCAATTAGCTTGCTATCAGACATTAAGAAATACATTATAGAGATCGAAAAATTTTATTGCAATATATTATGTTTAAATGAATCTTATAAAGTAAGATATTTATATAAATCTGTCAACATGGAAGTAAGCCATTGGAGGCATCAGGCTTTGCTTTACTGTAAATTTTCTTTAAGTATTCCATCGGACGTTCGTTGGTATCGTATCGCGCTACTGCATTCTCACTAGTCCGTGAACGATAACGTGTGATGTACTTACCGCTACCGTTATTATTTTTACTTGTTCTTTTGTTTTCTATTGTAATTATCGACTTTTGATATTAAATATAATGCTACTTAACGTTATTCTGAAATAACTTGTATGTGATTGTTAACAGAAAGGAATACGTGACCTAGTCGTAAAGGTAAAGTACAACGCTAGTTTTAACTAATTTGTTATTTACCAGGTTTATGTGTTTAATTAATTATTTTAATATTTCTATCTAGTATACTACACATAAGTTATTATTATGAAAAGTGTGAGAAAATAAATAAAACCCCGAATTTGAGTCTGAAATTTTCTAGCGCCAAGTTGCATAAAACCAAACACTTACTACTACTATAAAAGTTAGATTGATTACAAAACATTTGAAAATATTGTTTACAACAATAAATTTGAATTTAAAACCTTTAGCGCCAACTTACACAAAACCGAACACTGACTTTCATAATAAAGTTGGGTTGATTACAAAATATTAAAAGTTATGTTTTATTTTTTATTTTGTACATAACGCAATTTCTATTTTTATTGGGAATAAACCACAATCTAAGTTTTTTTTTTGATGTTTTGATTTCCACTTCGGAATTCGCTCTTAAAATATAAAACATTATTAAAGTAAAGAATTTTTATTTTTTACTCAGTGAAAAATTCTTCTAACGCTCTAAAAGTTTCGGAAAAACTAAATATGTATTTTCTAATTGTAAATTAAGTTTTGACCCCCACATGAATCGCTCCAAAGTATTTAATGTTTCACATTAGATTTCAGGTATTTTTCCATGTGATTAATTAAACAACTTCCAGTTTCTTGAGCTCTGCGCCATGCTTCTCCTTCCATCCATACATAACAGTAACCTTTGTCTTCTGATCCTAAGTGGATACCACAATTATATACCCATAGTTGTCGTTTATAAAAAACGATATTTTTAGGTATTCTTGGAAGTGGGAGAGTTTTCTGTAAATCAAATGTGATGCATTCCATTTCCTGGGACATTTGACTTTCTTTTAGATCGTCCCTCATTTTTGCTCTTGCATTTTGCCAAAGTTCAACATGTTTCTGATGTTCGTCATTTAAATAATTTCCCTCTTCTTTAGTTGCAACGTTTTTTATTTTTGTGTTAAATAAATCACATTTTAAATAAGTATCTTTGTGAAGCGATTTTGTACGTAAATTAAATTTGTTTAAGTAAATAGACTTATATTTTTCAAACCAAACACATTTTCTCACAGGATACTTTTCAACTATCATTACAGTATACAACTCATACAGTTTTCTTACAGTCAGATTTGGCTGAAGGAATAAGGCATCAGAGCAATTTGCTCTTCTGTAATGTGATGTGTAAGTTGGAATTGATTTTAGATGACGTATTACAAGTTTGAGGTCTTCAGAAGGAGTTTTATTCCAACCTCCCTGCTTTTGTCCTCTTTGATCAACAATGCTATCAGAGCTATCCATTTTTTTTAAGATACGGTTACTTTTTGGGGAGAAATACCTAATGTTTTTACACACATATCACGGCGCACTATTTTTCCTGCTAAAGTATAGATACGACTAAAATTTTTAATTTTCCTTTGTAAACCTTCGTTTAATGTGGTATAAGATATTTTCTTTGTGTTTTGTTTTACACAAGCGTTACATTATGGAATGTAACACTTCTGCATTTATAATGACCAAAGAACATTGCGAGAATAACATTTGCTGATACGATTCAAGCTTTTTGAATCATTACAGTGTTAAATACGTTATTGACTTTATTTAATTTTGTAAAAATGATTCGGGCCAGTTGGATCATTCTGGCTTAAAAAATAAAGCCTCGTTTTAAAATTATTTTTAAAGCGCATTAATGATCCATGTATCTTGGTTCATTTTTGTAAATTACTCTTAAAAATATTTTAAGATTCAAGTAGCATGAATCATTACTGCACAATCGATTAAAGCTAAAAGAGCGTTTAAGGTTGGACATTTTACTATTATTACTGTTGTCTTACATAGAAAAGATTGGATCATTTCAGCATAATTTAGTTCCGAATTTTACCGATGCAAATTTGTGTCAACTCATATTTTAAGAAATTGTGGAATGGATCACTTCTGCGTAACTGCGTCCAATTGTTTTAAATTTAGTTAAATTAAAACAATATTTAAATTAAACCTGATAAATTAAACGAAAAATAACCGAATTTGTATGATTTTTCCTGTACGTGAAGAAGGTTTTTTATGACCAAATGTACGAATGACACTAAACACTGAGTAAATGTCAAAATATTTCAAACCAGTTGAGTACATCAGCCTACTACATGAGTATCATCAGTAATCTAAAATTATTTTGAACTAATAGTAAGTACAAAAAAATGGAAAATTACAAAATATTCGATATTTTTATGGTCTTGGCTTTTCCAGATCTAATATAATAATATGATAATATGAGAGTATCAAGTTTCATTTCCTGAATAGCCTGATAAATTTTCTGAAAATCTTAGGCATGATAAGCAGGGAGAACGCGTTCTCCAAGATTTTCTGACTACAGTGGATAGAGTGCTAGCAAGGACTTGAAGATATTAATATGATGGCGGAATATTGCTGAAATATTTATCAAGTCTGATTGGCTAAAGTATAAAAACGCAACAGTTACAAGCGCAAGTTCTTAACAGGATAGAATCTGTACTCAGTAGCAGTTTTTTGGATTTCATAATTGTACATGTATGAAATGTAATGTTTATGTTAAACTTTTCATCTTTAAAGATATAATTATACATTTAAATACAAACAAATTGTAATTTACTAATATCAGTAACTTATCAGTAAATATTTGTTAAGAAAAAGTGTTTGTATAAATAAAACAAATGTTTTGTTCCCCAGTGAAAACATTGGCTATTACTCAAATCTATCAACTATCACTCAAAATTTAAAATATTAGCATCATAATATAATAATTTGAAATGTTTGTCTCGGTAGTGGCTTTCGTGGTTCGCTGATCTTTTTTCTTATACAATTATATAACCGTTGTTTTTCCTTGCTAATAAAGATAAATGCCAGCCAGACCATACTAATAATTACTTAGGTGGTTATAATTAGTGCACAAAGTCTGTATATATCTATATAAATCTGTGCACTAGCTTCTGAGACGCCATTAAAATTATAATTTAAAATGAAATCATAATATGTTTAATTATAGCACTTAATATATAGCAAGGATCTATCTTTTGAGATAAAACCCGATATTTACGGGTAATTTAGTTATATGGAGGATATAGGATGGAGGATATATCACACCCTCAGTGCAAGACTGCAGTAAGTCAGAATAAGTAAGTTTCGAGATAAGACACTTTTGTTTATTTTGGTGATAATATCGGTGAAATAAGACACAAGTTTTAAGAAAAATTTACGTTTAATTATGATTTTGTATGCTTTTCAGCCTTTATTACATTAACCAAAAATAGAAATTTAAGTAAAATAATATTAATGCTAAAAAAATTAGTAATTTCAAAGTTACAACACTTTTGCACGGAGAAAATTGTTAATCACTACACATTTAGTATTAGAATTTTAAAGTTACAACACTTTTGCACGGAGGAAATTATGTGTAGACACATTTTCTGTTAGTTGTGGTCCTCTTCTCGTATATCTTGGGCCAAAATAATTTTTATAAAAATTATGGTGGACTTCTGGTATCATACCCGAATGGCATAAGTATACAAAATCTTTCTTTTTGGCCATTTGAATTTTTGACCATTGAATTTGAAAACGAGAGTAGATAGATATATTATATTACAACAATTAATTTAAATTCAACTTACTCTGCATTTCGTTGCTATCCTCAGTTGCCTGTGCACACAGGGATAAAATCCTCAATGTTCTGGAACTATTAACATCTGACATTTTCGAAATCGTTAATTCTGCATCTATTACTTGCAAGGGCTAATAACAGATTATATTAAAAACTACACTACTAAAATATACCTACTCGTACTACTTCCCTAAAAACTCGTTTCTAATGAGTTAGTCAGGGTAGGTAAAGAGAAAGTAATGTCCAACAACAATAGGAATAGTACTAAACTTTACATTTATTAGATTCCAGAAATCACCTGGTAGATAAAGGGAAAGTAATTCCCGGAGTTTGGTACATACGTTTAATAAATTACAATAAATCATCGTAAGTAAAGAAAAATAATCCCCAAGAGCAATCGGGGCTTTAGTATGGTATTAAACTTTACATTTAATAGATTCCAAGAAATCAGATAGCTACCTAAAATAAATAGGAACCTAACAAAATGACTTCTCGCTAGCACAAATTAATCTTTCTATCTCTGCACATGTTTCTGATAGCCACAATTCCTTTGCTTTGTAATTACAATGCGTTAATAAGCTAGAAGCTAGAAGCTTTAAAAGAGTGCCGAATAGATCACCGCTACACCACTGTCATCAAAAATATCTATGATAATGCCACGGCATGCGTCAGACTCCATGAAGATACACACAAGTTCAACATTCATCGTGGAGTTCGCCAGGGCGACACCATTTCACCAAAACTGTTTACAACATTATTGGAATACATGTGTAAGCGTGCAAACCTAGACGAAAAGGGCATAAACATAAATGGACAGCAGCTTAGTCACCTCAGGTTCGCGGACGATATAGTCCTGATAACAGACCGCATAGATCATGCCATCGAAATGTGCGAAAGACTCTACCATGCCTCTACACAAGTGGGTTTAAAGATCAATAACTCAAAAACACAAGTGATGACAAACCTTGTTCTGAGTGAAAACATCAACATAGCTGGAACAAGTATAGAACAAACATCAGCATACAAATATCTGGGACACGAAATTCGCTTAAGTAGAGATAACCAGACCAATGAACTAATACGTAGAATAGGGTTGACATGGGCAGCTTATGGAAAGCTAAGAGATGTTTTCCAATCAGCTCTTTCCATCTGCTTGAAGAGAAAAGTCTTCGATCAATGTGTGCTGCCGGTTCTAACCTATGGTGCGGAGACGCTAACACTTACTAAGACGTCCGTAAACAAAATTCGAACAACACAGAGGGCAATGGAACGGTCCATGTTGGGATTAACCCTGAGAGACCGAATACCCAACACAGAATTGCGCCGTAGATCGGGAGTAACCGACGCAATCAAAAGAATATCAACCTTAAAATGGAACTGGGCAGGGCACGTCGCGAGAACGAAGGACGGCAGATGGACAAAACGCATTCTTGAGTGGAGACCCAGACAAGATGCCTTTAGGAATAGAGGACGACCACCAACAAGATGGACGGATGACCTGAAACGGACACATCAAAATTGGATGCAGGCGGCTCAGGACAGAAATTTGTGGGGTGAACTACGGGAGGCCTATGTTCAGCAGTAGACGAGTATGGGCTGAATGATGAATAAGGTTAAAAAATTATTTGTAAAACTTGAAATATTTTTACTTAAATTTAAAACAAACGGACTATAATAAAAATATGCAAATCAGGCTGCCTTGAGCACAGTACAGACTACAAAAGGATTAAAATTTACTACCTTAGTAAAAGTTGGGAATTACGGGGGGACAATATGATAAGAAAATCGCCCCGGAAAGTTACATGCAGATTTAATACAATTTTGGATATAGTTTTTATAGAAGTTTTGTGAGAATAGATATTTTTAACCTGTCAGTATTGATAATACACAAGTTTTAAGATAACTGTTTTTCCTTTCATAAGAAAAAATACTTTTTGGCTGTAAATAATTAGTCTTAATTTATGTGTTTTTAATCCAATCTAATAAATAAATGGTCAAAAGACATCGCACACATTTTATGGAAAATATAATGTAAAACAAAGGACATAACACTTACATGAATAGATTGGTCTCGTAAATCTTCGTTTATTGTCAGATATAGTTATTAAAATAACAAATATTTTACTTTTTTCGTGCCTTTTATTGCTTTTATCGAAACCGTTGCAATGTTCTGTGCAAAACTGTTGTAACTTAGTTACATTAGAATTACAACAGTTTTGCACGGAACTTATGTACAAAAACGCAAAATAGTTAAATTGTTGTTGTAATATTTAGCCGGTTAAACATTTGAAAGTTACTGAAGTTTTACAGGGAATAGATATGCATGTTTACAATCGAATTCCATGATTACTTCATTTTAAAATTTTGAGTTACTGCAGTCTTGCAGTGAGGGTGCGGTGCGATATATATATATATATATATATATATATATATATATATATATATATATATATATATATGGAACCTAGAGCTAAGATAAATACTCTTACAAGAATTAATATTAAACTCACCAGTCTTCCGGGTTGAACCATTTTGCCGAGCTTTCGACTTCCACTCTGATGTCTTCCTCAGGGCTTCCGACGTCTCAGTCTCCCGAGCCCCCAGACACTACTACACTGTTCACTGATCACTGCACTGTCACTACTGGTAGTGACATATAGCAGTAAATGATATTAAATATGTAAAGAAGCTTACGACGTTGGACATTAAATGAATATGTTGTATAAACAATTAATTGAAACTAAATACAGTTTACAAATTAACTCAAACTTAACACAGCAAAAGACCATGTGGTAATTGTACATGTAATATAAAAACCATGTAAAAAAACTTATTTGTCAAAAACTAACAAGATCATCCACACTTCCAACAGTATATTATTAGTTAAATTTAATTTTTACTATATATATATATATATATATATATATATATATATATATATATATATATATATATATATATATATATACGACCGTTAATTAAATTTAAAATATATTCAATGGTTGAATAGCAGAGGTTTTATCGGTCAATAATTGGCAAATGAAAGTCGTCAACTACTTTATTGATTTATTTGAATACGTTTCGCTTTTATTTTTAACAGCATGATCAGTTCACTACAAATAAAAAAGATTTCAGAACATAAGTAAACAACCAACAGTGTTCATACTTACAAAATAAATTTGTAGATTTTTTTAAGGATGTTATAAAAACTCTACGATAACTTAACCTTAAAGAATAAAAACTAAACGAGAGAAACGAAACAAAAAAAAAATACAATAAAAACAGTAAGAATTCTATTGTTCATTTAATTTTAACCGCTGAGGGCTTAATATGAATGCTGGTTTAAGCTCTTTCGAGGATCAAACCACAGTAATCTTTTCGATTGTTTTGTATCGGCTCTAGGATGTCATAATTTTCACATGTGGCTTGTTGTCGTATACATGTATTTGTTTGAAATGCAGGGAGGACGTACGATTATTAAGGGCATTAGCGAGTGGAACGGGGACAGACATTTTTTTAAAAAACGAGAAAAAACTGAGAAAATACAGTACGTTTGTGTACAACTATCTAAAGCATTTGTATATAACAACTTAAACTTATTAGTTCGTAAGGTTTTTTTTTTATGAAATTTGCAAGTTATCTAAATTTTGCAATGGATTAAAAGTTCTGAATGATCTGAAAACTAAGATGCAACCATCAAATGAAGAGGTCAGATGCAAAACCGAGTAAGTAGCAAAATATACATTTTGAGATATAAAGCATTAAAGTTTTTGGACTTTTAAAAATTCTGAACTTTCAAATTTAAAAATTTTAAATTACTAAACTATTCAAAATAAGTATACAATTTTATACATACTCTCGGAGAGGAGAGAATTTTATTTTTTTTTTGTGTCTTTTGGCAAAAGAACAAACTTGGGTTGTTTTAATTTTAAGTAAAAATGGCTTTATGATACATCTTCTTCTTCTTCTCGTGCCACTCCTAGCGGAGATTGGAAATCATCATCGCCACTGCGACTTTGTTAGCAGTGCGCCTAAAAAGTTCAATCGAACTACACCCGAACCATTCACTTAGATTACGAAGCCACGATATTTTTCTTCTTCTCACACTTCTTTTGCCCTTAATTTTGCCCTGCATAATGTTTCTTAAAAGTTCGTACTTTTCACCTCTCACAATGTGCCCCAAGTATTCTATCTTTCTAGTTTTTATCTCATTTAGAATTTCCCATCTTTTGTCTAAAGTTTGGAGTCCTTGCGTGTTAGTGACGCGGTCCATCCATGATATTCTGAGAATGCGCCTATAGCACCACATCTCGAAAGCTTCGATGTTTTTTATGGTCAACTGTTTTAGTGTCCAAGCCTCAACTCCATATAACCGGGTAGAAAAGACAAAACACCGCAGCATTCGTATTCGTAACTTTATATTGATATCACGATTGCAAAAGAGTTTGCGCATTCTATTAAAGACTGATCTAGCGATTTCTATTCTACATCTAATCTCTTTTGTTTGATCAGTATCGTCTGTGATCCAAGCATCTAGATATTTATAACAGGGCACACGCTCAATCGTTGTATTGTCTATTACAAGATTAGCTCTGATGTTCTTTGATTTCGTGATTACCATAAATTTAGTTTTTTTTCAAATTAATTTTCAAGCAGTAACTGTTACAATATATATTGAGACTTTGAACGAGATGTTTTAGTTCTACTAGCGTTCCCGTTAGGAGAACTGTATCGTCAGCATACCTTATATTGTTGATCGTCTCACCATTTATTATCAGACCAAGATCTTCTTCCTCGAGTGCTTGTTCACAGATAGCTTTACTATACAGATTAAATAAAAGTGGCGATAAGATACATCCCTGCCGGACTCCTCGACGGATTTGAATTTCTTCTGTTAGTCTGCCCTCAACCTTGACATTGTCTGATTGATTCCAATATAGATTGCATATAATTCGAATATCTCGGCTGTCTATATTTTTCTTTATTAGAACTTGTCTTAGTGGTTCATGTTGTACTTTGTCAAAGGCCTTTTCGAAATTAATAAAGCAGGCGTAAATTTCTTTATGATAAATAAAGGGAACTAAATAAAAAAATAATTTTTACTTTTTCTTAAAAAACACAAATTTTCCTCTTACGTTAAGTAACAATAAAGTTACTCAAATCTGGCAAAAAATCTATGTAATCGTCTTGTTTGTTATTTGCATTGTTATAGGAAGACTCAACACAGTAATTGCTTTTTTCTTTGTATTTTTTTGCCGCTTTGACTCAAGCGGCAAATCATTGTGAAAGTGATAATAAATGAGGTGTATGAATTCTAGTATCTGTTGTAAATTTTCCCACTTTTGATATGAAGACTACAGGGGGGAAACCAGATATGTCAGAATTTCATAAAACCGAGAAAAACGCATATTTAACTTTCAATACTATACTGTATCTTACGTTGAAACGTATAAAAAAACTCGGGGCTTAAAATTGCTCCATAAGAACACATTAACGGCGTTTTATTCAAAATAATATGTTACATACTTTAAAAATCCAGAAAATTATTGTCAACCGCAATTTGTCCATTGAAAGAACAAGCTTAGTTATCTGGAACAGAAAATTGTGAATACTTTCAATAATAAAAATAGGTTTCATTTTGATAAGTATTTCTATTATGAATGATAGGTAATAATAAATACAGTGAAACTTAACTATCTTAACTAAAATAACGGTCACTAAAAATAACAGATCTATTGGCCGATATAAAAAGGTGGCCGCTAATACCAGGTTTTGTAGTCCACAAATTTTGTTTTGGGGAATTTTGAAACTAGCAGGTTAGTCCAAGTGGCCGTTAATAGAGGTTTTACTGTAAGACGGCTCGTTAAAGATCCCTACCTCTGGTTGAAACACTATTCGTTAAAATTTTTCGTTGGTGGAAGCGTGCTCCGGGCGTCGGTGATAAGTCTTAATCGCAGAAGTAGATCGACGCCGACGTTAAATAAAGAAATAAAAAAAATTATAGTTATAATAATAATAATTTACCTGTTACGAGTGATTATAAAGTAAGACGGGGAAAAAGTACACAGCTGCAGGACTACAGAATCTCATAAGGCTCATGAAATCGCTGTGCTTGGCTTTTGAAATTGCTAGGGGTCCTAAAACAACATACAGGGAATAATATTATAATTTATTGTGATACCTTATACCTTACCTGAGTAGGCTGGTAATGGTAATTTAAATTCTCCATTTTTCAACTTCGTAGTTGTTGAGGTCATTCGTTTTTTCAGGATGCTTGACAAGAATGGTCCATTGTAAGAAGATCGATGATTTATGAGTCGACTGTGCTCTGATGTGGTACTAACTTATTTCAAAACCTAAGTTTTGAAAGGACATTTTGGAACATACTTGGTGTCCAAAAATAATTTCCAGATTTTGAGGTAACTCCTCAACCTCATCATCAAAAAAGTTATTAATAAAATGTAATAAAAACGATGCCACCTCATTGTCAACTTTTTTGGCAATTCCCTCGTGGTAAGAGTAAAAAATTGATTAACCAGACGACAAGACGTAAACATTAAAAGTGTACATTGATAGCTGGTGCTTATAGTACACGTCCCTTGTCGAAATATTTTGGATTGGTACATTCTTTGTAAAATCAATGCAAATTGCTTTCATTTTTTTTTGTTGTACAAAAATACACCAGTACGTTTCGTACGATACGTGAACATTTGGATTTTTTCTTGAAATAGATAATTCTTGAAATACATTTTTTTTACAGTCAGTTTTATGAAATAACCGTTTTAGAAATGCGAACTTTTTCTTCATACCCGTCTATATTTTTACAACAAACAAAACGAGTATTTCTATTATGTTATGTTATATCAATGCATAAATGTCTTGTTGAACATTTGATCATTCAGAAAAATAATGATATTCGATATTGTAACAATAAAACACTAAACACTTTGTTTTCAAACTTCCACAAATTTTTTTTTTAAATCTTATCACTACAACTGTTTCGGCCGATTGCCTTTCTCAAGTGATCTATTTTTGGTTTGGGTTTACAAATTTATAGTCTCTAATGAAATAGGTTGAGGACGGGAGAACTGTTTGTCTCAAGTTGGTCATTCAGAATTATATCTGTGTTTTTTAATTTGTTGATTTCCATAGATTCTAACAGAGATAGCTTAAGGCCTTTATTTTGAATGTGAAGAATTTTAAATTTGTCAATTAAAGAATGATTATGATCTAGAAGGTGAAGTGCGTATGTCGAATCTGTTTTTCTATTCTTGAAAGCCCTTTTATGTTCTGCTATTCGTTTATCAAAGTTTCTACCAGTTTGACCGATGTAAGTTTTTGGGCAGTCGCCACATTGAAGTTTGTACACACCACTATTTAAGTGTTTTTTATTTTGGCTCTTGTTGTTTTTAATATATTTGCCTAGGTTGCTATTTGTTCCGAAAGCTGGTGTTATTATTTTCTTTTTTATATGTTTGGCAATTTTTGTTGTTATTTTTCCTGTATATGTAATTGAGCAGAAGGTACTGGGTTTTTTCTATGGTGGAGAAAACCAGATACAGAAGTATCTAAATAAGGGTGATGGAATTTTAAATTGAATTCAGTACTGCGACTGATTCCTTAACTGGTGATTCGTCGCGCAAATATTATCTTGATAGAGACAATACATTTTAGAAATGGTTAAATCGAGAGAAAGGTATTTCCTATTTGGATTTTGAAATAGAATTATAAAAAATTGTAAAAAATTATAAAAAACTATAAAAAATTGTAAAAAATATAAAAAATTATAAAACATTATAGAAATTTATAAAAAATTTTAAAAAATTAATAATAAAATTAAATAACAATAAATAAAATTAAATAAATTAAATAAAATTAAATAAAATTAAATAAAATAAATAAAATTAAATAAAATTGAATAAAATTAAATAAAATTAAATAAAATTAAATAAAATTAAATAAAATTAAATAAAATTAAATAAAATTAAATAAAATTAAATAAAATAAATAAAATTAAATAAAATTAAATAAAATTAAAGTTAAATAAAATTAAATAAAATTAAACAAAATCAAATAGAATTAATTAAAATAAGGAGAAGTTTATTTCAGAACTTTTAGTCGTTTATAAATTTACAAAAGTAGTTACAAATGGAAAGTTTTTAATGAAAATTAATTAATATACCCTCGGATTATTGATGATTCTTTTTAGAATATAATGATAATCAATATGAAATAATTAAGCATAAATACAAGATAAAAATAAAAATTTATATGATGAATAAGTTCTATAGCTAAAGTCGTTAAACAAAAATTTTAATGAAAAACATTAATATTTTTTAAAATGTTTGGTGTAAAAAATATAGTGTATTAATTAAAAATTCAGTAATAAGCAGATATAAAACTCCATTCACCTACATAAATAGTTATTATAATATTAATAGTAACTAATTCTAATAGTAACACATTCTAAGAAGTATTCACTTCTGTCGGCACTCCCCAAGTGCCACGCTTTTTTTTAAATCTAGTAAACAGTTTGGTTGAAAAATCATATTTAAAATATAAAATGAGATGTGGCACTCCAGGAGTGACAGAAGAGAGAAAGCGTAGCTTTTTTAAACTCTAATGATACACTTTACTTAAAAATCTAATAGATTATTTTATTATTTTAGATGAGGACCACTAGAAATTAGAATGTAATAAATTAAAAATGCCGCAAACTCTTCTGAGGGGAGTTGCTCATCAGAACTATCAAGAGTATAATAATTATACTTGTACTAAAATCCACAATGGACAAAATGGTTTTATATCAAATGGCAAGGCTGGACAAAACGGACATTACAACTATAAAGCATACATTAAAAATCACAATGGGTATACCAACGGTTACAACAACCTTAACGGCCGTACTGTCCAAAAAGGTCCTATAAAGGAGAATGGGCTTAATTCCAATGGATGCAGCTCCATTTTTCAACCGCATAATTATTCAGGTATGATTTATTTTAAAGTTATTGTTATAAATACTCTAGAAATAAACTCAGTCTCTTTCAATTTAGGCCAAATTTATACTAACATATTTGCGCGAAAAACAAAAAGCTGCATCTTTTGTTGAACTATATTTTAACCATTTGAAGTTGGAAGTGGACAAAAACGTCTGACTTATGATCTTTTCCCTTTGCCTGTTATTTTGGCTGGAATCTCTTCCAGTTTAGGTTGCAAAGAACCTCTTACTATTCTAGAAGATCTTTCTTATATTTAAACCCTGACGGTATACAAGGCAACTATCGAACACGGTGATTAATTTAATCTTGCCCAAGAACTTTCGATCAATAGATCATCTTCAGATGAATTATACATATTTAGGCCTAATAGGCCTCATCAGAACGGCAATACACAGTCGCTCTGAACGTGAGATTTCCTATGTCTCTATTAACATCTTTATCAACGTCTGTTTTGCCTTGCAATTCTTAGAAGGCACACATTAAAGCAAAAAACCTGAATTTGGTTTTGAAAATTATTTCACGTATTACATTATTTACTTTTCAAGTGATTAGAATTAAATTTGAAATTTTAAAAATTGTTTGTCTTTATACATGATCTTTCCTTTAGCTAAATTTTATTATGCTGTTTTGAATAAAACTTAAGAGGTCGCTAGTTAAACGATATTAGATAAATAATTATAAAGAAAAAAAATAATATTTGTTTGTAAATAAATTAGCGGAAAATAACAACTATCTATCGTGAATAAATTACGAAATTAACTGGTCTTACTCATTATTGTTGTTTGTACAAAGAATATAGACTTACCCCTTGAAATATTCATGTCGTAGGATTCTTAGCCAGGGGAATGTCGCTGGCACCACGTCGGGACGCCCGCCCGGCCTCGGTGGCATGAGAATCTTTCAAACTAGATGTGTTTCGCTCGCTGTCTTGGGAAGAAGTAGAGTGCCTTGAGATCTTCAGGTCAGACAACCACCCTCTAGCCGTTGGGTGGTCAACAGCTCGTGGGCAAGAGCATGTCATAAGTCAACCCTATTGTCGGACGATTTTGAATGCGATAATTTAAAGTTAATTGTCACGGTAATACGAAATTTTACACGTGTATGTATTGGAGACACAAAATAATAAAAGAAGTCAAATTCTCCGTACTTAAAACATAATAAATGGGATAGCCAGCTTATCAGGAAGCGATTTTTAACAAAGTCGTTAGAATACAGCATTGAATTAGATCACATTACAGTACAGTATCAATAAAATATTAAATGTAAAAATATGAAAAATACATACTTTCCCAAACAATGCACAAAAGTACATTACTAATGAAAAGTTATTTTAAATCAATATTACTGTACAATAAAACAAAAAAATCTAATAGAATTATTGTAATATAATTTTTTTGTCATCGACTGACGCTAATAAGCAAATAAGGTAATGAACCTTAAAAAATTAAAGAATATTTGGCTATCTTGCAGCATCATATTTTTTATTAAAGTTACCATAAAATTATTTTTATGGTAAAACGTCGTGACAATTCTAGTGTGACCGCTCGTTATGACTCTAACTAGTAAAATGTGAAATTAACAACGCATCAACTGTTTCTGTCCAACGGAGCTGAAACGTGGAAGCATTTTTCCTGGCAGCAAATTTGATTAGAAGTTTTCTACAGTAGAGATCAACAATTATCGTCGATAATAGCTTGATGTACCTATAAAATTACGCATTAGATTGCAAATTACACTTACTCAAGCTACTTAAACGAATCGCTTCCTATTTGAAGTAATTAAAGGTAATTTTTAATAAAAAATAATAACTTCGTGTCAAATCATCGTAATATTCGTTAAAAGCTAAATTATTTTATATGCTACTAGCAATTATTTAGTGACGTGTGGCTAACCTGAATGATGGTTTATTCTTTCTCAGATTTCACTCAACAATTAAGTTAATATCTTCTTAAAAGTAATTATTTGTAACACATTCAGTTTTCTTAGAAATGTCCCAAATTATAAAACAAACAAGATGCGTCAATATTACTTTTTTCCATCCAGAAACAAACTTGTGGATATAAAAAAGTAACTGACTTAATAGCCAGCTATGAGAAGTAATATATTACGTACATATCATTTACAGAGCAGATTATTATTATTATATTATCATTATTATTATTATAAAAAAGTAAATATTAACTTAACACTATATTTCCATAACATAATAATATGCAACAAATGAATTAACTTGTTAATTAATAATTAAACATTGTAACCACTAACATTGTTATCATTACGAGCAGCGCCGGTTTAACCAGGGGTCTTTTCTGGGCTGTAGCACCGGGCTGTTGAAGGTTCCCGGGCGGTACGCAAGAAACACGTGCTGTTCCGAAATTATATGGTTATGGTAAAATAAAATTTCCCTACAAATCCACGTGATATAATAATAATAAAATTTTGTGTTATCATTAACTTTGAACCTATTTTGGAAATTTAAGAATCAATGCCAGAGCACTTAGTATCACTTGTTTCAAAAGTATTACAAGATGAAGAAGAAACCACCAGTAACTCGGGTAAGGCATATTTCAATTTCTGTAACGAGGCTAAAATGCAAAATGATAAGAGTGCCGTTACAAATGGTAACTAAAACAGAATAACGATAAATAATTTATTTTATTTCTTCTCGAATCCAAAACAAGATTTACCTAACTTTAAAGATCCAGCACTTTTCCAAGATTGCCATAATTATGCAAAAATGATTCTAGAAAAATGGGTGGAACAGAATTTTACAGATATGGATTTTTCAATGTCAGAAGGAAATTTCGGCGAACAAGTAAGCAAATATTTTATAAAAAAACTGGTTACCGGAGGGTAATTGGGCAATTTACATCAAGAGCACTGTTATTGTGTCTTAGTTGAAAAAAAAAAGAATAAATTAAATAAAAAAACAGGAATTTCGTTATGAAATAAAAGTAAGGAAAGATTTGCAGAACATGGAAGATCCAATTATATTATAGATAATCTGAAAATTTATACGATTTGCTTATTAAAGCAAGGAAGAGTTGATGTAGAACTCGAAAAAGAAATTAGCACTGCGAAACAATATTGTGTGTTGAGGTTACAGATGCCAGGAGATGCACTCTTGTAGCTTATGCTGATGATCTCGAACTGGTTGCGAAGACGAGTCAGGAAACGGACATAACTAATGCGGCTAATACAGCCCTGCGTCGCATTAGTAGGTGGATCGGAGAGAACGATCTACAGCTAGCGCCTCAGAAAACGTTGAGGTGTTAGTTCTCAAAGGGACCCGGGAAAGATCCTCTCTTCGCTTTATAGTGGAAGGTGTGAAGGTTGCACCCGTTAAATCATTTAAATATCTGGAAGTCTGGTTATCAGAAGGTCTAAGGTTCGGAATACACATCCAAAATACAGTAGAGAAGGCAAACCGAAATCTGGAAGCGTTGATACGGTTGATGCCAAATATTGGAGGCCCAGGAAGTACCAAAAGAAAGGTGCTAAATGGAGTTTTCCAGTTGATAGTAACCTACGCGGCCTCTGTGTGGTGAAGTGTACTAAACACTGCGAAATACGCTAAGCTGATGGAGACTTCGCAAAGGCGAATGCTCCTCAGGGTGTCTAGTGCATATAATACAGTCTCGAATGAGGCTCTATATGTCATTGGAGCGGTGATACCGATCCTTTTGTTGTGTAAAGAGCGAGCGAGGATGTATGCGAGAAGGATGTAAGTAAATATACATGAAAATAAAAAAAAAGAACGATAGTAGAGTGGCAGAGAGAATGGGCGAATAATAGTGGAAAGGCAAGGTGAACGAAGGAGCTTATTCCCGATCTGAGACCGTGGTGGGAATGTAAGTTCAGGAAACAAGACTACTTTCTGACCGGACATGGTACTTTTGGCACCTTCACAAATAGAATAGGCAAATCTACCTAGGCAGACTGTACTGTTTGTGCGGTACCGAATGCTCCCGCCTACATTTTTAACTGCCAGAGATGGACAAATGAGATGGGAGATTACGAGAGGCGAATGGGTTTCGGGCTGGATGAAAGAAATATTGTAAACATAATGTTGAGAGGAGAGAAAGAATATATAGAAGTACACTGTCTGATTTTTGGGGTGATGAAGATAAAGGAACAGGAGGACAGAGGAGGAAATTAAGCCATGCATCTAAAAATTTAGAGTGAATATTGTTTATTAGTTTATGGCTTAACGTCTAAACATTTTCTGATTTACGGTAATAGGCATTGTTATATATAAATTTTTAGTTTTTTGTTTCAGTTGTTTATTGAGTGGCAAGACCACCTCTCTGGAACGGTGGTTAAAGTTTTAGCCGGAACACGGTTAGTCCGGCACTACCCTGGGGTCTTCTGGCTTAGTATTCCACTCGGCCGAAAGATACCAGGGTGTCTTGTTCCGTGACGTAGAGGTCCAAAAAAGATTTCCCCCACCGTTGCCTGTCAAAATTCAATGGATACCTTCTTAGGCTCTTACTGGAACCTGGCAATACGGCAATTAATAAAAAAAAATACTAGAAAGAATTATACTTGTAATAAAATTTGTGGCTACTAGGGAATTGGAATTTAGAGGTACTCATGAAAAAATTGACAAAAAACGGAATGGAAACTACTCAGGTTTACTGGAACTATTGTAAAAGATCCTATTAATAAACGAGCAAATTAAGGTAAGGGCACAACGTCATATCTATCAAAAGATAATATGTAACGAATTACTAAATATTTTGTCCAATCAAGTCATTGATGAAATTGTTAAGCAATCAAAGGCAAACAAATACTAAGTATTTTATAAGAAAATGTAGATTTAACACCTGACATAACACACCATTACCAACTTAAAGTGATTTTGAGGTATTGTAACAATAAAGGGAAAGAATGGTGGGATTTTATAAAAACACTGGACATAGCTCACAAGAATTAAAAAAAACAGTTATTGGGATGTTAAAATCCTTGAAGAATATTGCTTTCTCGGTAATCAGCTATCAAAAAATTTTCATTCTTACATGTTTTAATCGTAAACTGGTCCAAAATGTTTGGTGTTCCAGAAATGTTGACTGGAAAATTTGGAAAAAGGGACTTACGTTTTCGATATAAACACTTGCGTATGTTTTACAAGTCCTTTGAGTTAATCTTGTCCAGAATATTAAGAGACTGGGTTATTTCTTGCATAATTAATGCTGCTAGTTTTACATTGGCACTAAACAATTTATTAAGAAGCAAAAACATATCTTAGAAGGGCTAAGATAAGAATATATAAGACAGTAATAAGACCTGTTGTATTATATGCCAGTGAAACATGGACAATGAACAAATCCGAGCAAGTCCTGCTGCAAGTCTGGGAAAGAAAAGTCCTCAGGAAAATATTTGGAGGTAAAATATGGAATGGTATATGGATAAAAAGACCAAATATGGAATTAGAGGAGATGTATGGAGAACCGAATATCGTAGGGATCATAAAGTCACAAAGACTGAGATGGTTGGGACACATCCAAAGGATGGAAAACACGAGATTGCCAAAAAGAATGCTAATGGGAGGAATAGGAGGGAAAAGGAAGAAAGGCAGACCGAAAACCAGGTGGAAGAAGGATGTTGAAAAAGACATAGAAAAACTTAAAATACCAAACTGGAAAAATAAAGCAACAAACAGAAAAGAATGGAAAAGCTGGTAAACCAAGCCATGCGCCTTCTAGGCCTGGAGAGCTAAATTATATATATATATATATATATATATATATATATATATATATATATATATATATATATATATATATATATATAGTTTTACATTGATTTTCTGTGTCTGTGAATTGTCTTCGATAGATTTTCTTTTTAGGCTATTTCGTATGAATTTGTATGAGCCGATCTTCGCTGTAATTATGTTCCATTCACTTGTCTGTAACACAATATTTACTATTATTGTTTATCCCTTTCTGCCTAAATTAATTATAATTTCTGTTGCCTTTGAAGAGTTAAGCAAATTGCTACAATATTTATAAGAATTATAACTTCAATTATAACCCAAATCAACAGCTATAGCTAAATCTGTGTATGTGTGCCCTTTCATAGAAGTCCGTATTCTAAAAATTTATTATTTTGAAAAACCATGAGGGTTTTAATCGTTTACTTGTAGGTTTCTTGATATTACAAATGACTTAATTTAAACAACTGCCATGTTTTTAAAAAAATTCATTATTATAAATAACGAGCACCCCAGCTCTCGTCCACTCTTTTTGGCTAGTAACTAACACCTATACCCGAAAAATAAATCTGCCACCAACGTAATCATGCATATAGCTTAAAGGATCCTTTATCCAGACCGGATTATAGCGGGCACCATCGGGGCAATCGTACTCTGTCTTTCTTCCTTTATTTATAAATGGCTTGATTAGATGGCTAACTACATGTTATAACTACGAGTAGAGAAACTCGTGTATCTCGGCAGTAATATCAATGAGAGCTGGGATCCAACCGCAGAAATTAAAAGCCGAATAGAACAAGCCCGAGCTGAATTTGTAAAAATGAGAAACGTACTTTGCAGTGACGATCTTAGCATTGACCTTAGAGTTCGTATGACATCTTGCTATATCTTTCCTGTCCTGCTGTATGGAGTGGAAGCGTGGACTCTAACTAAGGCTATGCTTAAACGCTTGACAGCCTTTGAGATTTGGGTATACAGACGACTACTGAAAATAAGCTGGGTCGACAGAGTTAGAAATGAGGAGGTCCTTAGACGGCTGAGCCAAACAACACAATTGGTCAATATAATAAAGAAAAGCAAGCTGGAATACTTCGGTCACATTATGAGACACCCTGAAAAATATGGTCTTTTACATCTGATCATTCAGGGAAAGAGCCAAGGTAATCGTGGTCCTGGTAGACGAAGACCATCATGGCTGAAAAATCTAAGGCAATAGTATGGAAAATCAACTACATCGTTATTTAGAGCTGCTGTCAATAAAGTCACGATAGCGAATATGGTAGGCAACATGATATCCAACGATCGATAACGGTCATGGAACTAGAAGAAGAAGAACTACATGTTCTTAGTTGATTGGCTGGTCGTTGCTTATCATTCGCCAAGTAAGGAAATCCATTCAATAAATATTTGGACTGGATATCAGCTCCAAAGCCAGAATTTAATTCCACACTTATCGGGTTTATTTGCCATGTACTGAGGAAAGCATCATATTGTCTTTGTAGGAAAAAGCTGTTCATCGATGGATACATGTTGACCAGGTATACAGCATTCTCTATAAATAACGACGCCGAATAAAGTGTAAGTAATTGAAATTTAACAATTTTTATCTTTGAACTGCATTCTGCCATCAGCAGCAGTGCATGACTTTATATTACGAAGTTTGCGTTCATTAATCATCAGCCGCCATGCACTAGTTGCAGAATCACTAATAATGCTTCTGTTTGCATACGACGTGGGTTCAGCAGCTTCCTTTGGCAACATTTTGGCTGGTACGTCTTCCTAAAGTGAACGAGATACATTACTATGCAGGTATATACTCATAAAAATATATACAAGTTAATACGTAAATAGAAGCTAGTAATAATAATAGTTGTTTACCTATTGTATTAGCACTGTTGTCAAGGAGCTCTCATACTATGGTGTCGACGCGACGGAGAGATTCCCGAAATAGTCCAGTCGTCAGAGATTTGACCCGTAAAAATCATATGAATAAGCTGAATTTTGCCGAGAATATAGATTTAAGGATCCCAAAAAAGATGTAAAAATGTGTAACCACCCTTTTAGAGTAGTAAATAACAACCCTTGTAGAGGGGTAGAAACTGAAAAAAATCTATTTATGAAGAACCTGTACGCTGTAGAAAAAAATGTTTTAAATAAAAGATGTAGCTAAGATGGTTTTGAACAAAAATGTTGATTAGTACTTTTTCTGTAGAATAAACCGTTCTCTTAGAAATCAATGCTTGAAACCACCATCGACGTTGAATGTCATTTGTGCGCGCGGTATCAATGTTAAATGAAACGTGTATAATATCTTTTGATCAGAGTTTCCTATCGATAAAAATTAAAATGTGTTTTAAAAGTAAACAGCTTTCTTGTGCAATTTTTGTATTTTACCGCAAATAAAGTCAGCTTCTATACCTAAATATTGTTACGAACATGATTTCGGCATGGCCCATGTAACGGTGGCATCTCAAAAGTTTATTGAGAACCTTCCACAGATGTCTCGAATGCAGGAAAAACCGACATGTCAAACAATGAATTAGAGGTGGGACTACTCAAGATGATTCTAGAATAATACTTTTGATGTTACAGTACGTGTGTGCCTGACCAAAGATGCTGCTAGTAGAACAGTTGCGTGAGCAACTAGAAGAACGCGATGAAGACTGCAGCGGGTCCAAGAAGATCATCCAAGAACGACTGAAAATTGTTCTCAACAAGAATAAACACGACCCAAAAACATTCCAGTTTCAATCAACAGAAGAAGCAGTTTTAATGAAAATAATTGATGGAAAATTTGAAAATGTCTCGCCAATGATCAAAGAGAGTTTTAAGAAAATGATAGTAAATTTGAAAACGTCTCGAAAATGATTGAAAAAACTTCTAAAAAAAATTATGATGAATAATTAGAGTACGTTTCCAAAAGATTCGATGAAACATTCGAAAATATATCTAGAAGATTCTACAAGACTTCACAAATAATTAAAGAAATATGTATTCAAAACAATAAGAAATTTGAAGAAGTCTCAAGAACATTCGATAAGATACAGAAAAATGTAAACGACAGGATAGAAAACGTAGAAGAGAAGATCAAACAATTAGAGACCATGATAACTAACACGAAAATGCTACCACCAGTTAATACAGTAGCCTTAGATCCGGCAGTAAAAGAAGAATTACCTAGAGTCGAAACGACACATCATATGCGATTCCAATTACCACCATTTGATGGAAAGTCTTCTCGATCCATATACCTTAGACAATTTGAAGCTACTGCGAAGACTCTGCAAAAGGTTCGAGAACGGTTCTATTGGGTGAACTGTAACGATGATGTAAGAAGATGGTGCCGGAAATGTGAACTGTGTGCAACCAGTAATGGTCCAGTTGATAGACAGAAGGCACCCATGAAACAGTACAATGTTGGTAGTCCTATGAAAAGAGTAGAAATTGACATTGCAGGTCCACTTCCAGAGACGAATTATGGAAATGAATATATCCTGCTAGCTATGTATTACCAGAACGGCACCCCTGCATCCTCAATCAGATGGAATGGTCGAGAGAATGAACCAAACGATGGGTAAACACCTGTCCAAAGTTGTATCAGAACATGAAAGACATTGGGATCAACACATTCATTTATTCCTAATGGCCTACCGCTCGGCCGTGAATGAAACTACAGGCCAGACTTCCAATCTGCCTGATGTTAGGTCGTGAAGTTCGTTTGCCATGTGACCTAAAGTTTTTCTGCAGACCTTCCGAAGAACATGTTGCAAGCGAAGATTATGTCGACCGCCTGAAGTTAAGAATGAACAACATTCATGAACTTGCCCGACAACACATCCAGTTAGCCAGTGACAGAATGAAAGATCAACATGATTCTCGATGCAAGAATGCAAGCTATGAAGTAGGTGATCGTGTTTGGCTTTATAATCCACAACGTCGTCGAGGCTTGTCTCCTAAATTGTAAAGGTAATGGGAGGGTTCGTATGAAATTAAAAGGAGAATAAGTGACGTAATATACCAAATTAAGAAGTTGCCAAAAGGTAAACCAAAAGTAGTTCTCATAAATCATCTTGCACCTTATGCTGGCTCAAATAAAAGAGAAGAAGCCCGAACCCTTCAACATGAGATCAAAAATGACTGGCGACCAAGCTTTAATGAATTTATGTCAAATTACGCAGAGAGAAAGAGTGCTAGATTCGGCGTGATGACAGAAGTTCAGCAGGATCTTTTTTGTATTCCGCATAACGTCTCTCTAGCCCACTATGTTGCCCAAGATCTTGAGACGACTAAAGGTTTCTCATCCGTATTTTATAAGACGTTCGATCTTCCGAGAAACCAGCGTAAGAATTACTATGTGTTGCATTAACCCAAAGAGATCGTGTCCTTCAAAGTCAGTAGACTGTTATTTCTTCTTGAGGGGGTCATGTGAAGCTGGAGAGGCCTGGAGAGGCTTGTAGATTCCGCCGTCCTGAGCCTACATATAGAGTTGCTGATTGGGTCGCTCAGATCTAAGAGGGGAGCAGTGTTACGAACATGCTTTCGGCATGGCCCATGTAATGGTTGCATCTCGAAAGGGAATCGAGAACCTTCCACAGATGTCTCAAACGCAGGATAAACCGACCCGTCAAACAACGAATTAGAGGTGGGAATACTCAAGATGATTCTAGAATAATATTTTTGTTATATACATATGTAACGAAGTTATAAGTTGAGTTTAGTTGTTAAGATATTACCAAACTGTAAACTAAACTAAAAAATGTATGTATATAAATTCGAACCGCTCGTTTTATTTAAAAACGGTACAATATGTTAAATAAATAAACGTTTTTTAAATAAAAGCGAGATTTTTGCCATTTTTTTACAATTTTGGTGAGATCAATAAAATTTATCACTTCAGTAGACCGACGATAATTTCAAAACCTATATGAAATTTGAATTTTGAGTTTGGGCGCCAAATATGAGACATTTGAATTATGACTGAAAAACGCAGAATTTAAATTTTTACATTACAAAGGATCCCATGTCACGGGAAATGCCTCCAAGAAGATGGTTTTAAGTGTAATTTGTAGCAGAAGTTGGATAGTTTTAAAAAGCGTACTAGTGTAATTTTTAGTTTTAGAGCAAAGTTTAAATTCAACGTTTTTTAAGCATTTCTAATGCCTCAAATTTGTTGACAAAACCTAAAACTACAACTTTATGTTATTGCTTTTAAGGATTAATCTCTACTTATCAAAACTCTACAGTGGCTGATTAATAAAATGAATAAATTGATATAATGAGATGAATAATGATCTCATCAGAATCATAAAAATTGGCAAAAATCGCGCCACGTTGATTTATTTAAAGCATTTATAAAAACTCAGTTTATTTGCGGCAAAATACAAAAGTTACGTACAAAAGCTGTACTCTTAACCCGTACAAGACATCTTGATTTTTGTCGATACGGCAATCGAATCAAAAGATATCGAATTTTTACCCTCGAGCTGATACAAATTTTATTGAACATTGATTTCGCGCGCATAACTGACATTAACAATTGCCGATCGCTTCAAGCGTTGTTTCTGAGAAAACAATTCATTTTACACAAAAAATGCTAATAAACATGTTTGTTCAAAATTATCTTAGCTACATTTTTTATTTGAAATATTTTATTCTATGGAGTAAAGAAACCAGGGTGAAAGTGGTAAACTTTTTTGCATCTTTTTTGGGTCCTAAAATTGACGACATTCTCGGCAAAATTCAGATTGTTCGTATGATTTTTAGAGGTTCAGTGACATTGAGGACTGAAGTAATATTGCTTTTGCGGTGTTGTTTACTCGGTTGGAACTCCTTCCTGAAGGGGTATTGGAAACTGTATTTGAAGTTGAAGCAGAAGTACTGGGCATTTCCTCAATCTCAACTTCATCTTCAGAAACCCTCCAGATAAATGTCCTTGATCAACTTTATCAGGCACATACTCGTCATCTTCATTATCGGATCCCGTCTTCTGAAAAATTCTGTGAACACTACAACAGTTTCTGCTTCGTCAAATATCGACGAGACATGATAACAGCAGAAATGAGAAATCACAATTGTGCAGGTATTCTGTCAGGACCAGAAGCATTCCTTCGTTTCGCTTGGTCGATGCTCTTCTGAACTTATATCGGTGATTCTATTCTCAGATTTTCCAATTCTAGATTCTTTGATCATCTTTAAATAATTCTATTCTATCTATATTATATTCTATATTTATATCTAAATAATTCTATTATGTAATTTTCCCATTCGGTACAGCGCTCTTTAATATCACCTTCTACCACCAGAATCTGCTTTTGCCTGTTAATTCTTTGAGTTTACATTATACTATATTCAGTTTACATATAAACAATAGTTTTTACGTTGTCTAAAGGAAAATCTGACAACTTAATAATATGTAATAGTTTTGGACTATTATTTGAAACCGTAATTAGTATAAAATTAGAAAATATTCAAACGAAACCTTAATCCAAAAATAATATATCTAAAAGATAAGAGATTTTATATACAATGGCCATTCCATAGATCTCTTTCTTGGGAATATGCCATCTACACAAACAAGCAATTTATAGTAATTCATGGTGAGACTCAGAGGCATTCAGTTATTACTAGCGCCTGCTCTGATTACTTTCGAGGTCGTGTGTAAATAATCCATCACACACACACAAGATACAAGTTCACTGTTAGATGTATCATTTACAACGTGTTTTAATTGTTTAACAAGCAATGGTGTGCGTCTATTGTTTCAATTCTAATCTTTTTCTGTAACAGTTGAGCGCCAGTCTGCTATTTTAGTATAAATACGAAAGTGTAACACTAATGATAATTCTACATAATTAAAAAATCATCAAATATGTTACATTTACCTAGTAATTTTATGAATAAATGAATGCATAATTTTTATTTAAACTACATAGGTACTGAAAACTACATTTATCTAAATTTTCGCAAAATAATATATATTTTAGACATTATATTTTATCATTTTTTTTATTTATTTTTTTATCTTTTCAATTTCAGCACAGTCACATGACTACAAATTTTGTATCAGGATAACAGAAAAGCATGTAGAGCTTCCATAGATAAATGCCTTTACACTCTTTACAGTGAATCGTCGCGGCATCTATCGAAATAACCTAAGAACCAGTGTGAAGAAATATTTTGTTAAAAATTAATCACGATTAAAAACATCAATACTATACTTTTCTGCGTTGCAAGCGTCATCTATTGGCGAAACAAAAAAAATCGTCATTAGCTATCCCAAGCGTTATAGTTGTTTATGCAGCACATTAATATAACTTATACAGTGCTATTCAAAAATAATAAAAAGTAAACATAATTAGTACGTTCCAATTTTATTTGATAAAATCACAATAAAAAGTTTTAACTGCTATCGGTGTCTTAACTACCTATCAGCAAATTCTAGTTATTTTTTAAATGTTTTAATGTTTTTGTGGGCCTTAGCCTCGTTGCACTCTTTTAAACAGTTTTTCTATTTATTATAAAACATATAACATCACAACTATTTGGAGCTATCCGTATCCCTTTATCATCGTCTTTTCTTTGCATTTTTTGTTGCCCTCTCCAGATTTTCCTGTAGGAGCTTTAGGATAACCCTTAAAAATTGTTGGGCTAATAAAGGTTTTCGTAGTATCAGTATTACTTGGACCTGGATTGTCTACATCAGTCTACATATCAACGAGTGTATTTGTACTTTATGTGTAGGTAGGGTAGACCGGGGTCGAAAGTAACATTTTTAATTCAAACACCAATTTCGGGAAAACTATAACAGATAAAAACAAATTGTCTCGTTCCGGCCTTAATTGCGTTTTTAAGCAATGTTAAAATAGGTTATTAAGGTTTTTAAATAATTATAGTTTTTAATTATTTGTGAAAAATTGTCGTAGCGGCAAATGTTACAACTGCCCCCAACCCCGGTGCGGTTATTGACCCGTGGGGTCAATAGTAACAGTGATCAAAAGCTTTAAACAAATGATGTTTATTCAATGTAAATACAAAAGTTAGACAAAAGTACAAAAGAAGTTACATTCTTACGTAAAATAAAAACAAAAACTTATGCTATACCAGGAGGAACAATAAACTTAACCTAACGAATTTTATTCTATACGGAGAGGAACAGTGAACTTAACCTAACAAATTATGAATTAATCTGATTCGCGATTATAGCAAACGCATAAACCTTCTTGGTTTGTGCATTCTACATGTGGCCAACGTTTACATTCAATGTATTGAACCCAACCTTTCCCTGGCTTACTTGATCCATATGGTTCTCCTCATACCAGGCAAAAACACTCTTCATCTTCTTCATCACTCTCTTGTTGTTGTTTTTTAAATGATTTCTTTTTTTTTATTTTTTTGGTTTTAGTTCCGAGTCAGAAAACACTTTTTTTCTTCTTCCCTTCATATTCTGCCTTAATTTCTTCCTTTTCAGGGGTGTCTGTGTATATGGCCGATTTTCTTTTCTTTTTCCTGTATTTCCTTTTTTCTAGGCGGGGCTCTGGGGAAAAGTCTGACTGCTTCCAGTGTAAACTTCTCAGCTGAAGAAACACGTGAAGTTGACGCTGTATGAATATTATTTAGTTCATGGTTGTTTCATTTCACTATTTCATCAATCAATTTAATTCAAATCAATTTAATTTAACTATCTAGACGACCGGTTTCGCTTTCTACAATATGCAAAGCATCTTCAGGTCTCGATACAAAGTTAAATAAATGCTGAAAATAATAAAACCCATATTAGGGTGTTGTCTAATAAAGATAAACAAAGATAGATAATATAAATTACAGTAATTATGCCAATTTTACATGTCTGTGGTTTTTCAAAATGAATAAAATGTTTAAGCAGACCAGGTAAGACCCACAAATTGGTATAAAATATTGTGTACACAATTTGTACATCTAATCACATTCATTGTCATAAAACTATCACCTTTATAAAATAAAATCTCAATAAATAACACACATTTCATAAATATATCTCTTGAATAAATATAAATAACTTTTAAATAACCCAATGTTATAGAACATCACTTTCATCTAACAAAGAATCACCTATCACTACTTCATTGGATAAAATCTATCCCCTCAATAACTTCCCCGTTTATTGTCAAACAATTACGATAGCAGACTTAAGTTCTCCATTCAACAATACAGGACAGTTTGAACCATGTTCTTCCAACCATAAATTAATTGAGTACCGGCATGTAAGTAATGTTTTATTTATTTGTTCATTTATTAATTTATTACAATTTAATAGACTATTTTATACCAATTTGTGGGTCTTACCTTGTCTGCTTAAACATTTTATTCATTTTGAAAAACCACAGACATGTAAAATTGGCATAATTACTGTAATTTATATCATCTATCTTTGTTTATCTTTATTAGACAACACCCTAATATGGGTTTTATTATTTTCAGCATTAATTTAACTTTGTATCGAGACCTGAAGATGCTTTGCATATTGTAGAAAGCGAAACCGGTCGTCTAGATAGTTAAATTAAATTGATTGTAAGTCTTATTTATTATTTCTTTTAAAAAGAAATGTTTCTTTCCACTAGCTTACAACGAACGGATTCCAGTGTGCCAAAAGTTTTTTATAAAAACGCTGTGTATATCCCCATATGAAAGAATAGATAAAGACAAAGCAAATAAAGATAAGACATTTATGTCTGTAACATTGGATTTACAAGCAATTTTACAAATACCCAAAGGATCTATTAGTCAATTATACTATCGTAGAAAATTGGTAGTATACACTCTTACTATTTGGGAATCACCGCCACCCAATAACGCATATTGCTTGTGCTGGAATGAAATCAATGGCAAAAAGGGCAGTTCTGAAATCGGAACTTGTATGCATTACTATTTAAGTGAATGCTTAAGACCTGATGTTAAGCATGTAGCAAATTTTTCAGATACTTGTGACGGACAAAACCGTAATCAATTTATAGCCGTACTGCTGTTGTGGGTCGTACAAAATAGAGAAGAATCGGCAGAAGAAGATATTACCTTTTAATTTCCTAAAAAGAATGTAGATTATTATTTCTTTTATTTAAATAAAATACAGTTCATTTTTATTTTATAATTGACAAAATTAAAAATTAAAACCAATAAAATCAAATGTTGTACTCATACAGCGAGGAAAAACCCGATAAATATCATGTTTTATTTTTTTTGTAACTACCTTTTAATAAGTTAAACTAAAAATAAATTATTCTAACTAAACATTAAATTCTCTACTGTTTGGCTTTAACAAATATTTGAAACAACTTCCTATCACGATTTTAAAGCCTCTTCAATGTTACGAAAATCTTTAATCGCGATTATCTCCGAACAATGATTTTGTTAGTTATCGGGTTTTCGCTCGAACCCCTCGATAATTACTATCATGGAGTTTATTTTTTCATTTCAATTATTTCATTGTAAACAAGTTGGTTTTTGAATTATGTGATTTAAACGAAATGTAACAATACTTAAGTGATCAAATAGTGTAAATTTTTTAGTCGAATATTCAATTAATATTAAAAAAACAAAAAAACTTACTTATTCACTCATTTTCTTAATCTTCTAAAACTATCATCAACGACCAGATTTACAGCCATAATCAGTCGGCGATATATGAAACTGTATATAAATTTTCGTTACTTTTTAATATCTGTAACGATTCGGTACTTTAACTATCAATAGCCGGTATGTTATACCCGTTACTTTCGGAACTTTTAAGAGTACATAAACTCAAAGCAAACAAATATTTAAAACTAACAAAGTGAAATATTAGATCCTTTTTCTGGTTTCTGAACCATCGTTCTGCCAATTTCTTTGCATTTATATTAAAAATAGTATATTTCTTTTTATTACAGTTGTAATACCTAATAAAGTAATACAATGTGTTATATCAAAGAAACCCGGCACGCCTCTTTGATGTTTACATTTCACGGAAAGCTTGCCCAAATGTCTGATGAACACATTTGGCTTCATAGACGTCATTGTATTTATTTGTAGATTTTCACTGAAATAATTTTAGTTTAGATGTCATACTAGTAGACCCTTTTTATTGGAATAATGATTAGACCAATTGACCTTCATACTTCTACTTGCACAGTAAAATATTCGTTGTCGCAGTAAAGCAAAACAGTCGTATATTCGTGGAATAGCCTATATAAGAAATGAAATAAAAAACAATTCCGAAACTATAGAGGCATATCGGTTATTAGCACACCATATAATGTGCTATCAATTATCTTTCTCAAGAGACTCACACCATATTCGGAAGATATTATAGGCGACTACAAATGCGGCTTTCGCGCTGGAAGGTCAACTATAGATCAGATATTTACCATTCGACAAATATTAAAGAAAAACTGGGAATTCAACCGCGATGTGCACCAAATTTTGATAGATTCATATAGCAAGTATATGATTCCATAAAAAAAAGCAAATTGTGGATAGAAATGTTAGAAATGGGAATACCAAGAAAATTGTTAAATTAACGCAAGTATGCCAGATGTGACAGACTCATATGCGCATGTATAGAAAGGAAGCAGAACATCGAGGTCATTTGGTATAAATTCGGAACTTGGGCAGGGAAAACCCTTGTCACCATTGCTGTTCAATTTTGCTTTAGAATATACAATAAGTAAAATATCGTCTGAGCTAACAGGAGGATTTGCTGATCAATGATCAAAACTGTTGCTGGTCTTTGCTGCTGATATAGATACAGTCACGCCTTCTACAAGAGTCGTGAGAGAGGTGTTTTCACAGCTTGAGGATGAAACAGGTAGTCTGGGTCTCCGAGTCAATGAAGAAAAGAAAAAATACATGGTAGTAACCAAAAATCCAAGACCCAAAGTTAGGCAGAACATCAGTATTAATGATCACAACTTCGAAGTAGTAAAGGAGTTTAAATACCTGTGAGCGATAATCACAGCTGAGAACCACATAGAAAAAGAGGTCTCAGCAAGGAAAGCTACGGGAAAGAGTCCCTTTCAACATTATTAAGATCGAAGCTGCTAAAAAGAAAATCTATATTAACACTGTACAAGTAGATTATTCACCCAATTATTACATATGGCAGTGAAACATGGACTCTCACCAGCGGGAAATCGATAAGGTTCTAGTATTTAAGAGAAAAGTTCTCGAATAATATTTGGCCCTCAAAGAGATGAATTCACAGGGGATTGGAGAAGACGCCCCAATGCTGAATTGGTAACTCTCTATGGAACTGAAAACATAGTTAGACATATCATGGCAAACCGAACAAGATGGGCAGGTCACGTGGTACGATCAGAGGATGACAGTGTTTTTTGAAAGACCAGATGGTAGAACATCAGTAGGTCGACCGAGAAAAAGTGCGAAGGATGATGTTGAAGCCGATTTATCTAGAATTGGGGTACAACAATGGAAAATAGAAGCGCAAGATCGTAGAGGATGGAGGGCGATAGTAGATGTGACGAAGACTCACCCCAAGTTGTAAAGCCAGTGAAGAAGAAAGAAGAAGATTACCTTATATTACTGTTATTAACTTATATTAAGTAACAATATTTTGTTAGCTGCTAAGATAAATTTTTCTTTTATACATTATTCTTTCATAAAACAGTAGTTGTTTTAATTTCTCTGAAATTTTACAATGGATAAAGGTGTTATGTTCTGTTTTTTTCAAATTGTGTTGAGACATAATTTTTTTTTGTTGATGTAATGTGAGAAAAGTTTACAATGAAAAACTTTAACCCTAATTTTCTCAGAATCTTTATTTTGTAACATAGCACCTTCATCCACTCGTGCCTTCAATTATTACTTTTAAGTATATTAACCTCTGATACAAAATCATTATAGTCTAATTTTATAAGTTGCCAATTGCATGCATAATATATTGTTTGGTAAAAGTGTCTATTTCCGGCATTAATCACCCTTGTGGCTCAATAAAGCGTTACCCCTACCCTCAAATTATTCCTTAAGGTAAATATCAATTAAATATCAATATGTATTCTAATATATTACATCATAAATTAACCTTACAGTTGACATTGGACGATTATAAACAAACACGACAACATCGAAGTTGAATGTAATTGTTTGCAATAATAATAAGCACTTAATACTGTCGTGCTCCGAAAATGTATAAGTTTTAAAATATTTTTATATTCAGTGGTGTGTGGTCAATACATAAGTGCAGTTAGCAACGACATGCTGTTTAAAAATCAGGAAGATTCGTTGGTGATCAAAGGTCGGTAAAAGATTTATTTTATGTATTGTTTATTTATGTGCGTGTGTTTATGTTTATGTGTGTCTACTTAGACATATATTAGACCCTTTCCCTTTAAATGTTCAGCTACTGTACTGTTATATAATTTTCTTAGCTTTCCTGTTTTTTGCTTTTTACTTAGTCCCCTCCTTACACATTTATTTGCAATATATTTTTTCGATTTCAAGATATGCTTCACCAATTTTTTGCAGTTCTATACAGTGATCAAATTTTTAAGGTATATTTTTTGCTCAAATCCACTTTTTTTAATCAGTCGTTGAGATATAGTCTAGTCCAGGAGTCGGCAACCTGCGGCTTGCGAGCTGCATGCGGCTATTTGGATGTGAAGCTGCGGCTCTTTAGTTCCACACGCAAATATTATTTATTTTACCAAAAAAAAGTTTAAAAAGTCTTCTGAATACATTAACGATGATTAGACACCGATCCTCTCAGTCACTTATACTCGCTTACGTTTCACTGCATAATACACCAAGAATCGCTTTGTGCCCAAACATTTCCCGCCGAAAAAGTTGAGGTCATGAATTTGGTGATCAAAATTGTTAATAGCATCTTGTCAAAAGCACTCTACCATCGTCAGTTTAAAGAATTCTTAAACGAAATGGAGGCTCAGTATTTCAACCTCCTTGTTCATAATAAAGTGGGATAGCTTTCCAAAGGTAAGGTGTAGAAACGTTTTGCTTTGTGCTTGAATGATAAAATACATTCCTAAATGAAAAAGACATCAATCACCCTGAATTAGAGAACGACAAATGGTTGCAAAAATTTTACTTGATGGTGGATATCACAGCGAAAATAAATGAGCTGAATTTAAACCTGCAAGGAAAGGGAAACCCAGCCTATGTTTTGGTGGAAGAATTGGTTTGTTTTAAAAAAAAATAATTCTTTTTGCTAGTTATAACGATTAAACCTTAAAAATTTCAGTAAAAAGTTGCGAATTAATTTGTTTATAACCTCCTCGGGCCCAAACATGAATTGCAGTGATTTTTTTGTTGTCAATCAAAAATGTTACAATTTAGGATTACTAATCATATAAAAACAAAAAACAAAAAAAAACCGTTTTAATACTTTGAGTTTTATTTTCAATCCGACGTCGGCCGACGTCTCCCGATATCGGATCGGGAGAAATACGGTTCCAATGTAGGTGTACACTTAATCATAACAAAAGTGTAACCAGAGAACTAGGAACTGTGTTCGTATGTTCTCTGGTGTAACTAACTTATTTCAATCGAGAAGTATGCCATGGCGCAATTTTCTACGCATAGTAGATGTTTAACACGGGCGATACTTACGGGCAGAACATGATACTAAGACTTCCAAGATAAACCCACTTCGCAATCGAATTTTGTACATCGACGCGCATGACGTCAATTGGTGATAAAAGTCACTTTTATCACCAACCTTTTATAATCATAGTCGGTAAAACATATATGGAAAGAGAGGGTTTTTATTTAAATATTTAGAATATTAAGGGATGTTAGGTAAAATTTCTGCAATTAAATCTTAAAAATATGTTATGTATACATCTCTGTTAGCCTAGCAATGTAAACTAAAATTATATAAAAAAGTAAGAACTAAACATCCTTTTGCAAATGGAAATTTATATACAATGGATTGATTTATTAAAATAAAAATTTAATACAACTGATAAAATAAAATACACTGTAATAATTTAGAAGTTTATTTAACAATTTATTTTACAATTTTTAATATTTTCTTTTTCTTAACTTTGGATGTTTCTTTAATATATCTATTCAATTTTTCAATTTTAAAATATAATTTACACCTTTACTAACATTACATCTGAACACAGCTAAATCCATTAGCGATTTTAAATAATTCTTGGTTAATTTTAACGACCCTTTAAAATTGTTAAAAATATGGTCTATAGTATATATAGTATATAATAGTTCATTACATTTAATTAGAAAATCTGGATATGGTTTAAGTAAACCTCCTTCGGAAAGATGGTTTACCCAGTAAACCGATGTCAACGTACAAGATAAACGATAAAACAAAACTAAATCTCAAGATTTTGAAGTAGATATTTAAGTAGATACTTAAATATCTACTTACCTTGACTAAATCTGACAAAACTCCATACAACACAGAACAATTCTGGTGACATTTGTCGCCAAGTGACGTCACACGACTGATCGCGTGCGCGTGGGTTTATCTGTAGTTTATAGTATCATGCGGGCAGAATAACTGCGTTTGCCGTTGAATGCAAAAAATAATTGTTGAACCACAGTATCATATAATATGATACCTGGGGTTCGAGGAGGATAAGAGATTTAAACAAAATTAAGGTATATGTTTTGAGAATACGGTTAATGGAAGTTGTAGAACAATAACTCAACACGAATAGTTTAATATTTGGATCAATATGTCAATATATGTATCAATATATCATATCTATACTGCCTTGCTTATTCAAAACTCTAGAAAGGCTTATAAAATTGAGATTAGTTTAATGGTTACAGAAAGAAAATTTACTCCCTGTAAACTATTAGGGCTACAAAAGAGGTTTTGGAACTCTAGACGCTTTAATAACACTTGTATAGAATAACTTAACTAGGAATAACCATTAAGTAGCACTATTCTTGGATATTGAAGGAGCATACGAATCAGTTTTTTTGTCAATCTTAAAATACAAAATGGTTAATTTGTTTCAAATGCCAGTTGCTTTCGTTAACACAAGTATCGGTTTTTATACAGATATGGTAATCTATGTCTTCTTCTTCTTTGAGTGCCTCTCCTATCGGAGATTGGATATCCTTATGGCGATTCTAATTTTATTAACTGCTATTTTGAATAATTCGTTAGTGGTATAGCCAAACCACTCATTCACTCATTTCTCATCCAGGACATTCTTCTACGGCCTGGAGTTCTGCGTCCTTGGATCTTTCCTTGCATTATATTTTGTACAAACGTGTACTTTTGTCCTCTCATCAGGTGGCCTAAGTATTCAAGTTTTCCCTTTTTTATATTCATAATAACTTCTAGATCGTTATTTATTCTGCGTATTACCTCTTCATTTGTAATTCTATTCACCCAACTTATTTTTAGTATACGGCGGTAGCACCACATCTCAAAGCTTTCAATGTTTTTAATATTCCTCTGTTTAAGAGTCCATGCCTCAACACCGTAAAGAAAAGTACTGAATACATAGCATTTTAACATTCTAGTTCGTAGATGAATACTAATATTACGATTACAAAATATTTTTTTCATTTTTATAAAGGTAGACTTGGCACTTTCAATACGTCTTTTTGTCTCGTGATTTTGGTCACCTGTTTCTTTAATGAGGGTTCCCAAGTATTTGTATTCGCTTACTTTTTCAAGTTGGGTACCGTTTATTGTGATACTGATGTCATGAATTGGATTCTTACTGAAGATCATATATTTGGTTTTTTTGACGTTCATCCTTATGCCGTAGTTATTACATATCTCATTCATACTTTCAACTAGATGTTGTAGATATTCTGCTGTTCTTGCCATTATCACAGTATCGTCAGCATATCGAATGTTATTGATAACCTCTCCATTGACTATTATCCCTTCGTTTGCATGTGAGAGAGCTTCTTGGCATATTTATTTGCTGTAGATATTAAACAAAAGCGGTGACAATATACAACCCTGTCTTACTCCTCCACGTATTTCTATTTCGTCCGATGTTTGGTCTTCTACCTTTATATTAGCTCTCTGATTCCAGTACAGATTTAATATTATTTGCGTGTCTTTGGTGTCGATGTTCTTACCTTCCAGGATTTCTTTGAGTTGATTGTGGCGTACTTTGTCAAAGGCCTTTTCAAAGTCTATAAAGCAGGCTTGCACCTCTTGGTTAACATCTAGACATCTCTGTGTTAGGACATTTAAGGCAAAGAGAGCTTCTCTTGTACCTAATCCTTTTCTGAATCCCATCTGTCTATCGTTAATATCGATATCTAACTTTTGATAGATTCGGTTGTGGATGACTCTAAGAAATATTTTAAGCAGGTGACTTATCAAGGAGATTGTTTGATGATCTGGACATTGCATTGCCTTAGTTTTCTTCGGTATGGTGACAAACGTAGACAGCAACCATTCTTGAGGTATTATACCATACTGTAAGTATATTGTATTGAATAGATGTAATATTATGGTTAAGAATTTATCATTCAAAAGCTTCAACAGTTCTGTAGGAATTTCATCAGGTCCATTTGCTTTTCCATCTTTAGCGTTTCTTATTGCGTATTCAACTACTTCTTTCAATATTTCTGGCCCAGTTGCATTGCTTATCTGAGTTAAGTTGTTTCTATCGTCTTCAAATAATTCATTCAGGTGTTCTGTCCATCTTTTTATTTTATTCTCTAGATCTACAATAAAATTTTCATCTTTGTCGTTAAGTTCACCTATTTGGCATTTCTTTATGCTTCCTGTTATCTCTTTTACTTTTTTGTGTATATTAAACGCATCGTACTTTTTCTCAGAGGTTTTCATTTCTTCACACTGTTCTTTAATCCACTCCTTTTTTTAAGATGTTTCTTTGCTGCTCTTTGTCTAGCTGTATTTATGTACTTTAAATTTTTGGTTAACGTTATTTGTATCGTTAATTTGTTGCTGCACTGAACGGAGGTTTTCATTTATTTCTTCTCCTATTTCTTGTCGTATATTTTTGTTTCTAAGTTTATTTAAATCTAGTGCTTTTCTGTGTGGTCTTCCAATCTTTTTTGGTCTCTATCAAAGTAACTACCGGGCTATGATCTGAGCCTATATCAGCTCCTGGGTACGTATTAGTACATTTAACAGCATTACGATACCTCCTTGCTATCATAATGTAGTCTATTTGATTTCTCACTATTTTTTCTTTGGTATGTTGTGGAGATGTCCATTTATATAACCGTCGAGGGAGTAATTTGAAAAAGGTATTTGTTATTACGAAGTCTTCACTTTGGCAAAATTGAATTAATCGATCTCCTCTGTCATTTCTGTTTCCAAGCCCATATTTTCCTACTTATTCTCCTACCTTACCTTGACCGACCTTGGCATTAAGATCGCCCATTATTATGTTAATGTGTTGTTTTTCAATTGTTTTCAGTATTTCTTCTAAATCGTTGTAGAATTGTTCTATTTCATTGTCATTTTTATCTGCTGTTGGTGCATAGACTTGAATAAGATTTATTATGTTATGTCTTTCTTTAACTTGTTTTAATATTAAGCGCTCTGAATAAGGAGTACAGGAAATCAGAGAACTTTTTGATTGCTTTGAAATGATGGTTCCTACTCCCTAACGATGGGTGTAGTTGTTGATTCCGGAGTAATAAAATACGCCATCATTTCGTGTTGAATATTCTCCAGATCCTGGCCATTGGGTATCGCTGATTCCTAAAATATCGATGTTTAGTCTATTCATTTCTTGTTCAACATTATCCATTTTTCCTGCAGAGAACAAACTTTTAACATTCCACGTTGCAACTCTTAAAGTTGTTGGTTTTTGCGCTCTTGTACATGGATTTTGCATGTTTACGACCAAGTCAGCCTTGTAGTCTGGTGTTTTTCTCACTCTGCCGGACCTTTGTATCCTATTCCCATGATCAGTAGGGTTTCCAGTATTTTTGTTATACACCATAATAACTTAACTAGGGGTACTCTATGAGTCTTTAATGCAGTGGTTCCCCGTTGCCTTCTGCATCCTTCCGCCGTTGACCATCCTTAGTTCATCCGCCTTCGAGACCGATTTCTCGATCTCTGGACAAAAGAGTTCCCTTCCACATATTAGCTCCTCCGCCCGAAGCCGTTGGCTAGTAAATGGTGGGATCGTTTATACCGGCAATCATTCGGTGAATTACCTGTTGGTCCACGGGAGGTATTTTATTTCCCTCCTGCCTAATGGTAAACCAGGTCGGACATTCCCCTATCCGCCACCTGGGGACGCGCTCTGTAGGGGTTACAGGTTCCCCCAAGAGAGAAAGTCAGATATCAGCAATAACAAGCTAATTGGACCACGACATAACTACCACGGCATACGATAAGGCTTAGTATTATCGCCAATCTTATTTAATCTGTACACCTCTAATATACCTAATAAGCACATAAACAATATCCCATTCAATATAATACAATATGCAGATGACTTTTGTGTCTATACGGAAAGCAAGAAATATGAAAACGGTATGCAAAACCTAAGTAGAGTATGTAGTTCTCTCTTTCCATGGTTCTTAGAAAACAGTTTAAGTTTATCAATTGCCAAATTAGCAATAGGTATATCAAGTACGTTACTTGGTTTATAGATTTTCTTATTTGCTTAGAAAAATTAGCTCATCTGTTGCCGCGATCGCGATTGAACATTGTCAATTGTAAATTTTGCATTTGTTTCGGTTTATTTACTGTATTGTATATTTTTTGTATTTTGTTAACACCGATTTTATTTCTTTTATGTTTTGTATTAATATTTGTATTACGTTTAATATAATTCATATATGTTATGTCTCATTGCATATTGTGTAACTTTTATAAACAAGATTTGTTCATTATGTCACGGATTAAGTATATTATTATTATCTCTGCGCATATTTTTCACTCGTTAACGTCTAATATCAATTTATGCGTTATTTCTAATTATACTCAACTATAGCAATCGAAATCTTAAATTTCTTTGTTGTTAATGTGTTCTTAAAACCTATTCATCGACATCTTTGTTTTGTTTTAGTTATGGTTGTTTTTTGATGTTGTTTGATATTAACTAATATTTGTTTGTACAAGTTTTTTATATTCTTCTTTAGTTATAATTTTGTTTGGTTATGTATATTTATGTTTTAATTTCACTGCTTTTTTATATAGAGTTTTATATAGTCTGCTGGCTTTCATTTCTTTTTTTATTTCAATATACATTCTCGATCCGAAAGAAGAAAACCAGCGAGTTCTAGATTAAATATAATACATTCTCTTCCCCTTCAGGATGACCCCATTTGTTATATTGAGGTCATCGTATGTGCAGAACGCAACAGTATGGAAGCGTTTTTTACCACTTGGTATCGTGGGCGCCGGCAGCAGGGTTCAAGGATTTGCATTTTTACCCCCTGTCTGAAAAGAAAATACATGTATAGTTCATATATTTATATTTAAATTGTAATAAGTAATAATGTAATTGTATACATAATGTATAGCCGAAATTAATACATTTATTGTAAGAGTAATTAATTATTAGCTCAAAAATATTTTTCTGCCAGAAAATAGAAATCTGCTATATAAATACAAACTTTTTTTCTCAGCTTTTTTTTTGTTTTTTATAGGAACTAACGGACACGCAAATGCCTATATGAATGGACTTGCTACAAAATTAGAAGAAAAACAGTCGACTCTTTCTAGGTAAGATTCTTAAACATATGTATACAGTGTAGGTAAAAGTTCGAAAATGGATAATGGGATAATGGATAATATTGATATTGTATGGTTAATGTCGAGTTTAACACTATTATCGAGCATATTTTATATTCTTGACGACTACGTAGAGATGTAATCGAAATTTAACGAAGAGATTTTTCATTTTCGGTAGCAATGAGGAGAGCCGGATACACTGAACTGATTTCTTGTAAATAGCTTTGGCAGTGTATCCCTTTCTATCCCAATTTTATAATACTTGTTATCTTTAACTGTCACAACAACGGCTAATATATTTCTTGCATTAGTTCGCCTCTATCAATATCGGTATCACCTATTTTTGCAGTCGGTAATAACTTATTGAAATTTAGTTTCGTTTTTTTTGTTTGCCGAAGCAAACTATCTTCTGGTTGAAATCTATTTTCGCTAATAGATTGTTTTCGGTAGTATATTAGGCACCTTAGGTAATTGATATACTTTTCGTTAATTTCAGCACAACAGTCTGTATGAACAAATAAGTTGCACGAGATACATACGCAACCGTTCGAACATTCAGATTCACAAACACCACAAATTATTAGGTCGTTATTTGGTATAAGATTCTCATTTAACATTTCGTTGAATACATTTGAATCTTCAAATGTTCCTTCAGCTTCTAGGTTATCTGGAGGGAGAAGATTTACAAAATACCAGGAATTGTTGTTTCCTTTGGTACTTGATATGTTTCATCGGTTTCTATCGTAACTGGGGGAATAGTATTTACAGATAATGTAGAATTGTGAATTTCATTTGGTACTTCATATGTTTCAGTTACTTGTGTGTTACTAGAGGTATTACTTCTGTATCACTTAAAAAATATCATAGGTTTTACAACAAGGTCTTTTCTTTTTGAACTAAGTTTTTGCTGACACGGTATGCAAAATTTAAAAAAAGTGTTACTACTTCTTGTTATATTTTATTATTTGCCAGTTAAAAAATTGACCATTTTTGTTCTTTCTCCATGGCCAATACTTAAACGTGCTTCATACTGAATATCAAATATTTCCTGTTTTTATTACGTAATATAAAAATTTCTCCTTACTATCTTGCAAAGAAACAATAAATTTTAAATATTTTTTTCATTTCTTACGTAAACTTTTCTAATCAGTCTGATAACTGATATTCCAAACAACATATTAACTGACTCTTTTAGATAAAGTTTTTTAAATCTTGTGGAAGGTATTAGCCATTTCAAAAGGTAATGCCCAGATACTTGAACTGTCATAAATGTTCTGCAGTTTTATTTTCAACCACATGTTTGCATACTGTTGGATTTGTGGCTATTATCGCGCGCTTTTGTATCTATGTTAAACTTTAGGTCCTATAGCTAAATAACCTTAAAACTATTACTATTATAAAAATTAGGATTCAACTCACCAGTATTCAGTGTTGAACCGCGTTGATTTTCATTGCGCCGAGCTTCTGACACCCTTTCTGATGTCTTCTTAGGGGCTTCCGAGGTCTTAGTCTCATGAGCCCCCAGACACTACTACACTGAGAACACTGAGAACGGTTCATTTATACTGTCGACGGTGACGTGGCCTAGGTGTAGGTTGTCGTGGGGGTTAGGGTATGAATACATTTTTGTTATAGCTGTGAAATTGTGCCAGATATCTATCGAACAGCGTTACAATTAAAAAGAATACTGAACAGGCAATACATGGATACAATATAGGTAAAATCATCTTGAAAACGAAGACAAAAATTTGAAAAATAAATATGAGTGACAAATTATCAGTGACTCATCTGACTGACCGTAATGGCACAGAATAATAAACAATTGTTTATTATTCTGTGGTAATGGGTGACATAAGGTTTTATTAAAAATCAGCGTTTTTAATTTGAAAGTTGGTAATGAGAACTGTCAAAATATTTTATTGAGAATGATTTATTGCCAATAATTTCAGCTCCGAAGAAAAAGTGGTTTTTGTTGGTTTATGCCAAGTAATAAAACAAGTTCTGTACTAGGAATAAAGTTAAAGTATTTTTCTAGGTATAAAAGAAAAAATGTAAGTACAGTTTTTATTCAATCCATAAAAAACCATTTGACACATCGGATTGACATAAACAAATGATCCATTTTTATTTTTTAAAAAAGCCAATGAGTCGAACTAATTGTCAAAAATTAGTAGCGGCTCTTAGTCGAAAACTTGCAAATGAAGAAAATAAAATTTAAAAATTGATAGCAACTTAATAACTAACACAGCAGTCATCAAACAATTATCAACATTATCAACACCAACCTCATCTACAAGATCTCCAACATTAACCTACTCTATTGTCGTAAGCAATTTCAATTTACCATCTAAAGAATAAGGAATTGTTCTATCATCAGTACCAGACATAAAAATACTTGAATATATAACAACAATAGGAATTTTAGTAAAACCAAAAAATATCATCACCTTCCAAAATCTCCAACAACGGAATATTCATTTACCTTAGTAACATTACAATCGTAAACAATTTACGGTTGAGTTTAACGAAAATACAAGCTGATTATAGCCACAAATGTCAAACATCGAACAAAAAATTTCGGTAAAGCAATGTTTGTATAATGTATATGCTGTTTACTTCAAATATAAAAAGATAAAGCTTTAGAAAAGTACCTAGAAGCTTCTACAAACTTTCATCAAAATAAACAAATTCGAAAGGGTACGGTAAGCATGTTTCATGTTAATTTGCAGTGTATTTCAAATAAAGTCGATATGATCAATGCTTATCTTGCGGATCAAAAATTATATGACGTCATATGTTTTTCGGAGCACTGGCTAAGTGAAGAAAATTTAAAATTAATTAACATCTCCGGATTCTCATTAGCTAATTTCTTTTGTAGGGTAAAAAAGAAACAAGGCGGAGTTGCAATTTATATAAAAGAAAATCTTATGTATTCTTCTCTTAATTTAAATGAATATAATGTAGAGCAAAGTTCTGAGTTTTGTGCAATTTATGTAACTTCAATAAAAACCAATATTTTAACTGTATACAGATCGGGTAAGGGTGACTGACTTATTTTTGGTGAATTTTGAAAATGTCATAACATCCTTGCTTAGTAAAGCTGACAAACTAATCATACTTGGAGATTTTAATATAAATTTTAAAATTGAATCTGACCATCTATTTGATATTCAAAATCTATTAACATCTTTTGGTCTAAAAATAACTATAAACGATTATACTAGAATCACATCCCAGTCCAGAAGTTGCATTGACAACATTATGACAAATTTTTCTGAAAATATATATAGAGTGGGCGTATTTGAACCTTGTTTTTCTGACCATCGAGCTCAATTTTTATTTATTGACTCAGAGCATAAAGTTATTGACACTAATCAAATATTTCAACGGTTTATTACTTCTTCTGGTTTACAGAAGCTTAAACGAGCGCTAGCTATTACAAACATGGACTTTTTCTACGATATTAATAATGATCCTGATTCTTTGACAGTCTTTCTTACCGAAACTTATAACAATTTAATATTACAGTATTTTCCACTAAAAAAAGTACGACAAATGACTGGAAAAGCACCTGTGCAATGGTTTAATAATGAATTAAGGTCTAACAGATCTAATATTTCTCTTATCAAACACATCGCAGAGGCCACTAAGGATCCCGATTTGTTCAAAGTATATAAACAACAAAAAGTTGAATATAGTCGGCAATTAAAAATTGCTAAAAAGTCAGCTTACTGTAATTTTATTACTAATTCCAATAATAAACCTAGAGACTGCTGGAAAATAGTAAATTTCGAAAGAAACTACACTAAATCCAGTTCGGTACAACCTGATCTACCTCCAGACGAAATGAATCAATTTTTTAGTACAATTGCAGAGAATATAATTACATCTCTTCCCTCCATTAACATCGATGTCCTCGTCAATTATAGAAATTATCCTTCTCCGAGCAAGTCATTTTTTTTTCGGCCCGTTCTGGAAGAAGAGGTCTCTCAAATAATAAAGTAGCTTAGTAATTCTAATTGTAGGGACGTTCACGAGATTAATAGCAAAATTTTAAAAGAAACTTACCAAATAGTTTTAACACATTTTACTCATCTTATTAATTTAATTCTATCCACCGGAGTATTTCCAGCAGTACTAAAATACTCTAAAGTACTACCAATCTACAAAAAAGGTGATTCCTCAAAAATTGACAATTACAGACCCATAAGCATTGTTTCTACTTTTGGGAAAGTGATTGAAAAGGTTATCAAACAACAACTTTATTCCTATTTTGAGTCAAATAATTACTTTAGCAACTCACAATATGGATTTAGAAGTGCTCGTTCTACTACGAACGCGGTATTTAATGTTGTGAGCGAGGTGATTGAGGGGCTTGAACGCGGCAATCGCATAGCAATTTCTCTTTGTGACTTATCAACGGCTTTTGACTGCGTTTCACACGACATTTTGCTCCACAAATTAAATTACTATGGAATCAGAGGTATCCCTCTTAAGCTTATAACTTCTTATCTATGTGGCAGACACCAGGCGGTAGTGTCTAAAGGTCATCTCTCTGATTTTCTATCCGTAAAACATGGAGTCCCACAAGATTCGGTCTTAGGACCTCTTTTGTTTATTATTTATGTCAACGATCTGCCTAAATTCATATCTCCGTACAAAACCATACAATTCGCAGATGATACGACATACGTTATATCAGGAAAAAATAATGATGATTTAAAAATGTCTCATGAGGAAGTTACTACTAAATCTAGCTCATGGTTTGCTGCAAACAAACTAAAACTTAATTCTGATAAAACGCAAAATATGGTTATATCTGCAAGTAATTTACACAATGATCTAGTTAACAAAGAGACTGTTAAACTATTGGGAATAACCATAGATAATCGACTCAACTGGTCTGCTCATATCTCACACCTTAAGAAACAGCTATCCAGTTCATTATTTGTTATTCGCCAACTAGCAAGGGTTGTCAACTTTGAAACATTAAAAATGACATATTTTTCTTTATTCCACTCTCACCTAAACTATGGTTTAATTATATGGGGCAATTCAACAAATGCACTTCAAATTTTTAGAATACAAAAGAAAGCTGTCAGGATTTTAGCAGGGGTTAGTTATCTAGAACACTGCCGACCTTTCTTTATCAAATTCAAAATTATGCCGCTACCTACTCTGTTGATATTTCAAGTTTTAACTCAAATTCACAGAAAACGTGCCCATTTAATAAAGCAGTCTGATGTACATGTTCACAATACGCGGAACTGTCACTACCTACGAACAAATCGCTATAGATTAAGTCTTTCAGAAAAAAATAGTCTTAATTATAACTATTACAATATTTTACCAAAAAGTATAAAAGAGCTAAGCTGTAATAGTTTCGATAAAGTTATAAAAAAATATCTTTTAAAACATTGTTTTTACTGCTCAGAAGAATATATGACTCATTGCAGAACATCCACTGAACTGCTTACCGTAACTTTGCCATAAATATTTTTCTGTTTAATATGTTTTCATGTTTGTATTATTTATCTGTTTAATATGTTTTCATGTTTGTATTATTTAATGTTTTATCATTTAATACTATGTATGTTTTTTTTTGACTTGCTACAAACAATATTTGTATATGTTATGTAGTTAAATAAATACTCTACTCTACTCTACATTTTGTTTATAATATGTTATGAATTCAGCAATTTCGAATTTATATAAAAAACAATGGGTAAATAGTTGTTTCTTTGGAGATTAATTGCATTTAATTATTAGAAATTTTTTTAGCAATTACCCTTTAATATGTTGGGGATAGATTTGGCAATCGTCAAATCAGCAGTTGCCAGATTACAAAAGATGTTTGCAATTAATCTAGAAAAAGACAAATATCTACTCTTTATTGCTTCATGGAAATTAAAAATTGCAGAATTAATAAAATAGTGTAATCAAAATGTACTTTTTAAAAGCTTTATCTCTTTATATTTGAAACATACAAGATATACATTATAAAAACATGCCAATACGATCAAACCGAAATATTTTTGACATTTGCGGCTATATTCAGCTTGTAAACTCAACCCAATTTACTGCATAATCACAAAGTTTTAATACAATTAAATAATATAGCAAATTTAGAGAATTACAGACCGATTAGCCTCGTCAGCCATATGTATAAGTTGTTTACGCGAATACTAGTTAAGAGAATGGAAAGAAAACTAGAGACTTATCAACCAAGGGAACAGGCAGGATTCCGAAAAAGTTACGGAACAAATGACCATCTACAAAGTATAAAAACCCTAACAGAGAAAGCAGTGGAATACAATAAACCTCTAGTTCTAATATTTATCGATTTTGACAAAGCCTTTGACACAAGTGAGCTAAGCAAAATATTACAGGCGCTTAAAGAATGCAGGCTAGATTATAGATATACTAAATTATTATACAAAATATACCTGCAGGCAACAACCACTGTCAGATTACATACTAACAGTAATCGTATAAAAATAGAACGGGGGGTTAGACAAGGAGACCCAAAGTCACCTAAACTTTTTAATACGGTGCTAGAACATACTTTTAAGAATTTGGATTGGATGACAAAGGGAATAAAAATAGATGGAGAATATCTAAACAACTTACGTTTCGCCGATGATATACTTATAATAGCTGAAGATCTATACCTTATTCCATTAAGCGGTGCAGGGCATATAAACAACGATAAATTTAACGATGTTCCAAATGAGTCTACTCGTTCCGATAAGTAACAGTATAATTATGACACTTTATTATTTTTTTTCTTTTCTCAAATATTCGTGTTTATTGTATAGTAAATAAATTAATGTTATCACTGAATACAAAGTAAGTGAAAAAATACTCCGATTTATAAAATTAATGAATATTTTCTGCATAAATACAAGTAACAGTTCTTCAAAAATATTTAAAAACTAACCGGAATGTCCATCTTTATTTCGTCTGGCGATGTTATCGGCGGTTCATACCGGTTCGGACACGATTTAATGTTTATATTTTCCTGCACCGCTTAATGAATTTTACTATAGGTGTGGCAAGAGAGATGGTACAGGAACTCGTTGTGGCTACAGAAAATGTAGGTTTAAATATAAATATCTCGAAAACAAAAATCATGACCATTTTGTTACCGAGCCAGAACATCAGTATTGGTGGAAAAGAAATAGAACTCGTAGATAGATATAAATACCTGGGACATCAAATTATGATTGACAGGAATAACCAGACTCATGAACTGAAGAGAATAGTCTGCCTTGGGTGGGTAGCATTTGGAAAACTGAGAGAAACTTTTAAAAGTAAGCTGCCCACATGCCTAAAGAGAAAGGTATTTGATCAGTGCGTCTTCCCAGTCTTGACGTATGGAGCAGAAACACTTACTTTAACAAAAGCCGCAGCTACCAAAGTGAGAGTCACGCAGAGAAGAATGGAGTGGTCCATATTAGGAATAACTCTGCGAAACAGAATAACCAACGAAGACATCAGGAGAACAACCGGAGTGACTGACATCATCGAGAAGATAGCCAGACTAAAATGGAGATGGGCAGGACACATAGCCAGAATGACAGATGGGCGATGGACAAAGAGGTTGTTGGAATGGAGGCCAAGGGAAGACAAGGGACGCGTCGGTCGACGACCTACAAGATGGACTGACGATTTGAGAAAACTCAATAAAAACTGGATAAGAGCGGCGCAAGATAGGCGGGATTGGAAACACGAGAAAGAGGCCTATGTTCAGCAGTGGACTCTTGAGGCTGGATGATGAAATAATATAGAGATTAGAAGATTAATTACTGCTCCTAGTCTACTAGTAATATCAAACGTGTGCCCCAGCATTCCGAACACTAGAATCGAAAAAGAGCTCAAAAAATTAGAGCTTATTACGGATTTTAAAATAAATTTTTTGAAGTTGGCATACCTGAATCCAAATATAATCATAATCTTTTTAATTCTTTATTTTTGAAAGAGTTGTAGTTGACAGGGCTTGAACGAGTTACTAATCACGGGCACAGTATAAAGAGGTTCCACAGTAAAACTACTCGTCTGTCGGCACTTTGATCTCAGGAAGTAATACCGGCAAAGTACGAAATTGGTAATCCACCACCGTTAACCTTACAGAGCCGTATTAAAATTTTTTAAGCCTACTACTATTAATTTATTTAAATAAAAAATGCGGCTTCCAATATTTAACTGTCCAGATGTTCTCACTAAATGTTAATATTACAAAAACAAAGGGTTTAATAAATTAAAAACAATATTATAATTCATTGTTTATATTTTTCAACGGTATTTTAAATATCAACGGTATTGCGCAAGTTTTAAAATCTCAATGGTTTTTAATATATTGTACATGTCATATAAACGTTAAATAAAAAGGAGGTTAATTTCGAAGCTCTCACGGCATCGGCATTACTATACTCTGTTTTTAAACCAGGAGGAGTAATTCAAGTTTACCGCGTTATAACGCTTGTTTATAATTCGTCCAACGGCAGGCAAGTTTACTCCACTGTTATGAAATTTTGAAATTTATGAAATCCTGTCCTTATTTACATTTCGTAGGTGAATTTGGTTATATCGGCGATTTTTTGTGTTTTCTGCATTATTCGTTTAGTTTTAGTTGTAGTCTGCAAAAAATTAATTAAATTTTGCAATAGTCTTTTCGTCAAATCAATCGCGTAATGTGCAAGAATACATCAATTAAAATTCAAACTGCTGAAAAGATGTTTTGTGGTGATTTTTAGCCACAAATTTAAATAAAAAAAATTCTCTTCGTCTTTCTTATTTTTAACAATTTCAACAATATTATCCACTTTCAGTAACATTTAGGTTGTATGAATTAGAAATCAGTCTTAAGAATAAGAAAAATACTTCGCCGGGAATAGGAATATACAGTAAAACCTCCCTTAACCGAATCATCGTTTAACCGAAACGGCTGACAGTTTCAATAATTTCGTCAATAAAAAGTAAATTATCGCAAAATGTAAATTCCATCAATTTCACTCACCGATTGATGCGTATGTGTGTTGGGAAATCAAAAAACCAAGAGCTCTAAAAGAGATTTGGGAAAAAGCACTTCCAGATTTTTATAGAAGCCAAAAAAACTCATGGTCAACCACTTTATTTTCAGAATGGTTCGAAAATGAATTCGTCCCAAGCGTAAAATCCTTTTTAAAATAAAAAAACCTTCCCATCAAAGCATTGTTGCTTGTTGACTCAAAATCTATATAATAGTGATAATTGTCAGATTTTTGGCACCGAATTTCACGAACTTAATTCAGCTGTTAGACCAGGGACTAATAAAGACATTCCAGAGACATTATAGAGGAGCATTCTTAAGACAACTGTTATTACAGAAGACAAATGAATCCAAAAGTGTTCCTGAAATCCTTAAATGTTCAACAATGAAACATGTTGTTTATCAGTGTGCTGAGTTCTGGGCCAAGATCAAATCTTCAACTTTGGAAAAATGCTGGAACTAACTTTTTGCTAGGATTTGGATTGACGATCCTGAAGAAGAAAATGGCAAAGAAACGACAGAAGAAATTAAATCTTTAATAAAAAATTTGCGGGGATGTGACGACATTCAATAAGAAGAGATATGTGAGTGGTTAGCGGCCGATGATTTAGAAAGTGAATTCATCGACCAGGACATCATTGATATGGTTCCTCATCCAGACAACCTGAGCGTATCAGACGACGAAGATGACGATAAAAATTTTTTAATATATTCCCAAGAAACGATAATATTATCAATAACAAATTTGTTTCTTAGGAAGTTATTATGAAGTGCTCTTAATAAATAAGGTGTATCAAAAGAAAAGACAATTTTATTATTTTCATGATAAAAATATGGTCTATCGGCAGATATATTTAACAAATTTGGAAGTTTAAGATTATTATTACCACTTCGAATTTTACTCATGTTCAACTTCACAATACTAACAATTATTCACAAAACTAACTCAGTTTAAGCAAAATACGGCACTGTTAACCCGTACGTTTCTACACGACTAGCAACGGAAGAATGGTTCTCGAGCGACTAAGAAATAAGAAATAAATAATTTTCTACACTTTAGGATTTTTCGTATCACTAATATTTTATATTATAAAGTTATTTTAAAAAAAGGGATTTTAAAATTTTTTTTTACCTTAAAACCAATTTTTTTATTAAGTATAGTTCTTGAACTTGAAAGTTAACTTTCAAAAGTTGATCAAGCAAAAGTCTCAAAAGTTGTAAAGCATTAATAACATCACCAGGTGGCTGAGTGAGAAATGCGCGATCTCAAGGGAACTTCCCACATCTGTGTGAGCATGAGTCAGCAATCGCAAGATTGACAGAGTGTACACTACAATGTACATAAAGAGCAAGACAAAATGTTTCAAAAACAAATTTACGCTTAGGCACCATGCAAATACCCTCTAATAGCTACAGCCCCAGCGTAATCTTGACCAACCACATGAAAACCTTATAGATATATAATATATAAAGTACATGCTTTTTCAGAGCTCTTATTATGAGATTTGCTACATCGAATTCTAGCAATATTTGGTGTAGAAACAAGGATCATGACAAAAAAAAAATGATAAACCTTAATATAACTTTTGAAAAAAAGATATTGAAAAGGATATTGGGACTTATCTTCTATAATTGTATGTGGAGAATGAGGGTCAACAACGAGTTGAAACAATATTACAAAAAACCCTGTATAACCAATAATGCAAAAATACAAAGATTGCGCTAGGCAGGTCACTTTATAAGAATTAATAATAACACAACGGATAACAAAAACACGACGGATGCTGGGGTAGACCAGGGACCGACTTGGGTTGTAGCATAATTGGAGATAGAGGGACAGGGATAGAGATAGAGAGAGGGCGGGAAAGAGAGGCAGAGACAGAGAAGACTCCAAAGATGGAGATTCTGGTTTCATTATTCCAAATTACCTTACTCCACTGTTCTTCTGTCCAACCTCTGTGTGCCAATGCCCAATCAATGCGTTTTGCCTCTGTTTTTGGTTCAGGAACGGCTTCTTTTTAGGATTTCGTGCTCGCTTAGGATCTCGAGGGATAATCCCTCCAGATACTGACAGAGAATGTAGCGTAGAATCTTTAAGTAATTTTAAACTGTTTGTACTCGTTTTAGTGTAGTGTTTTGTACAATTTTATGTTATTTTTAATGTTTCCACATTCTACGCTTGCCGGATAGTTTACATTTTGACAAAATGCCCCTGAAGATGCTATTTTAAGCGAAAGTACTTGGGCTTGATTTAATTAACTTGTGCTCGATAATAGCCTTATTTTCAAAGTTCATTTATTCGAGCATTCAACCTCATTTCATTTATAAGAAAGTTGATTTGACAATACCATTCATTTCTTTTACGGATCTGCCACGGTGTTATAAAGAAACTCGGCATATTCTTCACTCATCCTATTGACTAATTTTCGGTTTTCTGCCTGTTTTTTTTTTTTGCTGATTTTGTCGTTCCAGTGTTATAATAACGTTTTCACACTCTCATTACACCTGATTTTGTGGCCACACGACCCAATTTATTTGCTATATCTTAATAAATGTAACCTTCCTCTCGAAGGATAATTGCTTTGGCTGTCTTTCCTGGCGATTAGTCAACACGTTTTGGATTTCTTCGTGCCATTTTCGTTAAATCCACACTGATATCGAGACTGTACTAAACGCTTCCAATTGGGTCGTTGACTTTTCGGCGTTTCCCATGCATCTGGTTACACATTTTATTAAATAATTATGTTAATATATGTATATAGAGGGATAAATACATAAAATATTAACCAGAAATATAAAAACAATAAAATAAAAATGTAATTGTACTGATAAACTTTACAAATCACGATCATAAGACAAATTGCTAGAAAAACGATAATTTTTCCAAAGTTTTCAGAATTTTGGCCGCTGGTGTACGAGGTTACACTGTCACTCAGTGGACAGTTGGAAGAAGACTTAAGGCTGCGACTTTGACTCCCAGACGAGCTAACACAGGGTCCAAATTGAACGCACGTCAGAAACAAGCTCGACTTAGTGCAGAGTTTTATTTTCTAATGAGGCTCAAATAGACTTTTTATAACAATGACAAGACGACTTGTCTATCAGAAGCCCGGAAAACGATTTGCTTAGTGCTGCAGTGTGAAAACAGTGAGCTATAGAGGTAGTTCGAGTGTTTTGGGGTGGTATATCTTTAGAAGGAAAAATAGAGCTTGTTTCCGTGCCCGTTGGTGGTCGCGGAGGTGTTTTCACAGCGGATCGTTACATTACGGATATTCTCTAAGATCGTGTTGTTCCTTACGCCTGCTACATAGCCAAAAGATTTATGCTAATTCAAGTTAAGGCTTATCCTCGATAATTGTAACGGTAAAATTCAGAGAGATGTCTATTTCAAAAATATCTTTCTTTACAAAAACAAAATCCATTCACGAAGAATATTCTAAACGTCATCTTGTACTAGAGGTAAGCTTTATACCTACCTTATACAACCCCCTATTGTGTAAAGTCTTGGGTCTATACAATAAACGACTGGGCGGCCTTCTATTCAGTGTGGTTTTGAAATAATGTTGAATAAAAACATTCATGAAATTAAAATGAAAGAATTTAGGTCTATTAGTAGAAGTGCGATTTATAAAATTAGTACCTACTTGAAGTATAAATCGCGGGAGGAATATGTGCATCAGTTTTCAAATATTTATTATTTACTATATAATTTCTAAATTGAACCACTTTCACTTCTTTAGTTAACAATGTATCTGTTTTGACAACTAAATAGGTAATTAGACAAAATAATTATTAATTTCAAAACAGGAGTTTAAAGAATTAGAAAAAAGTAGCCCGGGCCCAGTTAAATGGTCAAGCTTATTCCAGTGGAAGCAATAAGGAGGATTATTTTTCGTTTTGGCACAGCTGACATGCTCTCTCTAGTACTACAACCCATGAAACTGTGGTAAAAAGCATGCTTTATTTATACGGTTGTGAAACACGACGATTAACAGAGACAGATTAATATCGAAGAAAGATATCTCGTCGAACTTTATGCAATAAAGTATGAGAATAGAAGGTACAGTCATGGATGGCATACAACGAAAGCAGCTTAAATGGGTACAGGTCCAATAAATGAAAGACAAGAGACTCCTAAAACAAGTACCTGTATGAACACCTACCGTAATCCAGAAGAGAGGATTACCTTAGAAAACACGGATGGAAGGAATAAGAAACTTAATGAGCCCGAAAGAACTTAAAGAACAATGGAACAACCGAATTGAATGAAAAATGAACGTCGGAAGACATTTTATAAGGATTATATCATATTATAGGTACATTTTTTGGACTAAAAATAAATTTGAAGAAAACCAAGTTCATGGTATTTACAAAAGCACAAAGCATCAAAGTTAAGCTAGTACTAGATAATACAGAAATTGAACACATATCTTTGTACAAATACCTTGGAGCATGGATCACAGAAGATACTGATTAGACAAAAGAAATAAGATGCTGCATTGGAATTGCACGGTCAACTTTTAATAGAACGAGAAAACTTTTTTGTAATCGAGATATCAATATATCGCTCCGGACAAGAATGCTTTGATGTTATATTTTCTTTACCCTTTTATATGGGATTCAAGCTTGGTCACGGATCGCAAAACAACCGAACAAGTTCTCGAACAACTAGGAAAACAATGCGAATATTTAAATTCCATAAAAATCAGGAAATTAGAATACTTGGGGCACATCATACATCACACATCAAGACGTAAAATCTAGTGGTTACGTAATCTCCGTGAATGGTTTGGATGCAATTCAACTGAACTATTCAGGCGCATATCCAACAAAATGATAATTGCCAGAATGATTTCCAATCTCCGATAGGAGTGGAACTTGAAGAAGAAGAATAAGTACATTATTATTATATCGTATTATATATATATATATATATATATATATATATATATATATATATATATATATATATTGTTATGCTATTTCAATTGTATTCTATTGCTTATTTAGAAAAGATCCTGTCTATATTTATTAAATGATCTAATCTCCAATTAATCACAATAAATCAGCATTAATTAATTACAATCTCAGGATATTTAACTTGTACTATTTACCTTTGATCGTGGATTCAAAATATTTTCCAATTGGCTTCCTAATTGGGATAGGTAATATGACCTGAATAAAATACACAGAATTTCAACTGAAGTATATGTGAGATGTCCTTTATTTTATTGAAATTTTATATAACAATCAATCCGGTAATATTTGCAATACAATACTTTAAATATATGAGAAGTTGTTTTCTATCATGGACCCAAATGTTATTTTACATTGATTTTTAATATGTGTTATAACTAAGCTCTCTTTATAATTTTTTCTTTTTTAAATGATCGCAAAATTAACTGTCTCTATAATTTATTCAATTTATTTAATTTATAAATGAAAACCACACTCCTGCTCTAATGAAAATTGACTGACCTTTCGTTATCTGCCGTTGCAATTCTATGGCCACGCCATAAAAAAAAAAACCTTTCTCTGCTTCTGCTCCTATTTTGGTCCAGAAGACGTACACCTTTCTCCTCTCTGTCCTTGTATCTGCAACCCAACAACTCGTGTAATTCTATGCAGCCTCCTTTTGAACCAATCTCCGCGCCTGTTTATAACTTCAAATGTTTCCGGCTTCGTCTGCTATTAATATTCTTATAACCTTTTGGTTTTTCTATCTCTCTGTACCCCGTTCCTCACACTCATCAGCTTTTACACAGCAATTAAACACACCCGGTAAATTACGTCTTCGGGACTTCAAACAAACACAAACCACAAAGCTCCTTCCTTCTTGGGCGACGAAAACTGACTAACTCCTTTCCTCTCTCCTATCTCATAGCCAAAACCACCCCTCCTTGCATTCAAAAATTGACCAATAAAAATCTTCTACCTCTGTGACGTATATCGTTATCAACCAACTCTCTCTATTAAAACGTCATTCGGGTAATTCCAGAAAACAACATTCTTTAATTATTCTAGCTAAATCTATCTGCTTTACAAATATTTCTTACTAATAGCTACAAACGATACCTGTTTCTCAATTCAATGTCTTTTGTTAATAAACTTTTACCGATATAATCTTTCGGGGGGAAAAACCACCGCACATCCCGGTCTATTGTTTAAACACTTTCTATATACACTTTTATTACGGGTAAATCCATTTCACAATAACCGACTTATTTAAATTTCTTATCGATAATATTTGAAAGTCTTGTCTCTGAGGCCTAATGAACAATTCTTTGAACAACTTAAAATACATATTTTGTCTTATACAGGATGTTTGAAAATTTATATGCCCGTGTCATTATGAAATATCAATAATTTTAATTTTTATTTAAGTAATAAAATTTGTATATCGGTTTTTATTGCTAGTGGACATTCAAAAATACAACAAATCCCCGCCTTTGTAATCGATAAAATTTATCAATCTATGCAACTAAATTTTCTCGAGACAAACTAAAACGCACTTCCTGTATGCTAACTGTACTTGTGCTACGTATTTGTGGCCACTCGGTTTTCCTTATTTATCAGCGTTTCATAGTCTCTTAAAATTTTACGCAAATCATTTTCTTTGCCTTCTCCACATATCCATTTTGTGTCTCTCCCATCAAATTCTTCGCACATATTCACCGTGTACTCCGTGTCTTTTTCAAACACCACTGTCTCCATTGTGTCCTCTTCATTTTCCTTTGTTTTTTCTTCTGTTGGGCTCGTCTCTTCTTTTGAGGAATCCCAAGTTTTGCTTTCATTTCTTGTCAAAATCTTTCCATCTTCTTCTCCTGAGCTCGTCTCATCTTTTGAGGAATCCCAGGTTTTTTTTTTCTTTGATCTTTTTCTGACCTTTTCCCCTCTTTCTTCCTTTTCCTTTCTTCGTCACCAGGTTCATTTCCACCGTTTGTTCTTTCTCTGATTCGTCCGTAATTTGTTTCTCTTGTTCCTTATCCTGTTCTTCTTCTTTTTCCTTTGTTATTTTCATCGTATTGGTTTTGAAGTCGATCACTACATGTTTTTCCGTTAATTCGTCAACGCCTACAATCATGTCATGTGACATATTCGGCATTATTACACATTGAAGTGCATACATATTTTTTTTCAATCGTACCATTACTCGTATACCTTCATTTATTGTTGCCAATGTCCGTTTATTTGCGCCCACTAAATTCACCCTAGGTATTTTATAAATTAGACTTGTTAAATTTACTTCTTCGATTAATTTTCTGTTGACCAGTGTTATTTCAGAGCCTGTGTCTATCATAATTTTAATTGGTTTCTCATTTATAAATCCATCCACAAATTTTAAATTAACTCCATTTCTCTTTTCATTGTTTCCTGCCAGTTTAATAAATTCCTTGGGGTGACAAAAAATTCCTGTTTGTTTCTTCGTATTTAGTGAGCGCCTTCTTGAAAACACGCCTGTTGTTCTTCTGTGTTTTCTCGCCCGTCATCTTCTCTCTCATATTCATTTTCTTCTCTTTGCATATTATTTATTTCTCTTCTGTTCTCTTTTGGTCTATCATTCCCGTATCGGTTACCGCGAGATTCCTGTTCATTCCGTGGGTTATTGTATCTGTTTCCTTGGTATGGGCGGTTATTTCTACTCTGATTTTCCCGATCCCTGTTTTCATTCCATCTCTGGGTTCTGGGTTCATAATTCTCTCTTCCTTTCGGTCTATTTTCGTATCCCCGTCTAGGTATGAATTCTCGTCTTGGATAATCTCTTCTAAAATTTTGACCTCTATCTCTATATTCTTGGTTTTCTCTTTGTCTATAATTTTCTTGCGGTCTTCTTTCTCTTCTTTCATGCCTACGTGATTCTCTAATTTGCAAAAATTGACATAAGCTGTCAATGTCCTTGTAATTTTGGAGATTTATGTGGTCTTCCAAGGTATCTTCAAAGTGTCGCGATATCAACTCTACCAATTGTTCTGATGAATAATTATATTGCAAATGTTTTGCATTATTATAGAGTTGTAATGCGTACATCGTTTCTGATACGCCCATCCTCTCATGGTATTTTCCATTTTGTAACTCTTTATTTACTTGTAGTTGCTGGATTTTTCCCCAGAAATAATTTAAGAATCTTCTCTCAAAATCTTGCCAATTGTCAAATTCTTCTTCCTTGCTGACAAACCAAAGATTTGCCTCTTCTTTGAGATGGTTTCGGATGGTTTCCTTTGCTGTTGCAAACGGTCCTATGTATGTGACTTTTTTCTTTAGGTTATTTATAAAAGGCACTGGGTGTAGTTTCCTTATATCCCCGCCAAATCGTACTTTTACGTCTTCTGTGCTATGTACGATAACTTCCTTTCTTTCCACTCCTCTTATCTCCATCTCTGCAATTTGTTTTTCATTTTGCTTAAGTTTCCTTTCCATTTCTTTCCTGTCTTCTAGTAACGCCATTTCAAATTTTTCTTCTAACTGTTCCAGTTCCTTTTTATGGACAGCCTTAATATCCTTCATTTTAATTTCCATTTCTTCTCTCTGCAATTCTAGTTTCCTCTCTGTTTCTTCCCTACTTCTTTCTAAACAGACTTTTATTTCGTTTTCATATTTGTCCATACGCGTTTCCATTTTTTGTTCCATTTTTCTTTGGTTTTCTTCCAATTTGTCCAATTTTTGTTCCGTTCTTTGTTGTGATTCATCCAATTTTTGTTCCGTTCTTTGTTGTGATTCATCCATCTTCTGTGATTGGAGTTGCATCATTTGTATTAATTTTTCTATTCCCGATTCTTGTTTTTCTGTCTCCATTACTGTTGTGTCTAATACGTCTTCCTGGTCTGAATATTCTTCCTGTTCTGATTTATCTTCTTGTTTTTTGTTCTCTTTGCTCTTGTTTCTTGTGTTTGGCATTTATTCTGTTTTTATCCCCGCCAAATATAAAATTCTACTGGTCTGTTGCAACAAACGGGACTTTTCTTGTTCAAATGTAATAACTCTTGAGTACGAGTATCAAATTTCAATATCCCACAAATAAATCAAATGGTAAAATATCAAATGTCAAATTCAATCAAATAAATCACGTATGGTAAAATTATCAAATGTAAATATCACACAAATAAATCAATTATGGTAACCTATAAATTGTCAATATCACGAATAAATCAATTATGGTAAATTGTATCTTAAAAAAAATATATAAATCTTTATGTCCTCAAATTTTACATAATATTTCACTTTATCCACGGCATATAAACTTTCAAATATCTGCTCGTCTACTCCTATCCTTTCAAATTTGCCAACTAGAAATATTTTTCAAAGCTTTACACGTTGGGGGCCATTTTGTTATGCTATTTCAATTGTATTCTATTGCTTATTTAGAAAAGATCCTGTCTATATTTATTAAATGATCTAATCTCCAATTAATCACAATAAATCAGCATTAATTAATTACAATCTCAGGATATTTAACTTGTACTATTTACCTTTGATCGTGGATTCAAAATATTTTCCAATTGGCTTCCTAATTGGGATAGGTAATATGACCTGAATAAAATACACAGAATTTCAACTGAAGTATATGTGAGATGTCCTTTATTTTATTGAAATTTTATATAACAATCAATCCGGTAATATTTGCAATACAATACTTTAAATATATGAGAAGTTGTTTTCTATCATGGACCCAAATGTTATTTTACATTGATTTTTAATATGTGTTATAACTAAGCTCTCTTTATAATTTTTTCTTTTTTAAATGATCGCAAAATTAACTGTCTCTATAATTTATTCAATTTATTTAATTTATAAATGAAAACCACACTCCTGCTCTAATGAAAATTGACTGACCTTTCGTTATCTGCCGTTGCAATTCTATGGCCACGCCATAAAAAAAAAACCTTTCTCTGCTTCTGCTCCTATTTTGGTCCAGAAGACGTACACCTTTCTCCTCTCTGTCCTTGTATCTGCAACCCAACAACTCGTGTAATTCTATGCAGCCTCCTTTTGAACCAATCTCCGCGCCTGTTTATAACTTCAAATGTTTCCGGCTTCGTCTGCTATTAATATTCTTATAACCTTTTGGTTTTTCTATCTCTCTGTACCCCGTTCCTCACACTCATCAGCTTTTACACAGCAATTAAACACACCCGGTAAATTACGTCTTCGGGACTTCAAACAAACACAAACCACAAAGCTCCTTCCTTCTTGGGCGACGAAAACTGACTAACTCCTTTCCTCTCTCCTATCTCATAGCCAAAACCACCCCTCCTTGCATTCAAAAATTGACCAATAAAAATCTTCTACCTCTGTGACGTATATCGTTATCAACCAACTCTCTCTATTAAAACGTCATTCGGGTAATTCCAGAAAACAACATTCTTTAATTATTCTAGCTAAATCTATCTGCTTTACAAATATTTCTTACTAATAGCTACAAACGATACCTGTTTCTCAATTCAATGTCTTTTGTTAATAAACTTTTACCGATATAATCTTTCGGGGGGAAAAACCACCGCACATCCCGGTCTATTGTTTAAACACTTTCTATATACACTTTTATTACGGGTAAATCCATTTCACAATAACCGACTTATTTAAATTTCTTATCGATAATATTTGAAAGTCTTGTCTCTGAGGCCTAATGAACAATTCTTTGAACAACTTAAAATACATATTTTGTCTTATACAGGATGTTTGAAAATTTATATGCCCGTGTCATTATGAAATATCAATAATTTTAATTTTTATTTAAGTAATAAAATTTGTATATCGGTTTTTATTGCTAGTGGACATTCAAAAATACAACAATATATATATATATATATATATATATATATATATATATATATATTTATATAATATATGATATAAACAATATTGAAAGAGGTTACAACATAGACAATCAACAAAATCTACATCGACAACTACACAGTGAACACCCAACAATAATAGAAGTGTCAAATGCCGTCCTAAAACTCAAAGACAATAAAGCCACAGGAATCGATTAAATCTGTTGGAAAATATATAAAAAAAGGTGATGATCAGCTTTTTGCAGTAACCCATAAACTAATAGTACTTATATGGCAAAATGAATTTGTTCCAGAAGAGTGGCTAAATGAAATAATATACGTTGCATAAAAAGGACGATTAACTGGATTGTAAGAACTATAGAGGCATTACTCTGTTAGCATCTTCACCTGTTAGCACCCTGCTTGGCAGGGTCACATATCAGATCAATTTACGGTTGCAAAAGGCTTGAGACTGGGAGATCCTTTATCCGCTACATTATTCAAATTAGTATTAGAAACTGTAATCAGAAAATGCAGCATGAAGATGGAAGAAACGATCATGAAACATGAGCACCAGTGCTTGGCATTTGCTGATGATCTAACGATCCTAGCAAAAACCGAGTAAGAATTAAGAAGAGTTGTGAAGAAAATCATCGAAGAAGCACAGAAATTTGGACTGGAACTAAATGAAGACAAAACTAAATATATGATCATAGAAGGAACAGAAGGGAAAAAAGAAGACTTTAGTATGAGGTCAGTAAGTGGTAAAAGCTATAGTTTTAAAAGTGTGGACAAATTTGAATACCTAGGTGTAGTTTTCGATGAAAATGGAAAAGATAAATGGGAGCTCGTAGCCAGAATAGCAAAAGGGAATAAAAAATTAGGTGGTTTAAGAGCCCTACTGAACTCAAAATACGCTTCTAGACAAGGTAAACTCAGAATATATAAAACAGTAATTCGACCCACAGTAACATATGCCGGTGAGACTGGACATTAAATAAGAAGGAAGAGGATACTCTGGAAAGATGGGAAAGGAAAATATTGAGATGCATATTCAGAGGACGAAAGGCAGAAGATGGTTGGGAAAGAAGAACCAACAATGAATTAATGGCTTTATACAAAGAACCTACTATTACCAAGTTCGTCAAGGCACAAAGAATCAGATGGTTGGGACATGTGGAAAGAATGGCAGCAAACAGAATTCCTAAACTAGTAATAACCAGAAAATTAATCGACCCCAAAAGAAGAGGTAGACCCAGAACGAGGTGGATTAGTAAAGCGGAGGAAGACCTTAAACACGTGAAGGTGAGGGAATGGAAAAAAAGCACAAAATAGAAGCGAATGGAAAAATATTGTACACCAGGTCCTTCAGAGTAGTTAAGAATGTTATATATACATATTTACGTTAAAGTTTTGTTTAAAATAATTGTAATTAGTTAATATTAGAATTATGTTGTAAAAAAATGCTTTAGGCCTTAACGGCCTATTTTGCGTAAAAATAAATAAATAATAGAGTGCAAAAATCGAAAGAATCGCGTTTTTTGCATTAATTGTTAATCATTAAAAAACGGCTCCGAACTTTACGCAGGAAACAGGTAGGTTTTCTTCTTATAGGTCTACAATAACTAAAAAAGTTGTCAGCTACCTGGATTATTGAGTGTCACGAGAAAATCCTTATTAGCCTGGACTAATATGGCTGGACAAGCAAGTGAAGAAACAAACTTCATATATTATGTAAACTTTACTAACAAAAACGTTGAAAATAAATATTCCTATAAATATAAATAATCAAATTCCATATTCAAATACAGCAAAATATTTGGGTATTGTCCAATAAATATAAATAATCAAATTCCGTATTCAAATACTGCAAAATATTTAAGTATTACTCTAAGCTTTTATGTAAAGAAGAAAAGAAAATAATAATTCTGATTGAAATACAAAAAAAATGTACTGGTTGATTGACCAAAATTCTACGCTGTTTCTACATAATAAATTATTATATAAGCAAATACTGAAACAATAGTATTATTATAAAAACAGTATAAACATTTAGAAGGAAAATGTTACAAATTAACAGAAAATATTTCTATTCATATAAAAATTTAATCAAATTATAACATAACTTCTTCGTGAACTACCCATTTTAAAAACAATTAACACACTGGTTTGTCAAAAGTCGAAATAAACCCTAATAATGTTATTCAACATTATTTATGACCCACCTTCGAGAGGGTATTATACTTCTTACCTAACCAACCTAACCGTGTCGACGAGAATCCAGAAACTATCGACAAGGACAGCCTGTACTGGCCGAGAGAGAAAGTTACATTTAGCAAAATTTGAGATTTTAAAAAAAGTTTATACCAAATAGCTGCTTTGTGTTACACTTTATGTTAAAAATAAAAACAGATTCGGAAAGTGGGTCAAATTCTGTAGTGCCCTATTTCAAAAAAAAATTTTTTACGTTTATTTTAACCAAAAATATTTGAAAAAAAAATTTACAACTAAATAGTGCACTAGAACTTGTTAAGACCTTTCATATAAAAAAAGAATTATCTTAATATCTGCCATAGTTTTTGCGTTATTTGATATAAACTTTTACATTGGAACTTAGGTATGCCCAGAAACGCAAGATGTCACACAGCGCGGATTACCAAAGAGTACCTGGCCAACAGCAATATAACAACCATGGACTATAGACCACAGCGACAGTGGCGGAGCTAAAACTGCAGTATATGAAGAGTGGGAAGCGATTATTTAGGAATCAGTCAGAAACTTAGTCAGGACCTTATGATATCGCATGTAAAGTGTAATACAACTCAGAGGATGAAATACTTAGTATTCATTTGATTCTTCATGTTAATTTACTTTAATATTCATTACATAATGACTTTCATTCATAACATGTTTTCTCACATACAATATTAAGTTATCTTCTTTATATTTTTTACTTACTAACTTTATAAATGTTGGTTGCATTGCAATAAAGATTACTTCTGTTTACGATATTTTACTTTTAATATTATAATATATGTGGATATACACTGGCCAAACAACGTAGTGAAGAAATATAACTTATTTTACTTTTGAATTTATATATATATATATATATATATAGTAATAACGAGAGTATAAGTAGTAGAAGTAACGAGTAGTCGGGAGACCTCTCTTTGATAGAGAATTGGGTAAACCGCAAATTCAAAGCTCTTGTCTGGAGGCTATTGAATAACGCTAGGAATAACTATTTACTCCTTCATGCATCTACGGTTTACCCTTCAAAAATAAATAGGCTTTTTCGCTTTTACGTGGAGAAAAGACGTTAAAATGAAAGCAAAAAATTACATTATATTTCAATTCGAATTCCACCTTTATTCTACATATGTTTCGAGTTATTGAACTCCTCATCAGGAACTCTTGTGGAAGTTCAAACTGAAATGAAATTGAGTCTAGTATTTGGTCATTCAAATTGATGTTATTGTGGAGACTATGTTTTTTGATGGAGGATAAATATATTTCCTCCCTTTCGATTTTTGCACTCAGCATGGCATTATTGTCTTTCTTACTGTCTTATTATCATTCCTGGGACAACTGTCATATGTGCTTTCCAATGAATCGTAAGATTGATCTTTTTTTAGTTGTGCTCTATTGAAGGGTATAAGTTAATAAGACTAATATTAATAATGGCGCTTAAGCAATTCATTCGTAAACTTATTGGTTTAAAATCTATAAACAAGTGTTTGACTTTGGTATTGACTGTAAAGGCTGTTCCAAATTTGTGTCGTTCTAGGGCGACTATAATATGTATATATCAAAATTTAGTTTTTACCTCTTCTTTGTATCTCTCATACAACAGTAATGCAGTGGCGGCTCGTGGCTTGAGAGACAAGGTCGGCAAGGTATTTTTTGTCTCCTCAGATAGGTATACCGTCTAATAAAGACTTCAATCATCCTAGGAGATTTTTTGTTTTCTTGTATTTTTTTTTTTTTTTTTTTTCCTATAAATTTAGAAATTAAACATGTTTATAAATTAACTCTAGTCTACGTTTGTTTGGAAGTAGCAAAATGGGTAATAACGTCATCATAAAATTTATTAGAGTTTTGGAAAGATTTTAAAAGTTTTTTTTCTATTAACATTTGAGACAAGCTTGACATTCTCTCTTTTTTCATGGTATTCCGACAATACGTTTTGATTCTTTTGAGGCAAGAGAAATCTCTTTCATTTGAGGCAGACGTTGGTGGTAATGAGAGAATTGATGACAATAATTTATTAATTTCGGTAACAGTTTGTTGTAAAGAATTGCAGTATATAAAATTATACATATCTTGTAACATCCCATTTTCCGAAAATATTTGGATCATCATATAAAACTTTTAATTCATTTTCTAATTTTATTTTATTAAAGAATGATGGATAATTTTTAACTAACCTGTCTAATAAATATCTCGGAAATTAAACCGTAAAAAATTTCGAAACACGAATATTTGCTGTTTTTTTCATTGTATCTTGAAAATTCTTTGGCGTAACTTTTTAATTTTGAATCGTCAAAGATATCAAAAATTTGCAAATCTTCAAAATTAGAAAAACGAGTACCTATTTGCATAATAATAGTATCCAAAATTTTAAAATATACTAGTTTTTCGAGATCTGTTTCTCTGTCATGCCTTTGCCTTTTTTTGGGGGGTTCGGAAATATTAAGCGAGTTCAAAACGTCACTGCGTATATACTAAAGATGACTATCGTTACGAAAATCTCTGAGATTTTGCACCAGTCTTAGTTTTGGGTAAACACTTTCTTAAAAATATTTAAAAGTATGTTAAAAGAGGAATCATTTAATAAAGTTTTCAAACCGATTGCTTCACGGATCGAGATATCATCACTTTCAAAATTGTCACATTCAATAATAAAATCAAAAACTTCCAAAAGCTGTTCACGAAAATCTGCTACAGTGAAAACTAATCGAGATTTAAAATTCCATCACGTCTGACAAACTGTTGGCATTTTTTTCGAAACACATCGTTCTAAAACATTAGTCCGTTTAGGCGAGCTTGAGAAAAATTAAGCAAATCCGGTTAAACTGGCAAAAAAAAGACAATATTTAATTTTTTTACATGTATCCTGCAAAACTAAATTCATTCTATGTGCATGACAGTGAGTAAATAAAGCTTGCGGTGCAATAGTTTTAACTTTTGCCTGGAGACCATTTAATTCACCAGACATCACGGCAGCGCTGTCATAAGTTTGCCCTACCAATTTATTTTTGATAACAAAAAATTTTAATCTGTCCTAAACACAAAAAATATATTCTGACTTATGGCTTTTACTCACGTCTGTAAAAAAGGACGCCCCTTATTTTTAATAACAATTTGTTCTTCGTATGGAATAGACGAAAACCCATTATGCAAAATATAATTTACAATTTTAGATTTATCAATACTTACAGTTTCTCCCATGGCTTGCATTTTTAGGTTAATTTACCTGAATTTGTTTACACTTTAATTTAAAAAAAACTTATATGTCAAACTAATATATACTATATGTAAACTAATATGTCAAAAAACCCTTAAACCTTTAACTATTTACGGCAGACGTAACGTATCACAGTATTACTTTAGAAAATAAAAATAAATCACAAAAAGAAAGGCTAGTTCGTGCACTGAATATCACTTCACTTTACTACTTACGTTCTTATATGGAATAACATTTCATCCCGCGCTCGCAATGTACAGTTCGCGACCAATCACCAATCCAAATGAAACATCGGCAAATTTAAATTTACCGTTCTTGTTCATTAAGTTCATATGGAAAGAAATGTATATTTGGTTACTAATCAACTAATATTCCGTTGATTTGTACAAGTACGTCGTCAAGGTTGGGATAGGCTTGCCGAATAAACAAAACGTGCTTTTTTAAGAATTCACAGGCGGATGGATGTCTCCGATATCGGATCATCAATTTGAAAAGTGCCTACGCAGGGATCACTTAATGCTCAGATTGGACGAATTCTTTTAAAAACCATGAATAAAATTTAGTCTGGTCGAATAGGTCGAATTCTTTTAAAAACCATGAATAAAATTTAGTGTTTATTATCTCACAGATATTTTTTTATTTCACAAAACAAATGGCATCAACTGATTACCTGCCACAATTATTTATTGAAATACTGATTAAATTAACTATTGACAAAATCTATAACATCTATAAAGGTGTGGGTCGGCACTGCCGACCCTGCCGACTCTGACCGGCCGCCACTGCAGTAATGTGATCCTTATGTTGTCCAGCGTTTTTAAGTTTGACTTTAGATTTCGTAACAATGGGTTTTTATTCGTAAGTTATTATACGATCCCTAACAACTATATGTTGGAACGCAGATATTTTGCGAATAAAATACGAATTTACCGAAAATCTTTTATTTTATTTTTTTTTAATTGAAAATATGAAATTAACAACATTGTTTATGACGTGTAGAATTATTTTTACAGTTTAATTATATATTTTATGTTGATTATTATCTAATTATTGTTTGATAGTCAAAAATGCTGACAACTAAATATTGGAACAAGAGGATTTTAACAAATGAAAATAAAAATTAATTGGCATTATATTTGCATGATAACTGCTTATTCCAACATATACTTGTTAGATATAGTATACTTAAAAATTATTACATATATTACCATTAATGAACATGGGAGCCAATCAACGAGAGAATAATTAAAATGCATATAGATATAAATACGGTAAAGAGACAGTGATACTCGGAGTATATGCACCAACAGACTATTCCCCTAGAGTAGAAAAAGAACATTTCACGGAACAACTTCAACATCAAATAGAGCTAATTAAGAAGAACGTGGAGATAATTATAACAGGAGACCTTAAAGGCAGAACCGGAAGGAAAGAAAACGATAAAGTATTTGGGAGATTTGGAGAGGATGAACAAAACGATAACGGAGAACGTCTGATTGAATTATGTGAACTAAACAACCTAAAAATCACCAACGGATTCTTCAGACATAAAAGTATTCATAAATATACATGGACGCAAGAAACACGAAAGCTGAAATCGATAATAGACTACATAATAATCAAAAAAGATACCACAATAAAGATCAAAGATGTGCAAGTCAGAACAGGAGCAGAATGTGGAACGGACCATAAATTACTGACAGCAAAAATTGGCATTAATTGGATAAGCCCCCTTTACAGAAGAACCGTTGAACACTATAAGAAAAAAACAATACAATATAGAACTACTCCAAGAACAATCATAGAACAATCATCAATACCAACAACGTCTAGACCAAAAATTAATAGAATTTAAATACGGCAACATCTAAGAAATATACGAGCATATAAAGGCAAGTATAAAACAAGCAGCATTCGAAGTTCTTGGAGAAAAAGAACGTATAACAAATAAACAGCACTGTTCTGAAATAAATTAACCAACAAAAAGAATAATTGAAGAAAAAAAGCAACTACACAGAAAATGGCTGACTACAAACAATGATGTAGTTTATAAAGAATATAAAGAAAACGATAGAATAGCGAAAAAACAAATAACACAACCAAAGAATGAAGAATTGGAAAGAACCTGCTTAAATATTGAAACATACATAGGAGGTTCAAGAACTTTTGAGTCATGGAAAGTACTGAGAGGATTGAAACAAAACTCAAAAGAAAAAATGAAATTGGGAAATATATAGGACAAAGAATGGAAGGACTATTACAACGAACTGTTAACAGAACAAAGACCACAATTCATTGGAAAATAAAACAGGCGAAGACGAAGCAGATCTCGACAACAAGAAATAGAAATAACAGATAGGGAAATGAGAACGGCCATAAAAGAAATCAAGAATAAGGAAGCACCGGGACCTGGAGGCATCTCACACTAGCTTATAAAATATGGCTCAAAAAAATTAAACCAGACGATACAATGGATATTTCAGGAAGCCATAAATGGAGAACAGCTCCCAAAGGAATGGACTAAATGCATATATGAAACCTATATTTAAGAAAAAAGATAGAAAGCGATGCGAAAACTATAGAGGAATAAGCGTAATATCATCAATAGGAAGATTATATGGCAAGCTACTGCGAGAAATGTACACTGGAACAACTGTTGGAAAAGAAAAAAGCAAAAAATAGAGATATATTTGACATTTGTGGACATGAGAAAGGCGTATGACTTTATACGAAGGTCAGAACTATGGTAGGCAATGTACAAATTAGAAATACAGACGGAACTCATGGAAGCTACAAAAGCTTTGTATAAAGAAAATAAAGTGTCCATTAAAGTGGGAATAAAAATCATAGGAGACTTCAACACAACAAAAGGACTCCTGCAAGGTTGTCCCACATCTTCAACCCTATTCAAAATATACTTAGAGAAAGCCTTGACCACATGCAAAAAAATGCGAAATCATGGGAGTACCCGTACGGAACGAATATCTATATACGTTAAGCTTTGCAGACGATCAAGTAGTGATTGCACAAGACCAAGACGTCCTCAGCTACTTGATGAAGAAATTATAAGAAGAATATACCACGGCTGGCCTAGATATTAACCTCGCGAAAACAGAGTACTTATCTTCAAGCGAAGAAGATGTTGAAGATCTACAGATTGATGACAACGTAACAATCAAAGGAAAAGACAAATTTAAATACTTAAGGTTTATAATCACGAAAGAGGCAACAACAGATGGAGAAATTACGCAAAGATTAGGACAAACAAGAACAGCAATATGACAACTTAACTCAGTATGGTGGGATAGACACCTAAATATGAAGACAAAAACACAGATTAATAAAACATTAGTGCGAAGTATTAGAAAATTGGATAATAAACAAAAAAAACAGCAGTAAGATCTACTATCTTATTAAGATAGTAAGAGAATATCCTAATGGAACCCCATAGGAAGCGGGAAAAGAAGACGTCTGTTGTAATGAGAACAGAAATACAATAAATTAGCATAGAAATATATTTAAGTCAGCCATGTGTATATACAACCAGATATACACTGTTAATTACTAAATTTATTTAAATAGTAATTAAAGACATAATTTATAAGTTATATACTAGATAATAGTATTAAAAAAATAATTATATGAGGGTATTTTTAAGAATTTAGCATAAGAATTAAGTTTTAGAAGTTTTTTTTTCATTTTATTTAATATTAGATATGTTTAAGTCAGCCATGTGCATATGCAACCAAACATACACTGTGTTCTTTGACGTTTAGATGGAAAGTGGCGTTATTTATTTGGAATTTTAATTTAAATATAATTACGGAGTTGAAAATAGTGATAATATATTTCATTTAAATGTTTAAGTTACATATTAGTGTCATTCTGATCTGGAGAGCCCAAAGTCAGTTAAATTGTACATGTAGAACAGAGAAAGTTCTAGAAACGTCAATAGGACTATTTGCAGAGTCCATTACATAAACAAAAACCAGAATTCCATTGAAACATTCCATTTATTCCATTTATTCCAGAATGTTCAGATAGAAAAAATAGAACGATTCGAACCTTATTTATTGCTAGATTATTCTGGAACCAGGAAAAATATATAAATACCATGTAATTTGGAACAGATAATCAGTTAGTTCAGTTAGATCAGTCAGTAAAGTTAGAATTCAAGATTTTAGTTACAAGAAGATTATTAATTGAGTTACAGTGAGTTAGTTAGAAGAAATTAAATCAGTTAGTTAAAGAGTTAGTTAGAAGAAATTAAATCAGTTACAAGATTATTAAGGAGTTAGAAGAATTCAAGGCATTAAGTTACAGATTATTATTAAGTTAGAGTTGATTCGTGAAGTGAGTTAAGTTACAAGAAGTTACAGTCAATTATTAAGAGAATTAGGTTGAAGCTAGAAGAAGGCATTGATTAAGTTAAATGAATTAATTAAGTCAAATACAGTTGGAGATTAATTATTACTACAGTAATATAGTGACAGTATGAAGTTAATTCATTGAAGAAAGCATGCAATAGTAGTACAACCACAAGATCCAGTTTATTTGAAAGTACATTATATGGAAATTACAAGGATTTTAATTTATATATTTATATGGTGAGTGGAGATTATTAAGAAGAAACATATTAAAATTGTTGGATAACCAAGGCTGAGTAAGAAAATATCGAGTGGTGATAATAACTTTAATTTTGGAAAAACTTTAGGCGTTCAGTGACAGAAAGGTACCGAATTTTGTTAATAATTTAATAATTGTAAGAATTTCAAATTTTAGATAGATTGTTTTAAATTGATATTGCTTATATTAGATAGATATGTTTGTTTCATAATAGTTATAATAAAGATAATTTAAAAAAGTACTAACAAACTAATTCTTTGAGAACCGCGATAAAAACCCTATACTTACATATATCATTCAAATTTACTCATAGCTCATACAGAAACAACACACACACACACACACACACACACACACATATATATATATATATATATATATATATATATATATATATATATATATATATATATATATATATATATATATATATATTGAATTCTTGCTTCCCTAATTATTTTACACCAAAAGTCATGGGAAACTATTTGTAGAGGACTCAAATATGTATCGAAAACAATTGTTAAAATTGTTCTACGACTTAAACGTATTCCAAAATTTTGCTATATAATACATTTTTCAGGCCCCTAAAAGTCAGGTCAGACGCCGTGAAAAGAATGTGGATTACGTGTTGCCTTTTGTCATATTGACGTTTCTAATATTTGACAATATTTAAATCAACTATATTATATTTATATCTATGATTTAAATGGCCAACATTTTGTGATTTATTATTTAAAAGAAAAATTAAGTTGATTAAAAAATGTACTAAGTTAAGGAGAAAAGAGCAATAATAAAAATGTTTTATTCATGTTTTATTATAACATTTGTTATAGTTTTATGTTTAGAAATAATTACTGTGATCTTTATTCCTAATAATATATTATTATTAGGAATAAAGATCACAGTATATTGGAATTTATTGAATTTTTGTTTAACTTAACATGGAATTAAATTTTAGTGTATTAGAATAGGTATCTTACGTTAATAAAGATCCGGCAGTTCGTCAACTGAGTACATTTCATTATATTGATCGATTTGTAAACAATATAATTTATTATTCACAAAGTAATATTGTTCAGCAGTAGTAGTATTTAGTAAAATTCATTGTTTATAATTTAATCATAAAATAAAAAAAAAATTGACAATTCAAATTGTCAAACATCTCACATCAATATGAAAACACTCACGTTATAATATATTCTTTTATTACGTGTGGCCTAACGTTTAGGGGTGGTCTGAAAAATCTATTATATTTTTGCAAAATTTTGAAGTACATTTGATTCGTAGAACGGTTTTAACATTTGTTTTTAATTCAGAATTTAATCCTCTACAAATAGTTTTTTATGACTTTTGATCTAAAATAATTAGGGAAGCAGCAATTCAACAATTTAAAATTTCCCATTGAGTTGCCCATGGCCCGTTTGACGATTCACCACCCGGTATATATATATATATATATATATATATATATATATATATATATATATATATATATATATATATATATACCATTAATACCGTTTAATTTGTTTTCAACTTCAATTGGCCGATAACTCTTTCACAAACTAAATTTGTAAAATTTTTATATTAGGTATATTGAAATTTAATGTCTAAACTCATTTTTATTATACATATGTATATGATCTTTTCTGACTTCCACTGAATATTGCTGAGTTAAGCCAAATATATGTAACTTAAAATGCATAAACGGTATCGTATCCACTGACTCTTCGACTATCTGATTTCATTCTGACGCCAAGTTCAAATTGTTTGCCATCTAAAAGAGTATATTTTCTTTAAGATATAATAAAAGTCTATAAAACATATAACTTTAAAAACACTGGGATCTACAATGACAATTGCTTTAATTTAAAAAAGAGATACCTCATCTCATCATCAGATACTACATCGTGCATGATAGATACTATAAATTTAATTTCATTAGATATTAACGTAAATATGTAGGTATGTTCAAAGAGCTCAAAGTGAAGTAAAATATTTGTTTATAAAAATTATAAAAATTTCTTGTTTTAAGACCTTACAGTTCTAGTATTAAGTTACTTACGTAATTTCTCCTTTTCAGGTGTTGTACTACAGATCGGCGAAAAAAAGCATTAAGTTTTTACGACATAAAACGTTCATGTAGAGAGCAAGGCCGTCTTTTTGAAGATCTTGATTTTCCTGCAGGTTCTAAGGCACTTTACCACCACAAAAAACCATCTTTAAGTCCTATTGTCTGGATGCGTCCACATGTAAGGTTTATAGGTCATAGTTATAGAAATTTTATTTAGATACGATTTGAAATTTACGCACAGATTTTAAAAAAAGTTATAATTAAGATTAAGAAGAATGAGATTAATAAAATTTTATAAAATATTTAAAAAATATGCAAATATTTTATCCTTTAATTGAAATTAACCACAATTTGCACATCGGAAATCGTTCTCAAAATTAGTACAGTCACTGAAGGTTTTCACTCCGATTTCGTTGAACCTATATCGATTTTCATGAAAATTGGTGAGTAGTTAGAGGATACCTTAAGAACCAAAAGTGACATGGTGTTAACTTGCGATTTTACCCTGGGGTGGATGCCACCCCTTCTATAAGGTGGAAATTATTTTATTAAAAATAACCCCAGGAATCGATAGAGGGACCAAATCTAAACAAAATTTATATTTTAAGGTTATTAAAATAAATCAATTCTTTTTGAGTTATTGAAGATCAAAGATTTTTATTTTTCGTGAAAAAAATGCAAGCGATTTTTCATAAATAACTCAAAAACTAGTAAGTTTTTATAAAAAAAAAGTTGTCATTACCAAAATTGAAGCTAATAAAAAATTGAATAAATTCCTTGCTTGAAAAAGGCTTTTACTATTAATTCAGAGCGAGTTATAGGTAATTAAATTAATTTTTTTTTCGGCGAGTACTCAAATCTGAATATTAAAGCTTCAATAACAGGAAAACAACATTTTAATGTTTTTTATTTTATTTTAACATAAATAAGAAAACCCTTTTTTGAAAAATAAAACATACGTCGTTTCCACAAAAATTAAAATTTATAATAATCTCTATAAGACTTTCTTTATTTTAGCGTAAGTAATGACCTCAAAAATTTTAACCGGTTTAGAATGCATATTTTTAAAAAAAAATTTGATCTAAAAAACAGGATTTTTCAAATGTTCATAAATTTCATTTTCTTTTGAGAATAACTCCATATATACTCATTTTATTTAAAAAATGGTACAAAACAAAATTTGAAGTTTTTCTCAACAAAGATATTCCTTTTTTTATTTTTGTAGGATTAAAAATAACTGAGATAAAAACGTTTAAAATCTAAATTTTATTGCGAGAACCATGTAACCGGGGCCATTTAACCTTTTATCTTTTAAAAAATGGGGGATTTAAAAGATTAAATTTTATACGACTTTATAGCTCTTGAAATTACCTTTCAAATGGTTTCTGAATGAACCTGATATCATAAAAATTTACGGATTAATTTTTGAGTATTTATAAAAATAAAAAGTTTTTTATATCATATCTTATTATGTTGGGACTAGAAAAAAAATCCTTTAAATGCAAGCGAGGAAAAGGAGAAGCTAACGAATTAATAGTAGAGACAACAATTGAGGATAAGGGCTCAAGTTTGCCAAAAGTTATAGTAGCAGAAGACATTGATGTTTTAGTTATTTTAACTGCCCGAGCTAACGCTGATGAAGAGATTTATTGTTTGAAACTTGGAAAACAAAATATTAACTCCGTGATATACTCTTCAAAAAGCTTAGAATTAAATTATCCATGCATAGTAGTATCTATTATATTCTCTCATTGTTTCTCTGGATGTGACTCGAGTTCTGCTTTTTATAATAAAAGGAAGAAAAAAATTATCGATCTTCTAGACAAAAGACCTGATTTGCGAGAGAAGATTGATATATTTTATAACAAAGCCGCTAATATCGATGTCATTTTAGAAGTTGGCAGGTACTGCATAATATTATTGCACAGAACTGCAAAAGATATGAATACGAGTAAACTACAACGCATCGAAGACCTATTAGCTTATCTGAAACAGATGAGTCCTTTATTAAGGCTACCACTAAAAATAGTGCAGTAAAGTTTTCATCTCTGGTCCCAACGGTTGCTGCATTTGATGAACACATCAAAAAAACCCAGATATGGCTTGGAAACAAAGACATTCGTCCAGTTGACTGGGGATGGTGCAAAATTGAAGAGCCTTTGTTTCCAACTAAAAATCCCAATCCACCTGCTCCAGAAGAATTGTTAAAAATGATTTTTTGCAACTGCAAAAAAGGGTGCTGCGCTTCTTGCGGGTGTCGCAAATAAAGTTTGGAATATATTAATAAAGTTAATACAAAGTTTCTAAATGATTAAAGCTATTAAAGCTACTCAAAAAACATTTTCCAATATTTTTATGACAAGGGGTAGTTTTTGATGGTGCAAAATTACGCAATATATAAATAAATACTTTAATACTCAGTAAATGAGATTTCAATTCAGTAATGTATTATTCACATAATTAAAGTTTCTTGAAATTAATTTTTTCAATGATTCTGCTTTAAGGGGGTGGTTTTTAAGGGTTAAAATTTCGCGATCAATCAAAAATTATATCATAAACATTAAAGAAACTATTTGAGTAATATTAATATGCGATTTGGTATTTCAGAAATATAAAAAATAATTTTTCATGATTTTCGATTTAAGAGATAGTTGCTAAAAGGGTTGAAAAATTAATTAAAATCGTAAATCATGCTTATAAATGTTGCAACATATTTATTTTATTTAATTAATCGAGATTATTTATGCCAGAATGCTTAAATCTGAATTTTTTACCATTTTTAACAAAAGGGGTGCATTTCACCTCTAAAATGCAAGAAGCGCAAGTTGATCATATGTCACTTTTAAAGTTGAGGGTAAAATATACTCAATCCCAAATTTTCATGCAAATCTATGGAGGTTCACCGAAATCGGAGGTAATAGTTGATTTTTACCTTCATTCACTGCTCTAAATACAATCTAAACAAATTTTGTTTTGTAACTTAATACACAAAAAAAAATTCATTAATTTATTTTTATCTTGTTCCAACAAAAATTACCTTATTATTAGTAAAAATTAGCAAGACAACTAAATGTAATACAGTACCAAAAATCTATAAAGCAAATACACCACTTAAACACATTAAAAAGAACACAAAGAACATTTGTTAAATAAATTATCGAGTATTAAGTACAGCCTTTTCACAAATATGCCATTAGATAAAACTTTGATAATAATCAGAAGAAAATTAAAGAATGATGATACATTGACAACTAAAACAAGAATAAATATATCAGCTATATTGGAAATATTACTAAGTATTATGTCGTAACAATATCAAGTTTTATCTATACAGTGGTGAGTGCTTGATCATCCGGCTTTTTAACGTAAGAGATAGAAAACACAGTTACCTTGTGAAATAAAAAGAGATGAAACTCCTAGAGGTGGGAAATAATCGATAGAAACCTATAATTTACATTACATTGCATTAATACTATCGATAGTCTCACACCTTTAGACGTTAGCTTCCAGCTAAATCACCTCGGTCATAATTATTATTTGTGACGTCGTATGTGTAACGTATTTCAGTGACATTTTTTAATTTCGCATAAAGTAAAAAATGATTGACCACAATAAAGCAAAAATGTGAATAAAATAAATTAATTAATAGTGATTATTTAATCTAAAGTTTTAAATTATTAACCAAAAATTATTTCTATGATTTGAGGAGTTTCATACACTCTTGTCACGGAAATAAACATCAGTCCTTCGTGGATTAGTGGTAAGAATTCGACACTGCGACGCAGACGATTAGAGTTCAAAACCCATATGTGGTTTTCTTTTCTTTTTTTTCTAATAATTTGAAATTATGCAGAGATCGTTTTGATTTGAATCACTAAATATTTATGTCAGTCGTTACTAGTATTAGAAGTGTCTAAAGTTACACATAAATATCTTTTTGAATTTGAATTATTTTGTCCGTTTTTTCCGTTTTATAACATTGGAATAAGAATAAATTGTAAATAATGAGGTTTTCGAAAACTTGTTACCTAATATGTATAATATTTTCTATTATTTTTTGATTGAGTAAAACAAAAATTTTATCCTTGGTGGGAATTGAACCCCAATCTTCTTGTCAATAGACAACGTGTCTAATAATTACACCAACTACACATAGGATAAATGTTTTCGAACAGAACATACCTACCTTTAGTTTAGTCAAATATTTCAGTTGAGTTATTTTTATTATTAAATAAACTTAAAGATTTATAATTTAAAATCGCTACTAATTAATGTTTTTTACTTTAATTCTTAACTTATTCAATCATTTATTCTTACATCAGAAATTATTAAAATAAAATATTTTCGCGGTCATCCGTATAATTATGACTGAAGTCAAATAGCCACGTCTAAGAACTAGCTATATCTCATTCTTTCTCACAAAATCCATCCTCTATCCTTTCCGCTATTTTGCCGGGTTTTAAAGCGACTTGTAAACACTTAATACTATAATAACGTCTAAAGGTGTGAGACTATCGACGGTGGTAATGTAATGTAATGTAAATTATAGGTTTCTATCGATTATTTCCCACCTTTACGAGTTTCATCTCTTCTTATTTCCCAAGGTAACTGTATTTTCTATCTCTTACGTTAAAAAGCCGGATGATAAAGCACTCACCACTGTATAATGTTTTGTGTAAACAACATTTTTGTCTAGCAATAAGTTCTACTTTTTATTGTTTAAAATCTCACTTAACAGAATGTAAGAAAAAAGTAGCTACCGAATATGAAGGACTCATTTACTTCTTCGATGAGGGCTCTCTTATAATAAGTACGTACCTAACAAGGCAGTAATATAGGCCTTTTGTTTCGTGTTTTTACGTTAATGGTCTGGTTTTGAACAATAGAATAAAAAACATCGGAGAACAACTAGAAGATTCAGAAGAACGATGGAGTAAATTGAAAAATCAAGTTAATGAAATTTCCACAAGGAATGATTATAGAAAAAACTTAATCAAAAAAAAATAAATGGATGACATCTTGAAATTAATGGAACAACGTCGCCTGATAAAATCTAATGTAATAGAATATAGACACCTGCAGAGAAGAATAAAAAAGATGATCGAATTAGCCAAAGAAAAATGGATGAAAGAAAGGTGTGACGAAATGGAGGATGTACTATCTAGACAAGACTTATTTAATGTGCACAAAAACTAAAAGAAATGAGTAATATATTTAAAAAAACTAGTTCCCTCTGTACTTGTTGACAATAATATCAAAATTATTGTAAATGAGCACGAAATAAGAAAAGAATTGCAGCTCTGTACAGGGTGTTTCAAAAAGGTATGTTATAAATTAAATTACGCATTCCGGGGACGAAAATAAATTTATTGAATCCAATTTACCTTTGTACAACAGTGTACACAAAAAAAAGTTACAGCCCTTTGAAGTTACAAAATAAAAATTGTTTTTTTTTGGCATTATCTCCTAAACTACTTGAAATTTTGTAATAAAAATGGACACGTTACTTTCTTGTTCTAAAAGCATTTTTCATAAAAAAGAAACAACAAAATCAAATGAATTTTGTGGCATCATTAGTTTAACACATTATTTTTAAAAAAATTTTGCCTCTTATCACTTTTTTCAGAAAAACAGTTTTTATTGAATTACGGCCCTTTTTATTAACCTTTAAAAAATTACGTGCAACTAAATAGCTAACACACTAAATGAATTAGCAGGTACAAAAAATGTCTATAACCTCTACAAATATGATATTACAATCAGTGTTCAAAATGACCCCCATTTTCTTCAATACCTACACATTCGGTATCGTTTTAATAAGGAAAACCGAATGCGCTAAAAAATCATATTTTTTTGACGAAATTGATTTGCAGATACATACACTTTCTCTTTCATAAACCCCCAAAAGCAAAAGTCCATGGGGTTAAGACCTGGACTTCTGGGTGACCGATAAATAGGTGCGTCACGACCCCTTCCAATCCACCGACCAGGATACTGCCTGCAAACATATTCCCGGACTTCATTACTGTAATGCGGTGAAGCGCCATCTTATAGAAACCACATATTTTGCCTTATTGCAATATTCACTTTTTCCAAATACGCTTGTAAATAGTTTGCCCAGAACTGCAAATAAATATCACCATTTAAATTGTTGGGAAGAAATACTGTGCCTATTAGATTGTTATCCACAATTCCTGCCCAAACATTAACTTTGAAAGTCCTTTGGTGATGAGTCGTTTTTTTTTGGCGTGAGGATTCTCGTCGGCCCAAATGTGCTCGTTATGATAGTTTGTTATTCCATTTCTACTGAAGGTAGCCTTTTCGATAAACAAAATATTTCTAATAAAATTAGACATAAAACATTTCGAGTGTTTTCCATTAACAACCAATAGTAAAATCCAATCCTTTTAGTATAATATTCAACCAAAAGCTTTTGAACCGTTGTTAAGTGATAGGGTATAAGCATATGATCCTTCTAAACCCTTCTAACGCCTCTAAACCCTTACGTGAGGAACATTTTCTTGACTTCTTCAATGATTTCTAAAATGTCTTCATCAGTTGTAACCATGGACGTATAAACATAGATAGACACAACAATAAGATACCTTTAACACACAATGTTTTGAAGCTTCCATAGAATGTGATGCTTCCGCAATGAGCATAAGCGTACTTGCATTTTTACTCGCGGGTAATTATTCAGATTTTAAAAATTGGAAGTAGTAATAATGTATAAAAACACGTTCAAAAAATTTAAAAAAAAACGAGAGTTTAACTATTACAAATCACGTCTTTATAGAAAAATTAAAACACAATTTTATTTGCTTTAAAATTAATACAATAAAATATAGTTGAATTCAAGTTAATTTTTAATAGGTATCAAAATAATGCTGCAATAAAAAATCTTTATGTTTTCTCCTAAATTTGCTACCAAAATAGTTCGATCGTCAATATTATTTGGAAACCTACATAGAAAAATAAATGAGTTTTATTCATTTCACTAATTTATTTGCATCCATGAGAAATATTAAATTAAAAAAGTACTAAAGAGATCTTTTTCAATCAGATGTCTACTTACAATTTAAAAATGTCTACTAATTTCATGAACTTATATCTTATTCAATACATTAATGAACATTAATAAACCCAATGGTACGCCTATTAAAATGTAAACAAACACGCTTCCTCATTTCCTTATCTTAAATAATGTAAATTGTATGTACTTACAAATGAAATAAGAGATCGGGATGTAAATATTTCGTTTATTTTATTTCACTTTTCACAAACATCACTCAAAATACAGCCAAAATATCGAAAAACAACTTTTACTAAAAAGTAAACAAACATGGAACGGGATTTGAAGTTTGACGTAAATCCATAAGACAGAGAAATGTAAACAACCGTTGCCATTTATAAATAGTTTTCAGTGCTTCTACATATAAAATAATTTATTGATATCTATTATACGCTATTATTAAATGATAATGCACACTATGTGCACACTTTATATTTTGATTTCAATTAAATATATTAATCTAACCAATAAATTATTATTTTGGTTTGATAGCACCTGTAGAGTATAAAGTACGGAGTAATATTTTCAACGACTCGCGAATAAGAAATTTTAAAACAAAACGTGACAATAGTTGAAGGTGCTGAGAATGTGACCTATTCAAATAATTTTGACTTCACAATTTTATGTAAATAACTGAGTCCATCTGTGTTTATACGTCCATGATTGTAACCATTATTGTACGACCACTATTGCCAGCACTATTTACAATAGATCGATACAAGTCTTAGCATATGCTGATGACATTGACATAATAGGGCGAAGCAAGCGAGATGTTGAGAAATATCTCCTAGAATTGAAAACAGCGGCGAAACAGGTCGGTCTAGTCATCAACGAAGATAAAACTTGTACTTGACATGTTGGTTACAAAGGATCCGATAGCAAATGAGGAACGAGAAACAGTCTTTGGAAGTCATACCTTTGGACGTGTTGACAACTTCACATACCTTGGGTCGCTATTGACTGCTACCAATAAAAAAAGCAAAGAAATCAAAAGACGAATAAATCTTACAAATAGGGCATACTATGGACTCCAAAAGCATTTCCACTCAAGAAACATTCAAAGAAAAACTAAAATTATTATATACAAAACATTGCTGAGGCCGGTCCTCACATATGGAGCAGAAACATGGACTCTAATGCAGAAAGATGAAAGACTTTTGGGAATATTTGAGCGTAAAATACTCCGCAAAATATTTGGAGCTGTAAACGACCAAGGGCAGTGGCGCAGAAGATATAATTTTAAATTGTATCAGCTCTTTGATGGGCCAGATGTCTTAACGTTCATTAAAACACAGCGACTTAGATGGGCTGGACACATAATACGAATGCCACAAAATACCATTGCTAAAAAGCTAACCACAGGAACACCTGTAGGAAAAACAAGCAAAGGCCGACCGCGAATTAGGTGGTTAGATGGAGTAGAAACCGACTTACGAATATTAAAAATCAGAAGATGGCAACATGTTGCCAAAAACCGAACAGAATGGCGACGAATCTTAGAGCAGGCCAAGATCCACGGAGGATTGTCGAGCCAAAGATGATGATGACTATTGCCATCAACTTGCGGTTGGAATGTACCCGTTTCCAATAAACGACGATCAATGGTGAGATATAATCGTCTCTCGGGTGTATTTTGATTGCAGTATTTTACTGCATAATGCCTTGCGGCTACTGCACTATTTGCTTGAAATTCACCTACGATATTCCCGATAGTTTTTGGAAATCATAATTTAATCTGATCCAACTTACCCAAAGGTAAATGCATATCTGCGATTTCCTGCAATGTGTAGGCCATGGTAATATCAAAATTTTTAATATTAATCTTATTCACACCATAAATGATAGCTTCAAATTATTGACTATTATTAATGGAACTGTATGTAATTATCATATCCGTAGAAACTATTTGTAATTTTATGGTCAACTAGGAAAAAACTAGTTATTCGAAAAAGTGATATAAGTTAAAAATGATGTGTTAAACTAATGGTGCCACAAAATTCATTTGATTTGAACGTATTCGAAAGTTTGGGGAGATTTAGGACTGCACACCCCCCTTAAAATTTTTCTGTGCGCTTAGATTGTGTTGTCTCTTTTGTATTAAAAATGCTTTGAAAGTAACGTGTCCATTTTTATTGCAGAATGTCAAGTAGTTTAGGAAATAATGTAAAAAAACAATTTTTATTTTGTAACTTCAAAGGGCTGTAACTTTTTTTGTGTATACTTTTGTACTAAGATAGGTTGAATTCAATCAATTTATTTTTGTCCCCGGAATGCGTAATTTAATTTATGACATACCTTTTTGAAACACCCTGTATACCCAACAAACCAAAATACACCAACAGATATCTAAGTTACAAATCAAACCAAAACGTTTAATATTAAAAAGGGAATCAGTAAATCATTATATGATATAGACTGATAGAGCCAGACGTACTTGTCCTAATAAAAATTATTTCTTTTAGTAAAAAAATTTTACTGGCGTTATTAGGCGTGGTTGACTTTTTAAAGACAAATCACATGATATTCTTTTCTTGTTTTGAAAGGTATTTTCAAATTTAAGTTAATTTCATGTAATCGAATTTCGTCTGATAAAGTCGTCCCAGGAATAAACCTCAAAAATATTGACAATATTATTTTAATGTCATTTACTTGCATGCATAGTGCAATATATGACCTGGGCCAGTGGAATATCTTTTAGTTACTATAGTTTGTTATGCAACATAAATGTACACATACTAAACATATGCAGGAAACAAACCAACTTTTGTAACTTCATAGCGAAAAGAGGTCATTTATTTAACACTGGCCACATCTAATGTGGCTAGAACTGTTAAAAAATGGCATGTGGTTCAGTTCATCAACAAATCTGTTTTAAAATTAAATGTAATAAAAATAACCCTATCAAGGAAACCTATCGTAGATATTGTAAAGCAAACTGAGTCATATGAAGCAGACCTAGAATATTAAATTATTTTATTAATTCTAATTTATTGTTCTTATTTTAATTCTAAAGGTTCAATATTTATAACACTCACGAATTTATAAAAGTCTTTATTACTACTAATTTATTTTACAAATAATTTATTTACGTGCGATACAATTCTAACACGAGACCGGACTTCTTTTTTGACTGCCTCTCCTCAATGAGAATCACCGTTCTTCTTCTTAACGTGCCCTATCAAGTCCCCTTGATGTTGGCGATTAACATGGCGAAACTGTCTCTGTCTCGATCTATTCTAAAAAGCTGCTCAGCTTTCTTTATTCCTGTCCACTCTCTGATATTCTTCAACCAAGAGGCCTGCTTTCTACCAATTCCTCTGCGTCCTTCGATTGTACCCATCATAATAAGTTGAAGAATATTATATCGGTCTGCCCTTACTACGTGCCCAAAATAGGCCATCTTTCTACATTTTATGTTATCAACAAGTCGCGAGCAGCATTTGCTCTCTCAAGGACTGCCACATTTGTCAGCATAGCCGTCCATGGAATTTTTAGTATACGTCTGTGCAGCCACATGTCAAAGGCCTCCAGACGATTAATGGTGGATATTTTTAATGTCCATGCTTCGACACCGTTATTTGTATGAAATGGCGTTATCTAGAAGGGTCTGGCGAAGCATCGATGACGTTCCATCCATTAGGTGACTCATTCAGCTAGACTAGAAAAAAAGAGGTTAGTCTTCGTAAGTGGGTATATTTATTTAAAACCCCTTAAAAGGACTACATTAAAAAAACAAACGTTTTCGGACTAAACAGTCCATCATCAGGTTTAAAATCGCTAGGTTAAAATGCCTGAGCCACCAAAATACATGGGTAAAAACCCTTTAAATTACATATAGTTATAAAAGATTATAAGTACATCTTGTTGTTAAAAAACTGTGATGTTCAGTATTAAATTAAATGTGACTTCAGGTAACATACATTGTAAAATTGAGTTCCAAAGCCGGGGAGTAAACCTCTACGCTGTGTTCTAACGCTTCTAACGGTTCTACGCTAGGAGTAAACCTCTAGGTTTACTCCCCGGCCCTGAAACTCAATTTTACAATGTATGTTATCTGAAGTCATATTTAATTTAATACTGAACATCACAGTTTTTTAACCACAAGATGTATAATCTTTTATAACTATATGTAATTTAAAGGGATTTTACCCATGTATTTTGGTGGCTCAGGCATTTTAACCTAGCGATTTTATACCTGATGATGGACTGTTTAGTCCGAAAACGTTTGTTTTCTTGATGTAGCCCTTTTAAGGGTTTTTAAATAAATATACCCACTTACGAAGACTAACCTCTTTTTTGTGATACGTGGTATACAGCCAGCTACAGGAATTGTTTTCCTTGTGGATTTTGTTAATAGACTAGAAAAGTCGATCGCTATCTCGTCTAATAAAAACTCGGAGGGCTCGGGCCGTCGACTGCATTATTGTTACCTGTACTGGTTATTCGACCCTTTTTGAGAATTCGGTAGTATTTGACCTAGAACATTCGTGAATGAATAAATATGTTTACAGTTTTTATACGCCATAATTATCGTAACAGTATGGTCTAGGCAGGTCTAAAGGGACAATAAAACATGAATTCGACCTATTTAACCAATTTCAATAGGCTCTAACGTTTGCGTTCGAAGACAACTGTCCAAATTTAGTGAGGAATTCCTACAGGAAAGTATTCTAGTTGAATCTCAGCCTTCTATCTCTCTGACTAAGGAACTGAGAAGATCAAAAAGAGAATTATGGAGACGACATTGCAAGAAAATGAAACAGACTGCAGAAATATCAAGGCTCCATAAAGTTATCTCAAATCACCTTCAGATAAGTATTATCCCGCTCCAAAAGGAGTCATAATGGTGAAGAGACCCTGAAAGAACTTTTCACTTTTCTCAGTCTAGAATAAAACTGATACCACTAGCCTCATGGAAGCAGACTAGACTAAATACCATGTCTATGGTTCTAGAGAAAACTGGCTCATGGCAAAAGAAGCCGTGAACCAGAATAAAATCAAATGGGCAGTAAAGTCATTTCAGAAATATAAATCACCGGGTCCAGACGGGATATATCCCTACTTAAGGAAAATGACTGTACAAACAATTATGTATTATAGTACCAGCTAGTTTAGGTTTGAGCTACAGACCAAAAGCATTAAAACTGATCTTGTCAATATCACTTAATCTTTTGGTTTAAGATTGATTCGTCAGTACATGCACAATTTGTTATTTATTACTTTTTTAAAGATAAATGAATTTTTTAAGCTTTATTTTATAGGAAATCTGTCAGCGACCACGTTTTATCAATAACACCTCTGACGAATCTCCCAAAAGGTGTTCAATTGAATCTGGAGAAGTTGGAGACCAAAGATTATTGGCTGCTGTGTCTTCTTTAGCATTAACACCAAAGTTGCTCGAACGAGTAGTTCCACCTGACCAAGATTTTGATGCGGCTAACTCATATTGTGGAATTTTTCGGTAAGTTCCAGCACTCTGTTGTAATTGATTAGCTAACTACTAACGATTGTTTGATGGAAGTATCACGATCATCGTCATTATCATCATCATCATCATAATCGTTATCAACATTGGGCTTCATTTCCGCGCTGTAATCTATTTTAAATCTTCCTCCATATCGTCCAGATATGGAGGTCGTCTCCTGAATTTGCATCACGTGTTTTACCTATCTCAGGAGTATTTTTGATAGTTTTATAAATATTTGCCAAAAAAGTCTAGAGTTTAAAATTATATCGTCTTCTTCATACATATTCGTTAACTATGCCATATATATTCCTCGGTACTTTTCTTCCCAATATTCACAGTAACTAACTCTTCCTCTCGCATCGTCATTATTCATGTGTACGATCAGTAAGTGAGCAGTGTATGGCGGTATTTATTTATATTTCTCGCTTTTAACTGAGGGTCTACGCCAAAGTAGCAAAAATTAGCCACGCCCGTTCACTTTTTATCTTTTGGACTTATTGGTTGTGTGGTCCACCAGTGACCCTAAGTAACGGAATTCTTACAGTAACTATGTTGTTTTGTTTAAATTCTTTACTACTCCGGCAGAGATTTAGTTTTCTGTGTATTAACTATGACTGATATTTTCTGTAGCATTTTTGATTCGCGTGAAAGTTTCAACTGCTGAAATTTAAGTTTAACGCCAGGTTAAACAGCATGCATGCTAGCGCATTTTCCTGGAGCAGTTCTGTGTTAATTTTAAATGGTTGAGAGAAATGCACTGGTGCTCGTACATTACATTCAACTTTTGTCATTGTCACTTGAATTAATTCTATTAATCCTTTTGGTATTCCATAGTCTACTACAGCCGAATATAAATTTGTAAAAATGAATTTGTAAAATGTGTTTAGCACGATTAAGTCAGTTTCAGCTACAAAGATACTCATTGTTTCTTCTCGTCGATTTCTCTATCCTAATCTATAAGGACCACTATGTTACCCTTTTTTCCGTTGCTTATTTTAGCATTAAAATCTCCCATGTCTTCGGTTTCATGGTAAAAAGTTCATGTCTCGGTATATTTCTTATAAGGTTGCTTACTTGTTTATAAAATTCTGATATTTCCTTATTACTGTGGTCTACCCATCGAGCAATAAGACAAAAGAGGGAATCTAATCCTTATGAAAAGGAGACCAAAAAAGTGGCCTCTAATGGCGGACATATCCGGAAATGCGAATGCGCCAAATTTAAATTTTCCGACACTTATCAACAGTAGCTATATAATATTTTTCAGAATGTGTCTTAGACGAGAAAGTTTTAATTAATTATTAATGATAAGAGTCTAAAATGCGACACAATTGTTAAAAAACTTCAATATAAATAAGATTTCATGTGACATTTGGGACAAACAATAACATAACCCAACTAAATTTGATGTCAAACAAGGAAAGAGACTCTGTTTCCTTGTTTAATGTGGCCTCTAAAGATCACACTTCCTGTCTAACAATATGTTTGCCCCCACTGTCTTTACATTCCCTCTTTTGTCTTTTTGCTCGATGGGTCTACCGTAGGTGCAGAGACTTATATAATGTTGGTGATCATCGGTAACGTATTTATTTGTAACTAGAGGATTCTATCGTTCACTGGTATAAAGTTGTTGACATGTTTGGCTACACTTTTATGTGTGATAATTCCGACTCCATTTTCATATTTACCATTTTGTGATCCTGAAAAATATACTCTGTATTCTTCTATGTCGCCATTTCGCTTGTGCTCAATATTGCTATTTTCATGCGTTCCATTTCTTTGAATGTGCATTGGATTTTTCCTGATTGAGCCATAGTCCTAACGTTCTAAGTGGATATTCTCTTCAAAGAATTTATGTGGATTTTTCTTATAGGTGTGCTATTGGGCGTTTCACAGGGATTTTGCATATTAACGACCCGGGAGGCCCTGTGGTTATAGGAATCACCTCTCTTGTTGGATCTTGGTCTCCGATGTCCATGATCAGTAAGCGAATTTGTTTTGTGTTGTATGACTGTACTAGAGATATCCATAGTGGTTTTAATTGGTGGTTTTAAATGGTTTTCCATTTAATATAGTGGTTTTTCGTTGCCTTCTAAATTCTGGTGCCGTTGACCAAACCACTGATTATTCCGCCTTTGGGGCCGGTTTTTCAGCCCCAGGACAAAAGAGTGCCCTATAACCTATCAACTCGTCCGCCCGAAGCCGTTGGCAGCAAGTGGGAGATTGTTTATACCGGTAATCATTCAGTGAATTAAATGTTGGTCCACGGGAGGTTTTTATTTCCCTCCTTCTAACCGGTAAACCAGGTCAGGCATTCCCCTATCCACCACCTGAGGACGCGCTTTCTAGGAGTTACACGTTCTCCCAAACTCTCTTAATACATCAGCACACTTAAATTTTTCAACGTTGTATTTATTTTTGCTTGAACTGGTCTAAGGACGTTCACTTCACTTTATGTACACGCTTATATTGAAAGTATGTGATGATGCTCGTCATGTTCTAGAATATAGCGATAATAGCACGTCTGGTTCCATTGTAGTTACGATCTTGATTTACACTATGTGATTCTGTAGTTGATCTTTACATCTCTACTTAATGCTTGATAGACTACAAGCCAACAAAACGTTTTTAATGGGTCATTTGACCAAGCACTAATTACATATAAATTAATACGTAAACTATGTAATAAGTACAAAATAGAATAACAACTTTAAAAACTATGCCACCAAATCTTATCGGCACACAAACCATGAGGATTCAACTAAGGGTAGCGCCTTAGATTTCTCACCCCTGTCCCAGATACAATATACGGCGTCGCAAAAAAATTAATCTATATACGATTCACAACTTTGTGTATAAATGCCGTAATTGTAGCAAAATACCGAATATGGGGAAAAAGTTTTCCAAAAATAAAAAATTGTTTCTGCTTCTGGTACCAATATTTTGTACGGCATTGTGTCGCAGGTGATTATTTTTGTATTACCTAGCTGGGTTCTAAATGCCGTATAAAAAAGTTTACCACCTTGAATGGTAAGTTGACCTCACTTGTGACTTACATGTACCGATAAGAATTAACGGCATAGTTTCTAAAGTTGATTATTGTTTTATATATGATTCCTAAGTCAAATGACCCATTAAAAATCCTCAATGGGCTTCTAGACTAATAATAGTAGTCTTAACGCTTTCATGCACCCAATAAATATGTTAACATCGTCACTTCAACATAGCCTATAATTTTGTTTCAATTTAACAAAAAAAATTGTTTGCTTTTTGTTTATTTTATCCTCTGTAGGAACTACATTTGATGACAACTATAGTTTAATATGATTTACTTCTTCTGGATACAGCTATTTTTTGTATAGATGTCATGCCCAGATTATATGTTAGTTATCTAGAAGATATTTCTTTGCTCGAGAATCTAATGTCCTTTTTTCGTTTGCCCGGTCGTCCGGTTTTTGTTTTTGTAGCTTCTTCTTCTTCTGGTTCCTATCCGTTTCGGATGTTGGAAATCATATTGGCAATCATAACCTTGCTCGCTGCGGCTCGAAACAGCTCCGTTGAGGTTTTCTTAAACCATGTTCTTAAATTCCGCAGCCATGATATTCTCCTTCTACCGGGTCCTCGCTTACCTTTGACTTTACCTTGCAATATAGACTGTAGCAGGGAGTAACGGTGCTGATTACTCATAACGTGTCCCAGATATTGCAATTTTATGCGTTTGATCGTAAACACAATCTCTGGTTCCTTCTTCATTTTTCCTAGAACTTCCTTGTTCGTGATCCTTGCTGTCCATGATATTCTCAGCATTCTTCTATAAAGCCACATCTCAAATGCTTCAAGTTTTTTAATAGTGGCGTCTGTAAGCGTCCATGCCTCCGCCCCCTACAACAACACAGAAAAAACATAGCATCTCAAATGTCTCATTTTTGTATCAAGGGATATGTTGTGACTTTTGAAGATGGCGCTCATTTTGTTAAAGACCGTTCTTGCCTTTCCTATGCGGCACTTTATTTCCTGTAAATTGCTCCACTGTTCGTTAATAATAGTTCCCAGGTAACAATACTGTTTTACTCGCTCTATCTGCGTCCCATTAATGTATAGATGAGCCCCGTTTATATTCTCCTTGCTGATAATCATTTGTTTCGTTTTGTGGGTATTAATGTTTAGTCCGTACTGTTGACTGTACTTGTTTATTCTGTCCATTAGCCTCTGAAGTCCCTCTAAACTATCTGCTATCACCATGGTGTCGTCGGCATATCTAACATTGTTTACTCTTTCACCATTTACAAGGATGCCTTAATAAGCTTAAGCTTAAGCTTAATATATATTTTTATAAGGTTTTCTGTAGCTAGCTTAATATATATTTTTACAAAGTAGGCTTGTGGACCCTACGGAAGTACTACGAGCACTAGGGGACCAGGAAGTCTTCCTCTATCTTCTACCTTCAATAGGATTTGCTAGTGTCATATACATATGTGGACTGAAGGATTCTTCTTCTTAGAGTGCAGTCTCCCTACGGAGGTTGGAATCAACCGATCTGCATTGATAATAATCACGTTGATTCTTTAACCATGAGTTCTGCTTCGGCCAACATATCTTCTTCCTTGAATCTTTCCCTGTATTATGAGTCTCAAAATTTCATATTTTGGTCCCCTTATCACGTGGCGTAGGTACTCCAGTTCTATGGTTTGTATAGTGGTGATTAGATCTGTTTCTTTACCAACCCTCTCCTGGAGTATTAGTTATTTATTGATAGCATACACTGGGCATGAGTACTAGTATATCAAGTCACAGTTATTAGCCATGTATTTTTTTTTTCTTCCTTATCCAAGCTTAGGACCGACAATGGCGAAGTTGTTCTATGGAAACATATTGTTATATTGTTATTGATAAAATTTAAAAGGGAAATTCTTAGTGGTTAGCTGTATACCATAATTTAAAAAACTTATAATGAAGTAAAAACTTTCATCTGCAAAATGATAAAAAAAATTTACTTCATTATAAGTTATTTTATTGATAACTTTATCGTCATGGCAACTGACTATATTTTATCTCTTGTTCCTTACTGTAGCCATCACAAATTAAAATTTCCACTACAAAGCCGCTAAATATCTTGTTTTATATAGATACTCAGTTTATTTTATTTGAAGTTTTAGGTTTTGGTGTTTTGGCGAATGGAAAGATGTATTAATTGATGATAAACTACCAACGTATAAAGGAAGGATGGTTTATTTACATTGTGCAAATAATTCAGAGTTTTGGGCAGCTCTTTTAGAAAAAGCATACGCAAAGTAAGTATTTATATATTACTAAAATGTGTTTAGTAACAATTGGTTATTATTCTATGGATTCCTTATTTTAAAATAGTAGGGAAAGGGTGTACCTATTTATTACCTCATAGTGTTCAGTGCCGTTAGGACTGAATAATCTAGTTACTGAGAACAAAAATCTATTACTAGCAGTTTTGCTTGAAATAATGTTTGAGTATTTCTAGAACCAGTAATTAATATTTTTACTCTTATATCATACATCCTTTCTTTACTTGTAGTCTAAAAATATAGACAGCATCGTGACCTCCAAGCTTAAAACTTTTAACCTTCTAACACAAGTAAAAGTGTATATAAGGTCGAATAACAATTCTGTAGTAGGTCCCAGACGATCATCCACAGGTTTACTACAGGGCTCCGTTATCTCTCCCTTTTTGTTTAATACTTTTACAAAAGAAATACAAAATGGAAAAAAGTATGTCTAAGTGTAAGTAAGACCAATAATGACATATGCCTCAGAAACAAGACCCGACATAGACACAACGCAAAGGCTATTGTAAAGTGCAGAGATGAGAGTTCTGAGAAGAATAACAGCAAATACTCTGAGAGATCGAAAGAGATTACAGTGTATAAATGGATGTATCTTCTTCTTCAAGTTCCACTCCTATCAGAGATTGGAAATCATTCTGGCAATTATAATTTTATTGGTTACGCGCCTGAATAGTTCAATTAAACTGCATCCAAACCATTCACGGAGATTGCGTAGCCACGAGATTTTACGTCTTCCTACGCTTCTTCTACCTTTGATTTTACCCTGCATTATATTCCTTAGTAGTTCGTATTTTTCACCTCTCATAATGTGCCCCAAGTATTCCAATTTCCTGATTTTTATATAATTTAAAACTTCGCATTGTTTTCCTAGTTGTTAGAGAACTTGTTCATTTGTTTTGCGATCCATCCATGATATTTTCAAAATACGTCGGTAACACCACATTTCGAATGCTTCTAGGTTTTTAATGTTGGATTTTTTAAGTGTCCAAGATTCAACTCCATACAAAAGGGTAGAGAAAATATAACATCGAAGTATTCTTATCCGGAGCGATATGTTGATATCGCGATTACAAAAAAAAGTTTTCTCATTCTATTAAAAGTTGACCGTGCAATTTCCATGCGGCATCTTATTTTTTTTTTTTTTTTTTGTCTGATCAGTATCTTCTGTGATCCATGCCCCAAGGTATTTGTACGAAAATATTTGTTCAATTTCTGTATTATCTAGTACTAGCTTAACTTTGATGTTTTGTGCTTTTGTAAATACCATGAACTTGGTTTTCTTCAAATTGATTTTTAGTCCATAATCGTTGCAATACAATATATTTAGTTGTTCAGCAAGATGTTGCAGTTCTTCTAGTGTCCCTGCCAAAAGGACGGTGTCATATCTTATATTATTAAGTTTATTATAAGGCCCTCACTGACCTCATCAAGCGCTAATTCTGAGATGGCTTCACTGTATAAATTGAATAACAAGGGTGATAAAATACACCCTTGGCGGACCCCACGGCGAATCTGAATATCCTCGGTCAGTTCGTTTTCAACTTTCACTTTTGCTGTTTGATTCCAATAGAGGTTACAGATGATTCTAATGTCTCTACTGTCTATGTTTTTATTTAATAAAATTTCTTTAAGTCGATTATGCTGCACTCTGTCAAATGCCTTATCAAAATCAATGAAGCAGGCATATACTTCCTTTGTTTGTGGTTCCTTTGTTTGTGGTTCCCTTAATCTCTTAATATCAATTCTACTTTGTGTGGGTTTTTTAACCAGTTTTAATTTGGTTCGTAATGTGACTACTATGGGGTTATGGTCTGAACCGATGTTTGCTTCAGGGTAGACAGTATAGAATTACGAAATCTTTGCTTAATAAGGACACAGTCAATTTGATTTCGGATTATTCTATTCGTTGTATCACCGAGAGATTTCCATGTATACAATCTTCTTTTTGGTAGCTTAAAAGGTGTATTAGCTATTACAAATTCTTCCGTCTGGCAAAATTGTATCAAACGGTCACCACGTTCATTTCTATTTCCTAGGCCATATTCCCCCACATATCCATCCACTCTTCCCTGGCCAACTTGGCATTGTAGTGTGATGTTTCGTCATTGATTTTAAGACTTGTTCCAAATCATGGTAAAATAGTTCAATATCATCGTCATCTCTATCTGCCGTAGGAGCATAAACTTGAATAAAATTTACTATACATTTTTTAGACTAGTAGTTGTATTGATAAGATCCTATCAGAATAAGGAGTAAAACTTATCACAGAGTAATTGACATTTTTTGCAACTAAGATAGCAACACCATAGCGATGATTGGCCTCGTTGTTACCTGAATAATACATGGTTCCATTATTTGTAATTTGTTTGCCTGAACCTGGCCACTGTACGTCACTTATACCTAAAACATAAATTTGGAGGTTTTCCATTTCAAGCAGTATGTTCGCTAATTTACCACTTGCATATAAACTTCTGACATTCCAGGTTGCTATTTTCAATGTCTTAAGTCCACAGAGATTTCTCTGGTTTACGACCTGGGAGGCATTGTGATCTACAGTTATTCTTCCCCTGCCAGATCTTGATTCCGTGCTCCATAATCAGTAAGTTTGTTTACTTTACTTGTCATTTGCCATTCATGACTTTACTAGGGGAACTCTAAAAGTCTTTAATGCAGTGGTTCTCCGTTGCCTTCTGCATCCTTACATATTTTTCGGTTCATCCGCCTTTAGGACCAGTTTCCCAACCCTTGTACAAAAGAGTGTCCTTTCACTTATTAACTCATCCGCCCGCAGCCGTTGGTCATAAGTGGGGGATTGCTTATACCGGCAATCATTCGGTGAATTACCTGTTGGTCCACGGGAGGTATTTTATTTCCCTCCTACCCACCGGTAAACCGGGTCGGGCATTCCCCTATCCGCCACCTTGGGACGCGCTCTCTAGAGGTTACAGTAAGAGAGAAATGGATGTATACAAAATGAAAATAGAAATAAAGAATGGAATAACCGCATAAGCAGAATAAAGGAGACCCGTGTAGTCAAAATAGCAAGAGATAAGTCACCAATCGGCAGCAGAAGTATCGGGCGACCGCGCAAAATATGGAGTGACAACCTTCCATACAGGTATTAATCCGCCAATGAACAATCAGAATTGCTTATAAAGAGGAAGAAGAAGAAGCAGTCATTAAAATGTCCCGAAATGTCTCGTAAGGTTTGGAACGTCAGAAAATGTACATAAACAGGAAGTTGACAGTTCAAGTAGTAATAATAATTTGAGTGTTTGCATAGTTTTATCATTCAGTTATAGTTGTTAACAAATATTGTAATATTATTTGCTGTTGTGAATAAAGTTATTTTAAAGAAGTGTAACATTGGTGACAACGGTGGATTAAAAGAGGTATTAACTAATTGTTAATGATGTTAATGAAGATCTTCTGAATTTGATAAAAATGTGGATAAGTCCGAACATTGTTTTAAATATAGAAAACGAAACGAAAAAGCGTAGGCAAGAGGAGGAGGTAAAGGGCAACCGTAGCGCGTAGGCTAGAGCAGGAAGCTGTGAACAAGGTGCGTAGACAGGAAGAGGAAGAAAGAAAAGAGGAGAGACGTAGAAAAGTAGAGGTAGAAATCAGAAATGGTTTATTTCAAATTTACAAAAATTGTAAGTTAGTGCTAAGTCAAATTACTAGTAGAGTAAATAAACTAGAAGATCAACAGAACGATATAAAAACTTGTTCAAAAACCAAAATAGACAAACAAACAAAATCTATTTAGAAAATAAATAGAACCGCAGCAAAACGATTTATGATCTTATTTAGAAAGTCAAATGGTTAACTTAGAAAGACAAATTGGTACCCAAGCTTCCGTACCTAATATTTTTTTATTAACTAATGTCGAAACTTAATAAACAGCCTCAACATATACTATAGTTAAAACCGAAAAAATTTTAAAACCACCCATATTGGGTGGACAAACAGCTTGGGAGATTTATCGTTACCCATTCGAAGATGCAGCTACAGTAAATGGCTAAACTAAGAAAGAAATGATGACAGATGACAGCAACAAACTTGTACTTTCTTTCCCAGAATGCTCCCAGTTATACTTCTATCGTTCAGGCTTTAGAGACAAGATATGGTTAGCAGCATCTCAAAACAGGCTTTTTTTTTAAAGTCAGTTAAAAGTTCGACATCAACAACATAACGGAAGCCTGCAAACATTTGAAGCCGATATTAAAATATTATTTCATAGGTACACTCAGCACTTAAAATTTTTGAAACAAATTGGAGTACAGGTATTTATAGATGGACTACAGATTGTTAAAATGTAATAAGCTCTTTGAATATATTACAAATTGCTGAATGGAGCGCTAATCTCAGCCCAGGAGTATAAAGCGGCGGAAACAACCTTTTGTCTCAAATTTTAAGCATACTGTAATATATGTGGTGCCATTGTTAGGCAACCAACATGACAGGAGCCTCGTGGTGACATCACCTGTCATGTTAGGGCAGTCAACATGAGGGTGTCAGATAAAGTATCACAATAAACGGCCTGGAATATAACATACTTATTTATTCATCCTTATACCCCGGCAGGTTTACCAGGATATTACATGGTGTCAGGTGTTTATTCGGGCTAAATAGTCTACGAGTTTTACACGTTATGGAGAATTTGTGTCGACCTCCTGAACCGTTGAACCTAGATGGAAATATAGCGGAAAACTGGAAAAGATTTTCACAAAAGTTTGAGTTATTCCTGACAGCCACAGGATTGCTGGATAAGCCAGAAGCACAGAAGATAGCCGTATTCTTGAACCTTGTGGGTGATGAAGGACTGGACCTTCACAATAGCTTTACATACACAGAAGAGGAAAATAAAAAACTAGAATCAATCATAAAGAAATTCGAAGATTACTGCTCGCCGACTGCTAATTTAATATTTGAACGATTTAAGTTGACAACTTTTGACAACTTTCTCACAGAGCTGAGAAAGGCAGTAAAAACTACTAGTTATCAAGACCAAGATTAAATGGTAAGAGATAGAATAGTAATGAGTATATGGGACAAAAATACCCAAGAAAAACTACTAAGAGAATCAAAGCTAACATTAACAAAGGCTATTGAATTCTGTAGGACAGTTGAGGTCAGTAAATCACAATCCAAAGCTATTCAAAGTGAACTAGGGGTTAATGCATTGAGAAGTAAGCCATCATCGTCCTCAACACCTAACTTGAACCAGAGCAGTTGCCATAGATGTGGATACAAACACAAGAAAAATGAAAATTGCCCAGCCACTGGTAAAAGTTGTGCCAAATGCCAAAAGCCAAATCACTTTGCTGCAGTATGTAAACATGATGAAAAAACGAAATTAAAATTGAAACTGATGCTTCAAAGGATGGACTTAGTGCATGTTTGTTGCAAGATGGGCATCCAGTGGCATTTGCATCTAGAAGCTTATCTAAAACAGAGCAAAAATATGCTCATATTGAAAAACAAATGCTAGCGATTGTCTTTGCCATTCAAAAATTTCATTATTTTGTATACGGACAGAAGGTCAAAGTTCACTTTGATCACAAACCACTAGAAGTCATATTTAAAAAGGATTTAGCACGGATATCTCCAAGATTACAAAGAATGCGTTTAAGATTGCTTGACTATGATTTAATGGTCTCACAGACCTGTAAAATATTTATATATTGCGGACACAATTTCTCGTGCATTCCTCTCAGAAAAAGGATTCAAAAGTAACAATAAATTTGAATATGCGGTGCATGCAGTAGTCAAAAATATACCCATGTCTGAAGAAAGGAAAGTACAGTTTGCAAATGAGACACAGAAAGATGAACATTTAAAAGCAGTAATTGAGTTCTGCATTAATGGATGGCCAGAGAGCAAACAGGAAGTACCAGAGTCGATACGACATTATTTCAAAGTGAAAGAGAGCCTTATCTCTATAGATGGACTATTATTGATGTCTGATAAAGTCATAGTGCCCCAGTCACTGCGTTTACAAATGTTGAAATTGCTGCATGAGGGTCACATTGGCATTGAAAAAAGCAAAGCTCGTGCGAGACAGATATTATATTGGCCAGGTATTAATTCTGACATTGAACATCACATCAATGCATGCAGAACATGTGAGTCGAATGCACACAAGCAACAGAAGGAAACTCTGCAACTGTACCCAATTGCTGAGCGCCCTTGGGAACGCCTAGGCCTAGATATTTTTACATATGCTGGAAATAGCTACCTAGTTATATTTGATTCATTTTCAAATTGGTTGGATCTGCATTTGATAAAGAATAAATCTTCCAAAGCTGTTATTGGGGTATTAGGAAGAGTGTTCTCTGTGTTTGGTTCACCAGATTGTATAACATGTGATAATATACCATTTGATAGTTTGTATTGTAAAAATTTTGCGAGAGAATGGAATTTCAAAATCATCACTAGAAGCCCGAATTATCCACGCTCCAATGGCCTCGCTGAGAAAGGAGTAGGAATAGCAAAAAATATAATTAAGAAATCAGTAAAAGAAGGTGATATTGAAATCTCATTGCTGCAATACCGTAATACACCTCTCAAGCATATTGGTTACTCCCCGTCTCAATTGTTAATGAGCCGGATTTGTAAAACTAAAATACCTATTAGTTCAGAGTTATTTCAACCTAAGTTATGTAAAAATGTGCTTGAGAAGCTGCAACATAGGCGCAATACATATAATAAGTATTATAAAAGAAGTGCCAAAGAATTACCACCGTTAACAAATAATACTGATGTTACAGTATACAATCATGTTCAGAAGAAGTGGGAACCAGGTCAAATAGTTAGCCAACATGGGACACCAAGGTCTTATATGGTTTTAAATGAAAATGGAAACTGTAGTCTGTTCAATCCTGATTCAAGTGACCCGCCCCAGTGTGAAGTGAGTATCTTGCCCACTGAGCAAAGAGAGTCCTGTAGAAACCAAAGAGATAGTGTTCATGGATTGCCTCTTGTGGAGCCAGTCTATGAACCATCGCTTAAAACTACTAGGTCGGGTCGCTCTGTAAAACCCCCTGAACGCTTAGATCTATAAGAGGGAGGATGTAATATATGTGGTGCCATTGTTAGGCAACCAACATGACAGGAGCCTCGTGGTGACATCACCTGTCATGTTAGGGCAGTCAACATGAGGGTGTCAGATAAAGTATTACAATAAACGGCCTGGAATAAAACATACTTATTTATTCATCCTTATACCCTGGCAGGTTTACCAGGATATTACACATACTGTCGATCTTCAACACAAAACTCAACATGAAAATACAAGATATTTTAATTGCGAAAGAATAGGACATTTGCAAAATAATTACAGAAGCTGATCCCAGATAAGGAAAGAAGAAACAAAGAATGAGGTCGGAAGGTCGCCTAATCGACATCAAGAAGCCCGTCACAAATTCTCACTGTAAATATTTGGTTTATAAGAAATCGATCTCCCACAACTGACTATATATTTACACAATAGCCAGAAAAACGAATAAGACTAGACACAGAGGTGGGAGTCGGCTGTATTTAAGGAAAGCCCTTAAATTCACACTTATACGTCTTCTTCTTCTAATGGCGCTACAACCCTTTGTGAGTCTTGGCCTACTTAATAATGTTCTTCCATTCTGCCCTGTCGGATACTTTCCTTCGCCACTACCTGATGTTCGTGGCTTTAAGATTCCTCTCTACGACGTCTATCTATCTTTTACGGGGCCTTCCTCTTGTTCTGTTTATTTGGGGCTTTCATCTCTGTACTACTGTTACAGCTCTATTATCTGGCATTTTTTCTAGGTGACCAAGCTAGTTTAGTTTTTTTGACTTTACAAATCTAACAATGTCTACGCTCTGCATTAGTTAATCCAGCTCGTGGTTCATTTTAATTCTCCACGAACCATCGCTGCATTGGGTTGGTCCAAATATCTTTCCTTAGTATTTTACGCTCACATATTTTCAGTTGATTTTCATCAGTGGCTGAGACGGTCCACGTTTCACATCCATTTGTGACCACTGGTCTAATTACTGTTTTGTAGATTCTAAGCCTTTGTATGTATAAAAGCACTTATTACCGCTAAAAATCCGTGCTTGTATTTCTTGACTGATGTTTTTGTTGTAATTTATTATTAAGCCTAGGTAGGATAAGGTGGAGACACATTTGTAGGTACGATTGTCTACCTTCAGATTCTCATGTTGTTGAAAACAGCAGCCAACTAAAACAAACTTAGTTATTGAAATAGCTTCAGGTTACACTATTTTGTTTCATAGAGAAATAATAGCAACCATACAGATTGGAACATTTTAATAAAACACTTATTTCTGGTTGCTGATATTACAGATGAATGCGTTATTGAGATGGAAATTATGCAGAACAAATTTATCAGAGATCTTCGAAATAAAATTGTATTTATTAAAAATAAAAGAAGTAAGTTTAAAGATGATCACAGTTAAACAGGAAGAAGATAATGATCAGGCTTCTCTGGAAAGCGTTAAAAAAAAGATAATGACTTAGGTCATACGAAAATGACTTAAAAATGTATTAAGACCTATTTGGTAGGAAATAACCAAATCTAAGTGAAAAAGGAGGTAAATGAGGAGAAAACTAAGATGATGGCATCAACACCCAACAATAGAGTCAGGAACATCGGTCTCCAATTCACGGTTGATAACTCTACCTTTGAAGTGGTGGACAAATTCACATACTTAGGCTCCCTGATCACCAAAGAGAACGCCATAACGGAAGAAATCAAGCGAAGGATAATCATGGCAAACAGATGCTATTTTTTACTGAGTAGGCATATGAGAAGTAGAAACTTAATCCAAAAAACAAAAATAACCATATACAAAACCCTTATACAGCCAGTGTTGACATATGGATCGGAGACATGGACCATCTCTAAGGCAGACGAAGACCTTCTGCTTATATTTGAACGAAGGATCCTGAGAGGAATATTTGGTGGCATCTGTGAAAATGGTGTTTGGAGGAGGAGATACAACTACGAGGTATACCACATAGGTCACAGAATCCTTATGTCACAACCCGTGGGAAGTAGAAAAAAAGGTAGGCCAAAACTCAGATGGAAGGATGGTGTAGATGAGGATGGTAGAAAGATAGGCGCAGCAAACTGGCAACGATTGGCAATGGATAGGACTGCCTGGCGTAATAGACTTGGAAAGGTCGAGGCTCTTTCATAGGGCTGTAGCACCATTGATGATAATTATGAATTGAAAAATAGCGTACCGGGCTCAATGGAAATTTCTGTATCTTTCTAAGGATCAATTATGTATGTATGAAAAATCCCGTTGGAGTTCTTACAGTTCAACAATGGGTAATGCCAAAATTATATAATAAAAGTGTGTTGTAAAAACTTCATAGCAGCCTCTCTGAAGGACGTTTTGACTAAAAAAATACTATTTACCATTTTTACTGACAGTAACCCACAATTTTACTTTAAAATAAGATTATTTTGACGTTTTTTATGTATTTTTTTATTCCTTAGTAATAAAATTCTTCTAATAAAAAAATTTAATTATCATAACTTGTAATGTAAGCAAACTATTTATTTATGTACACAAATAATCTAGGCCCTTTTGCTCGTATCGGAAAGAGTTTGGGCGTGGTTCTTTCAAAAATCATATACAAGCTGTTGTACTCGTATTATCTTTAAAATTATAATAAATTGGGCACTATTATTTAATAGTTTACCCTCACAAGACACTACGAGAATTACGTCATCCCGGAAAAGAAATAAACAGTCTCTGTTTAGGCCTTAAATTACAAATTAGAAGTGTTGTAAACGAATATGAAACTAAACTTAAAATCATTTAGTAAGAAAACATTTTATATCTTGGCATTAGATTATGAATAAGAAATAGTTGAAAATAAAATCATACTTTATCCCAAATTTCGAAAGTCGTTCACATAAAAAAATTCTATTATAAAGAAGATATTTATATATTACGTGGATATGTATCTAATTAAAAGACCAATGATAAATCACATCACTGTTATTTAGTTCATAGATAATCTGCACTGTTCAATAAAAAAATATAAAATTGGTAGTATTGGTACAACCGGAATTATCCAAATGCTTGTGTGGCTTGTAGAAAGGATATAATTTTTACCAAATAGATACTTGGGCTGGGATTTCAGAACGTTAAATCTATCGGCAGCAGAAACAATATCCATCATAAAAATATATAGGATTGGGCGGCTAAGCAAACGAGATATTCCACAAAAGGCACTTATACCAAACAAAGGTAATTCTTCGAATTGTTGAGGATGTCATGTAATGACGGCCGACTATATATTCTGGATTCAGAAGACATACCAATCCATAGCTATTTAGATAACCTCGGGCCAATAAACATAGTTCTGGCAACTATTAGTGAGTCTCGCAAAAACTCGCAACGTGAACGTACACACCAGTGAAGTACCAGACCAGAGAAAATACCAGCAACGGTCCAAAAACTTGCGAAACGGGTCGCAAAACGCCAAACACGTGCGTCAACATTCGCAAAATTTACGGCGAAATACGCGAACGGAACCACGGTGTTAACGGGTCGCGAATCTGGACTCGTGGACCACCAGAAACAAACTTTAGATGCAAAATTGCCACGTGGAGGTATAACCATAGTGCATGTGAGGTACCAAAACAAACAATCTAGCATCAAATCGAACGGGTGTGATGTCAGCCGGTCACGGCGATAATTCCTAGATTCGGTTATTGAAAAATATAAGGTACAAAGAAGTATTGACATTGGTGCTGTACAGGAGCTCCTCGACGCAGAGCCCTACCGAAATACGCAAATGCACACTCAACCCAGGTAAAGTCAACACTCACACACACACACACACACACACACACACACACACACACACACACACACACACACACACACACTACACCAACATGCCACGAACACGATCAAAAGCACGAAAACAAAAAGATCCACCTAAACCACCAAAATCACTAGACATAGAGTGGTACAATACAACTGATATAAGAATAGACGTGAGCTGCGCGTAAATCGGAGGAGAGATACGGAATTCGTTTGGGGCTTAAATAACAGTGTTGCCACGTTTTGGTTTTGAATATGGTAACTTCCATCCTCTGCATTACACAATGAACTTAATTATAAAAGACGTACGATGTTTTAACTTTTAGCTATTTTATTTTGTTTCGTGAATTTACTCAATAAAATCTTTAGTGTTTCTAGAACTAATCAATCTATGACAATATAAATAAACTTATTATACTATCAAAGAATCACAACTGAACCAATTTTTTAAAAATCACAAGAGTGGAGTTAAAACTTCTCCAATTAACTTGTTTTCACACCACCCATGAGGTAAAGTTATCGGTGCGTTTTATTTTTATGTGGTGTCCCCAATAGGCCTAATCCACAATGCAATATTCATTCAGAGTCTATTGTCTATTCAGAGATTGTATTATTATAAGAGTAATTAGTTTTTTTCACAACACCATCATATTATGTTGCTTGTTCCACATGTCCACTTTGAACTGCATTTTCTCTCCTTTGAAATATACATACTCATTTCATCACGGAATTTTGCGAAAATGTCAGAAAAAGATATCATAGAAGTCATTTCTCTGAAAAAACATTGAAACACACAAATTGGATATTACTTTATAGACTTATTAAATCAAATCCTCATCGCTGTCATCGGTGACTGTGTCTGAGAATATATCTTCGCTATCAGAATCTTCACCTAAATTAATAATACATGATTCTATGGCAGCATCAAATGATGGCTCCTTTGAAATGAAATCATCCTCAATAGTTTTCACTTTGTCTACAATTTTTTTCCATTCTTCTGCGGAAAATACTTCAAAAAACTCATCCGACAATTTTTGAATAGAATTAAAAGTGAAATCTACATTTCGTGTTCCAACATAATTTTTTAGTGCTGCCCAAACAAGCTCTATCGGGTTTAAATCTGGATGATATGGTGGGAGCCTTAATACGTCATGTCCGTTATTTCTAATAATGGAATCAACAGCAAATTTAACATATTTAGGTTTATGTAATTTTATAATGGCATATAAATCTGGTCTGAGCATGTTAGCAGGAAAAGGAATATTTCTAGCTTTTAGCCAATCTATCATTTTACTCTTTGTTGATGCGGATGTTGGTGCTTTATCCTCTTGAGTATTATGATAAGGTGCATTATCCATTACGATGACACTGTTGGGAGGCAGATTTCTCAACAATTTTTCTTCTAACCACTTTTTGTAGTTGACAAAATTCATATCATCATGATAATCACCCGATTTTGTTTGGGACTTCCATCTCACATAAGAGTCACCGACAAAACCTGCTTCGTTCCCTGCACCCACAATGATTAAACGTTGGCCCTTAGAAACAGGTTTTTTAAGCCCACTGTTCGTTTCATCAGTCCAACTATTACTGCGACTATGACTTGACAGTAAATACGTTTCATCGGTAAACACAATAAATCTTTTTTCGTTTCTAAATTGTTTAATCTGTCTTAAATACTGTAATCGTAGGTGTCTTATATCATGTTTTTCTATCAAAAGCTTTCGATTATTTTCTGTTTTTTTCCAACGAAATCCGAGATTCCTAATTTCCAAACGCATACTGTCCTTGCCTCCTTTATAATCAAATTCTTCAACAAATCTCTTATGAATTTTATTTACAGTTGGAACTTGTTTTTCAGTTATATGAAAATTAATAATTTGCCGACGTAACAGACCTTGTTCAACTGTGTCTAATTTTATTTTTGAAGATTTTTTCCGCCTCTTATTAGGAGTGACAAAACCGGATATATTTCCTGCTGCAATTTCCCGGCCCTCCTTCGCAATATTTTTGATGCTACATATAGAAACTCCTGAAAATGCAACCAAAAATCTCAGATTATTTACCATTCTTTTTATTAGATTATTTACCAAATCACCTGTCATACTGGCCACACGCTCTTGTACTTTTTTAAAGTCAATAATACATTTATCAGCAGCTGCTTCTCGTTGAGCGAATTTTAACACAGAGTGTATTATTTCACGAGCTTGAGCATTCAAAATCTTTCGCTTCACTTTACACTGTTGATTCATTTTTATATTAAATGAACAATTATAATATTCAAAATCACTATTAATAAAAAATATTAAAAATTTAGATTTGACACCAAACTTGTCAACGTCGCGAATCGCTTCTATAGTAAAACTATCCACGTATACAGCTAAGCGGTTCTCGATCAACTGAGCTCTCGGTACAATATTTGAAATCTGCTAGCGCGCGACGTCTACTCCTATATCAGTCGTAGTGTACACTGATTCAGATACACACTCCACATCATCATACACATCACAAGTATCTATTACCATAGATGGACACGAACCAAGGTCGCCACAGGAATAGCAGTAGGCTCTTGAAGAGATCTACCACACAAATCCGGAGGTGGCCAGTGAGCACCTTCCACCAATAGTCCACAACATACACCAACAATCAAAAAAATCATCACCCTCACCAGAAATCATTTAAAACCTAATAATAAGATCCATTAACTCCGCTGTACTTGGATACTCTCCACTCAATAACCACACCACTACCCTCACCATCACCCGCTCCCCTACCACCGTCTTTACCCTTACCTCCACCTACACCAACCACATCTACACCAACACACTACACCCCTAAATAGACACAACACACACCCACACACAAATACTACATCACACTAATCCCTAAGAAGTTTTCTAGCCAAAGAAAATTTATCAGAACCCTCAAAACCACAATCTCCTCGGAGATATCCCTTTCGACCTCTAGATGGAATCATCCGAAAACCAGACCATCCTCTACACTTCATCACCACCATCATTATCACTATCTTTACTTTATCTACTGCTGCTCTAAAGAGTTCTATATGACTGCATTTAAACCAGTCCCTTAAATTCTTCAACCATGACATGTTTTCCCTTGTCCTTGTCCTTGTCCTGTTCCCAACATAAAAGAGTGGAGAGACGAGTGGACATAGAAGAGGATCTGCAAGTCATCACAGACCGCAGTCACATATCCATATCTAAGAGAAAACCCACAGAATACACAGACACAAACAACACTACACCAAGAATACTCACCACACCAAAGAAAACACAACAAAGTACACATACAGAATAACACTACCCTACCCCATTCACATCCAAAGCAGATATACCCTACTACGATTCTCCATCCCTCAATCCCTGCAATCACACCCCCTCTCGTACACAAGACACACTTACACCAACACCATCACCCATACATACACCCACACAAACACGCACCATACCTCAACAAGTAACACTCTCCCAATCCCAACCTCAAATACACAACAACCATAAAACATCCTCAGTTACAGAATCGAGCATATCTCCGTAGATATCTGCCAGCAGAGACCCTTCTACCGTCTCATCAAAGACCACCTCATCCCCCAATTGGACTCAATCAAAGTCCTTCCATCCCAAAATGGAGCCTCCGTGCGAACTACCAAACTCCTAGACATTCACGAAATCACGGCAAAACTCAGAAAAATAACTCGAGATGAATTCATCTTATTATCTGCACAAAAGTCTAGCTTCTTCTTCTTCATTTTAGACATGACTCTGTCTGTTGTAATTCCATTGTTTTCGTGGTGTTCCTACTGATCGTCCTCATATTGGGGAACCGTCTCTTGTCGTCTTTACTACTCTATTTGTTGTCATTCGGCTGATATGATTGTTCCATTCTACTCTTCTATTTCTTAACCAGTTTTTGATGTTCTCCACCTTGCATCTATGTCGTATATCTGTACTTCTAGCTTTGTTCCATAGTGTCTTACCATCAATTTTTTTTAAGTATTTTTATCTCTGCTGTTTCTAACATCCTTTTTGTCCTCTCTGTGTCAGGTCTTGTTTCTGCCGCGTCATTATTGGTCTAATGACTGTTTTGTAAATTCTGCTTTTCGTTTCTTTCCCGATATTTTTATTTCTCCATATTGTTTCATTTAGGCAGCCTGCGACTCTGTTTGCTCTATCCACTTGATCTTCCACTTTGGTTTCGCGCTTTCCGGAGCTAGATAATGTGATGCCTAGATATTTAAACTCCATCACTTGTTCTAGAGATGATGTTGCAGATGATGTTGCAGATAATGTTGTATTAATCGCAGATAACTTACATGATACAGTTTCCATGATGCATTCGCTTATAAGTCTGTCTGAAAGAGCAGGATTAAAGATAAACTTTGAGAAAACTAAAGTTATAACAAATCTCGTAATGAGTGGAAATATAACTATTGACAATAATACCATACAACAAACAGACACTTACAAATATCTGGGACACGAAATCAAAATAAGCAGAGAAAATCAATCAAACACATGAAATACAGAGGCGAATAGGCCTAACATGGGCAGCATTTGGCAAATTAAGCCATATTCTAAAGTTCAATTCCCATGTGTCTCAAGCGAAAGGTTTATAACCAATGTGTTTTGCCTGTACAAACTTATGGAGCAGAGACTTTAACACTCACGCAAAAATCTGCGAATAAACTCAGAGTTACACAACGAGCCATGGAACGTGCAATGCTGAACGTGAGCCTTCCAGACCGCATAACTAACAAATCAGGCAAAGATCAGGAGTTCAAGACGTCATCGAAAGGACCACGACGCTTAAGTGGAACTGAGCAGGGCACTTAGCCAGAACAGAAGATGGACGGTGGACAAGACGTATTATGGAATGGAGGCCCAGAAATTATAAAAGAAGCCGAGGACGACCACCGACTAGATGGACCAATGACATTAAACGTGTAGCGGGAAACTGGCTACAAGCGGCCTAGTATAGAGAACACTGAAAAGAACTGAGGGAGGCTTATGTCCAGCAGTGGACGCGATTGGCTGATTGATGATGATGACTTGTTCTATTATCTGACCTGACCAGCTCTAATTTAAATGTTAGTAAATTTGCTGTTGTAACGCATTTTGTCTTCGTTGGAGAAATTAACATGTTAAATTTTCTGGCGGTTATATAAAATTGGTGCAGCATACGTTGTAAATAATCTTCACTTTGAGAGAGTAGTATTGCGTCATCTGCATAGCAGATTATTTTAAGTTGTTAAGTTCCCATTTGGTATCCTTTTTTTGTTCTTATTGTTTTATTATTTCATCCATAATCAGGTTAAACAAAAGAGGACTCAAGGAATCTCCCTGTCTTATCTCATTGCCAGCTTCAATAGGGTCGGTTAGTTCTTCTTTTACTTCTTTTATTGTGTTGTTTTGGTAGATATTTTCGATCGTTTTGATTATTGCAACAGGTATCTCTCTGGCATACAGTAAGTTGATAATGTCTTTTAATATGACCCGGTCAAATGCCTTTGTAAGGTCCACGAAACATAGATATGCCGAGTTGTTGTATTCTAATCATTTCTCTTGCACTTGCCATATTATAAATATAGCGTCGGTGCATGATCTTTCCGACCTAAAACCTTGTTGTTCTTCTCCTAGTGTTATAATTTCATTCAATTTATTTTTTATCACTTTGGTTGTTAATTTTAGTGTTGTATTTAATAAATTAATTCCTCTGTAATTTTCCGGGTCTTTGTCTTGCTTTTTGAAGAGAAGTATTATAATGCTTGATCTTTATTCTTGAGGAATTCTGTTTTGTTCTATTATTTTTTTAATTAGTTTTAATCGTTGTGACGTCCTCTCGTAGGAGTCACTATCCGGGTAGCTTTTGGACAGTCAGAGACAGAGTTCAAAATAAAAATAAAACTTTATTGTCTTCCTTAAATTAAATTGACAAAAATCTTATGTACATACATATTTACAATTTGGTTTAGTCTTCTCAGTACCTGGCCTATTTATTCAAATTAAGTTTGACCTTGTCGTATGAAGTTGGTCTTATCGGCAGGCGAGTGTGTTTTTGAAATTTTACGTGAACGTTGTATCGATTTAATAACAGCGGACGATAAGTACGAAGAAAGGAAAGGAACTCAACACGTCCCTTAAGTGATTCGGGTTAATAGGACACTCCTCGACAGTCTCAACACGACTGCTTCGGAGTACGGGTAATAAAGAGCTCAACACGCTCTTCGGGTGACGACGGTATGGAACGGAACAACTTGTGAACTCAACACGTCCACAAGCCGGGGTAGGGAAGAAGAGAACCTTCAGTCAACACCTGTCGATTCTGCCTCTATGAGGAAATGTTGCGGTTTATATAGCGGAGCTTGGTAATTAGTTTTGCCCTTTCTACTGTCGATACACTCCTACTACATGGGTTCGTTCGCGCGCACGCTGGTTTAACGGTGATGGCTTGGACTCATCGTTACACCCCCTCTTCCTGGGGAAAAAAAAATTTTGGAACAAATTTTTTTTTTATTTTTATTCCTTCCCAGGTACTTGGTTACCCTAAAAAAAATTTACAATACATCGAAATAAAAAATGTCCGCCCTAAAAAAAAATAAATATCGTCTTCTTAAAAAAAATCATCTTCCTCTCTCGTAAAAAAAAACGTCTTCCTTCGTGGGGCTTCAATTATTGGTTTTTATCCTCAGCACCCGGTTCGGGAGTCTCAGTCTGTATTTTTTTCCTTTATTCTGCGGCGGAATTAGTGAGATCAGCGGGATTGACACTGGAATTGACTGGACTTTCTGAATTTTTGTGATGCCCATGGTTTGTTCATCGGAAAGGTTCTTAAATTTGGAAATAGCCTTTATCAGGGGCTCGCAGCCTTTGCCCGGGGTGTTAGGTTTTGGTGTGTTCCCCAATGGTGATATTAACTCTGGAACGGTGTATGGTGGCGGCGTAACTGTGCCGTCCATTTCTATGTCACTGTAATATATTTCTAACGTGTCTGACATTATATTTGAAGGTTACTGGTAAACTGTATTAAAATATACTGTCACTACTTGGTGTTGACTGTAAGTGCTTGGACTGATTAAGGAGTAGGGAAATCGGTAAATGCGGGTTTTAGGTCTTTGATATGAGCTGTTATTGTACGGTTTTTATCGTCGTGTTTTAATTTGAATATTACATTAGAACACACTTTTGTTATAGTATATGGGCCTGAAAATTTCGGTGCTAATTTGGCGTTAAAATTTTTGGCGGCATTTGAGAGTTGGTATTCCCTTTTCATGACTTTGTCGTTTATTGTGGGTTTCCACTCTCTTCGTCGTAAGTTGTAGTAATGACTTTGAGTTGTAAAAGCTTTTGCCAGGTTTGTACGTACTAGTTCGAATGTTTCTCGTAGTTTTATGCTATTTTATGTTTTGATCGGTATGTTGTGTGTCATTTGGGGTTTTTACGACTTTACTTGGAATTTCTCGTTCGTGTCCAAAGTTCAGGAAGGCTGGGGAGAAACCCGTTGAATCGTGTTTAGCTGTATTATATGCGAATAGTAGTTCTGGAAGGCTCGTGTCCCATTTCTTATGGTTATTATCGCAGAACTGAGCTATCATTGTTTTGATTACTCTGTTTGTTCTTTCTACTGGATTATTCTGGGGTGAATATGGCGGAATGTTTCTTTTAGAAATCTGGAATTCGTCTAGCAACTTCCGAATCTCATAATGATTTTATCTTTTAAGTTCTGACAGACTGATTTTGCCGTTGCTGTTCTGATCGGTATGGCTTCGACCCATTTTGAAAAGGTGTCCTGGAATGTCATTATATATTTGTTTCCTTTGCTGGATGTTGGAAGGGGTCCTATGATGTCGGTTGAAACGGTGTGCCATGGATGTGGGGGAATTTGTGTAGATTGCATGCGGCCTGGAGTTAAGCTTTGTTGCGGCTTAAATTGCTGACAGTTCTTGCAGTTTCTGACGAACTTTGCGGCGTCTTTAAACATCCCTGGCCAGTAGTATTTTCTAGCTAGGCGGGTTATTGTTTTAGCTATTCCTAGATGTCCTGCGGTCGGTTGCTCGTGGTTTTCTGCCAGGAGTTGTTGTCTCTTGTGGTTTGGGATGCATAGTTTCCAGGGGTTGGATACCTCTGTCTCTTTTAAATCGTATTTGTCCCAGAAGTGTCGATAGAGACGTCCATCTTTGATAGAGTAGTCTGGAAATAGTTGCGGATTTGTCTGGATTTTATTTAAAGCTTTATTGTACCATTCGTCGAGTTCTACATCTTCTACGTTTATTATGCAAACCAGATCTACTGGTTCTCTAGAGAGCGCGTCGGCCAGGACGTTCTGGGAGCCCTTTCTGTAAATGACATCGAAGTCAAATTGTTGCAGCAGCATTGCCCATCTAGCTATTCTACCTGTAGGGTTTTCCATTGTTTGTAAGTATCGTAGACTTTGATGATCTGTGATAATTGAAAATGGGTATCCTTCGATGTAGGGTTTCATCTTTTCTACACCGAAGATGATCGCTAGTAGTTCTTTTTCTGTCACGCTGTAATTTTTTTCGGCATTTGTTAGGTTTCGACTTGCGTAAGCGATGACTTGTTCCTGTCCTTCGTCGTTTGTTTGTACTAAAGCTACTCCTAAACCGTGGTTCGAAGCTTCCGATTGTAAAAAAAATCTTTTTTGGAAGTCCGGGCAGATCAGTATTGGAGCTTGTGTCAGTAGTAATTTTATTTTGTTGAATGCTTCCTCTTGGTCTCTGTCCCAAGTCCAATGTTGTTTTTTCTTTAGTAGCTTTGTTAAAGGGGCTGTAGTTCGTGAAAAATCTTTTATAAATCTCCTATACCATGAGATGATGCCCAAAAATCGGCGTAGTTGTTTAACGGTTTTTGGCGCGGGATATTCGACTATGGCTTTTGTCTTGTTTTCGTCCACTTTTATTCCCGTTTTGTTTACTACATGGCCTAAATAATTTATCTCTTCTTTGCAGAATTTACATTTGTCTATATTAATTCGTAGTTTGGCCTGCTGTAGTCTGTGAAGTACTTCTTTTAAGTTTTCCATATGTTCCTCGAACGTTTTCGAGTGTGTGGTCCTACGGGCCACACACTCCGTAGACCGCCAAATGACATTGCCAGGACAGCGCTGGATTGGAATCCCCAAGGCCGACGGAAAGTAGGCAGACCTAAGGGAACTTGGAGAAGGACAGTACTGGACGAAGGGAGAACAATGGGAAAATCCTGGCTTGAAATCAAAGCACTAGCCACAAATAGAGTTCGCTGGAGACACTTTGTGGAAGCCCTATGTTCCTCTTAGGAGGAATCTTGGGACTATATATATATATATATATATATATATATATATATATATATATATATATATATATATATATATATATATATACATATATATATATATATATATATATATATATATATATATATATATATATATATATATATATATATACATATATATATATATATATATATATATATATATATATATATATATATATATACATATATATCGACAGTCTCAACACGACTGCTTCGGAGTACGGGTAATGAAGAGCTCACCACGCTCTTCGGGTGACGACGGTATGGAACGGAACAACTTGTGAGCTCAACACGTCCACAAGCCGGGGTAGGGAAGAAGAGAACCTTCAGTCAACACCTGTCGATTCTGCCTCTATGAGGAAATGTTGCGGTTTATATAGCGGAGCTTGGTAATTAGTTTTGCCCTTGGTAATTAGTTACATAGTCGTTGGGTTAGATCTGGTCCTCCGTATTTTAGGAATTTGTTCGGTATTCTTCCTCACTTGGTGATTTTCTATTTTATAATTTCCTTAATGCTTCCTTTACCTTTTCCGCTTTTACAAAAATCTAGCAGACCCCATAATCTGCTTCCCACAAAAGATTCTCAAACCTTTCATTTAGTAATACCGGAGTCGGAAAAAACCTTTCTCGGTGAACTATTGAGGATAACTTATCCGAAATCAAATTTCCTTACACAAAATAGTTCGTATAATTATAGGAACCCACCTCCTATATCAGAGTTTTCACGAACTCTGAATCCAAATTCGCCGAAGCACTTTCTAGCGTTATCAAAATCGAGGGAAACGATTAGATTGCGAGATTCCAAGATCTAGCAATTCCGTTCCGATTGAAGGTTTGCTAGAAATGTTGCAAAAGCGGACATATCGATAACGAATGCCCAGAGAAATCATTTACTTGTCCATTTTGGGGACAATTCTACTGCGTGTCCCACAATATCTAATCCCAAATGCCCGAACTGTAATGGTGCCATCGCAATGTCCATGTCCACACCGCAACACACAATCCAAAAATTATAACCAAATCCAACCCGTATACACATCGAAACAAATCCCTTCATACGACCTTTCCTCCGATATAAAATCCCTAATACACTTCAGATTCATGATCCTTTTTAACGTCTTCCCTGAAAAGAGAAGCGATACCATCCGACACCACAACTAAATATCCAACACACTATACGGATATGCCATAACCACCTCCTGCTTTAATAACCTTATAAACAAACCTTCGCCCAACTCCTTTCATTAACCCGCAACACTACACCTACATGCACACCGAATACACATATCAAAACCCATACACATTATTCAAACACACACCATTCTTTTATCCACAACTAATACAACACACAACTAATAAACACATTAACATAACACATTCATCACCACCCAAACACAACACCAAAATAATAAACAGTGAGCACCACACACACTCCTTAAGAGTCAAATTCAAATATGACAATGACAAGAAGAGATTGGTTTTCTGTGGTTTCCCAATCTCATTGTACAATGATACCTGATCCGAGGTGGGGACTTAGCCACAGCTATCCTCCACGCGTTTTACCCAAACAAACAAAGGCCAACAATCTGAAAGGAACCGTTTTCCATTGAACTTGTACGTAGTGGCGGGCCTGGTCCACACGGCAACAACATACTGTTCATAATAACTCATCTGACATTCCTGCTTTTTAGCGGTGGCTCCCTGTCTTTACAAAGTTAAAACACTAGTAGTAACTATTAGTGCAGCCGGTACGGGTCTAAAATAAATAAACATACAGAAGTTAAAACATTTCACAATTGTATTTAGGTATAAAAAACATATAGTTGAAACTAAAAACCAAATACAATTGTAAACTTCTGTATGTGTTTTTAACGATGGTATACAGCCAACGACTGGGATTTTCCCATTAATTTTTATTTTTTCTAAAATAAATATTTATTTGAAATATAAAGGAGAAAAGGAATTTTTCGGCTTAACTCGTCAAGAGACCAATCAAACAGAATTTCGTCCTGTCTGCTGGACGTTCAAAGAGAGAAAGGAAAAGGAAAGATGAATTTCTGGGAGTTTACGAACGCTCGGATTTTGAGGCCAAAGTCGGAGCTATTGGGAACTAAAGTTGGATCCTTAAGGAAATTTAGATGCACTCGGCGGATAGATGGCACGAACAACATTGATTTGAATATTCACTAGAAATTATAATAAGTTTTTGAAAAATAATTCGAAACTTTTGAAAAGCTTACAAACTGACATGCATTAGGAAAACTTTATATGCATTAGGTTTTCAAAAAGGTTTATTTTAAAAAGCTGAGAAAAGGATTTTGGTGCCTTCTGTCTAGATTTAAGGTTGGCGCTTTTTTTGAGTTAGTCCGGTCAAGTTTGGATGTAAGTAGTGTCAAAAAAAAAGCCAAATGTTAATGTTTATTTTTGTACAAATATAATGTGTACATAAAATGGTATCGTAGAAAATATGTTACAATATAGTCTAAATCTAAGTACAAAAATACAAATTAATAATTATGAATAGAGTTCTCCTTTGGCAGCTTTAATAACCGCCATTTCCATCTGCACTTTATGGAACATCTCCGAAGAACCTCCTTTATCAGGATGGTATTCTAGACACTTCTGTCTGTAAGCTGTATTAATCTGATGATTGGAAGCTTGCTGGCGCAAATTGAAGAAATTGTAAGCATTTTCTAACGCCTCGGATTTTGGAACATCAAAAATCATTTCGGTCATCCATTGCGAAAAACCCTTGGCCAATTCTCCGCCCAACATTCCTCCACCAATACCTCCAATTATCATACCAACTGGACCTAAAAATAATAATTTAGCTTTAATTTACATATTGCTAATTGATCCAGCAATAAATCCATGATCCATAAGAGTAACTGTTTTATTAATTGACTATTTATTAGGGTACATCAAGGAACACGTTTCTTTATTGTCACTGCCAATAGATGCTGTGGTCTTGGGTTTGTGGAATATTTTTTTGTATTTAACTGTATAAAATAGGACGTTATTGAGGTCTTTCAAAATTGACCAATCCATTACAGTTCGAGATCTAGTTTCTGCTCCGTCAATACCTTCAATATTCTGGTGCCGTACTCTATATGCAAGCTTGTTCGTGCTGGCTGGAGAATGCGCATGAATCGATGTTATTCGATTGGTGAATCATAGCAAACAAAGCAAATCTGCAAGAAGATGAAAGAATACATACTATCGTCAAAAGAAAAATACGGGAAGCCAAAGAAAAACAAAAAACAGAATAATGTCAAGAAATACAGGAGTATCAGAGGATAAACTTAATTTTCTTATGGTTTTATTTTATTAACTACTTTTTTCTGGCAAGTACGTTAATTTTATTAGCTTAGTTTTTGTAATGATTTGATATATTTTATAACGAATTTTAGTCCTGGTTAAGATTTATTGACCCCCAGTTATCTTTGCAGTTTCGTATCATTAAGTATAAGAATAGGTAAAAAGAAGGAAGTTGAACTTAAAATTAAATAAAGAAAGCTGCAGTGTTTCGGACATGTGATGCGAGGCGAGAAGTATGGCATCCTGCGACTCATAATGCAAGGAAAGATAGATGGCAGAAGAAGCATCGGAAGAAGACGAATTTCATGGCTTAAGAACCTGAGAGAATGGTTTGGATGCAGCTCAAAACAATTATTTAGAGAAAATCCACAAGGAAAAATTCCTGTAGCTGGCTGTATACCACGTATAACAAAAAGAGGTTAATCTTTGTAAATGGGTATATTTATTTAAAAAACCCTTAAAAGGGCCACATCAATAGAACAAACGTTTTCGGACTACACAGTCCATCATCAGGTTATTAAAATCGAAAATGCTAGGTCATAATGCCTGAGCCACCAAAATATTAGGGTAAAAACCCTTTAAATTACATTTAGTTATGAAATGTTGTACATTGTGTTATAAAATAACTGTGATGTTCTATATTAAATTAAATTTGACCAAAGGTAGCACATGGCTCAAATGGGTTCCAGAGCCGGGTGAGAGACAACCTCTGCACTCGGAGAACAGAGAGTTCCACGTTGTTCTCCGAGTGCAGAGGTTGTCTCTCACCCGGCTCTGGAACTCATTTGAGCCATGTGTTACCTTTGGTCAAATTTAATTTAATATAGAACATCACAGTTATTTTATAACACAATGTACAACATTTCATAACTAAATGTAATTTAAAGGGTTTTTACCCTAATATTTTGGTGGCTCAGGCATTATGACCTAGCATTTTCGATTTTAATAACCTGATGATGGACTGTGTAGTCCGAAAACGTTTGTTCTATTGATGTGGCCCTTTTAAGGGTTTTTTAAATAAATATACCCATTTACAAAGATTAACCTCTTTTTAATTATTTAGAGCTACTGCCTCAAAAATTGAAATATCTCTGATCATTACCAACCTTCGTAGCGGAGATGGCACCTGAAGAAGAAGATCATTGAGTATTTCTTGGTTTTATGATCAAACTTTTATCTTTCTATTACTTATTTTTATACCCACCCAAACGCGCCGATAATGAGCAACGATACCTTCGTATTTTCCTTGTGTTATGACCGGCTTATTACCACCTGAAGTCACTTTTGGGCCGTTTAATTTTCACTATGAGTGATTTAGTAAATCGATGGTTCAAACCCTGGACAGAAAGCAAAAAAGTTTTTTTTTTGAACCTATTCTCTATCCTTCCATTGTTGGATATAGGTCTCCCCCAGTTCTTCTTCTTCTTCTTCTTCTCCACCATCTTTCCCTATCTTGAGCTGTTCTCTGCCATGTGGGACCTCCTTGTTTCCTGATGTCATCTTTCCACCTCATCTGTGGTCTGCCTCTTGATCTCTTTGCATTGTATGGACGCCACTTTCCGATGGCATTGTTCCGTCGTCCGTCTTAGAGACGTTCATTGTGTCCAGCCCATTTCCATTTTAGTTTTACTGCTTGTTCTATCGCGTCTACTGTCTTTGTTCTGGTTCTGATCCACTGGTTACGTTTTCTATCTCTAAGTGATACACCCAACATTTTTCTCTCCATCGCTCTTTGTGCCTTCCTTATCCTATTCAAATTGGCCTGTGTAAATGTCCATGTCTGTGCTCCGTAGGTGAGCACCGGTATTATACAGAAGTTATATACCTTGCTTCGTAAGTATAGAGGGATTGTTTGATTTTTTAGAACGTAAGAAAATTTGCCGAACGCTGCCCATCCCATTCTTACTTGTCTTGATATTTCGGCTGTTTGATTTTCTCTGTTAGCTCTGATTGCTTGTCCTAGATGGATATACTCATTTACCTGTTCTATTTTTTCTTTTTTTATTTTTATTGCCTCTTGGTCTTCCGTGTTTGTCATTACTTTTGTTTTGTTGAAGTTAATTTTTAGGCCTTTTTGCAGTGATTTTTCATGAAGTTCATTCAGCATTAATTCCAGTTCTTGTCGTTCCGAGGAGATCAGGAGTATATCATCCTCATATCTAAGGTGATTTAGGAATTTTCCGTTAATACATATTCCTCTGTTTTCCCAATCTGTTGATTTTATTATGTCTTCGAGGGTCAAGGTAAACAGTTTAGGTGAAATTATACCGCCTTGTCGGACTCCTCGTTTAATTTTTATATTATCCGTTATTTATTTGTCGGCCAGAATTACGGTCATGGTTGCATTTTGGTAAATATCATGTATCAATTGTCGGTATCTTGAATCTATTCTACTATTGACCAGAGCTTCTTCAACCGCCCAGTGTTCAATGCTGTCGAAAGCCTTTTCATAATCTACGAATGCTAAGTACAGCGGAAGGTTGTATTTATTTCATTCATTGGTTTTCTCAATTAAGATTTTAAGCGCATGTAGATGGTCGATTGTGCTGTATCCTTTTCTGAATCCGGCCTGTTCCACTTGTTGGTAGTTATCAAGTTTATGCAAAAAAGTTTACCATAGTAGAATAAAATTGAAGTAGATAATAGACTATGCTGATGTATTTTGATTTATACATTGATCTATTAATCAATCAAGATCAATAATATAATTTGATACAGTGATCTCTGCTGTAATAAGCTATAGGACATCGCACCTAGTACATCGATATATTTCTAGCCGTACCTTCGTCTATTCGTACCTTCATTGCAGTCCAATTTACTGTTTAAAACTAGCCCAAATATCTTTAAATGTCTTTACTCTACGATTTTTGGTTCTTTATTTTTAACTGTGATGGCATATAAGATTGTTTACGGATTATCATTAACTGCGTATTTGCATTGTTAATTTTGCTCTTTTTGTGATAAATAGATTAAAAGTGCAATAACTGAATATAGCTCATCCATTTATTGAAATTGAAAGCTATTTTCTACGTACATGTTAAAGGGCAGTGGAGACAGGATTCGGTATTTTATACGAAATAGGAAACCTCTTCTACTGAAGACCTCTCCTAAAAACACGTTGTCCGCTCTACCTACAAATCCAATTTCCGCCGTCAAGAATCTTGGCGTAAACACTCATCTAATTTCTACGTCACTGAACCACGTCCTCATTAACGGTATAAATTTAGTTCCTAGCAGCAGAGGTCCAGTGATCAGTGAGCAGTGCAGTGAAGAGATCTTGGGTTCAGGAACGCCATTATGTTACTCATATTAGTAACTTAATCAGAAAATAAACATAGGTTCTATTCAATTTTAAGCTTTATTTCGGATTCTACTAATTATTCCATCGTTCTTCAAGGATACTATTTAGTCGAACTGCTTTACTTTTACCAAATGACACTGAATTGAATGCCAATATTCTTGCAGCTACAATTTATTCCCTAACCCTAAAAGTATATCTGCTCTGTCAAGTAACAACTGAGCAGAACATGCTTATATTAAAACAAAGATTACCTCCAACTGCTCCCAGAGCTACACCAGCAAATCCTCCACCAACGCTACCACCAATTGTAGCAAGTGAATCTATAATATTTTTACAACATCTCTTGCCTGAAATCTCTCCCTTCCACCATCTTTTAATATTAATAATAGCTTCATATGTCAATTGTATACTTGCTAAAGCTACAGTTACTACAGCGCCACCTGCTTTGTTGACAGTTTCAACAGCATACTCTAGATTCGATAGGACTGTTTTTGGTACAATGTCTTGGATCATTAGTAAAAAACGTTTTTGGCTTTCAAATGGAATAACGCTCAAGGCACGAACAAATCCTGGCGAAGCTTCCAGAGACAGATGTTGAAATTTGGCAACTATGCTTAAATCAGGGGTTATATCTTTATCATCTGTCTGTTTGTCAGCGTCCATCATTTCGGCCCAAATTTGACCTAAAAAAGATATATGTAACTAAAAATAAAAGTAATTGCATCTTGTTCTTGCAAAAACATCTTGTTGCTGTCAGAACACCTGAAGGTGTTCTGACAGGAATAGACAACACATAATAATTCCTGCTAGAACAATTGAAGGGTACAGGTGAAAAGATAACTTAGTCAAAAAAATTTTTAAGGAGAAAGAACAGAAAATTTTAAACAGTAAAAATTCTTGGCTTTATTACATTTTTAGCTAAATATTTTTATATATTTTGTCGCCAAGTGCTTGGTCAGACTGACCAATAAGCATTTTTGGTGCGCATCGTCTTGTCTCCCTTACCTATGCCAATTTTCTCATTGATCGTTTGGCTTGGAATCTTGTAAAATATTATGTATAAATATTAGTTGAATTCCAAGTCAAACACAGTTCACTGTTTACCTCGGTCTCTCCTAGAGCCCTAAACTCTAGGGAGGCGATCAACGGGACTCAGCTCCAGCTACCCTCACCTAGACTCTGAGGCTTGTATTGTGTTTTCTACCAAAAACTGAAGTTTTATTTCTACAATAAACCAAATAGTTTTTTATGTAAGAAATTTATACCAAGTCTTTATCAAGACTTGGTAATAATTCAACACACGTCCATCTCTACATTGGATAAGTGCCTAGGGTATATCGTAAACTACACACGAATACCCTAGTGCAGAGCGTATAGCGGAGTAGACAATTTTAGAAGTCTAGCTCCGGCTCAGACGACAATTTAGTTCGATATGTATAGTCCGTCTAGAAAGTATCCGGAAAAAAGAAAGCAGAATTATAATTTTACGGTATTTATTTCTATCACTTGAAATATAAAATTTCAACAAATAATACATCTCATTTACTTATACAACCTCCATTTTAATCTAAACACTTAACTAAACTAAACGTCCAGGTACAGCCGAAACTAGGTCAAGACCATAATTTTCGGTAATGGTGTTCCAGGCCTGTAAAACTGACCGACTCAAACCTTCTTTATCTAGTGGCACTGCTCGTTCCACTTCAATTTTCATCATTCCCCATATGTTTTCAATTGGGATAAGATCTGGAGATGCTGTTGGCCACGGAATTGTTGCCAATTCGTGTTTTTGAATAAAAGCTTGAGTATAAGCAGAAGTATGGCATCTTACATTATCTTGCTGAAAACGCCACCCCTCTAAATATAAAACATGAGCCATTTCAAGAAGAAAATCATTTAGATTGTCATAATATTTCGCACTATCAATAATATCATTCACTATATAGATAGGTGTAGCACCACGCTGATATATTGCTCCCCAAACCATTATTTTAGTGGGAAATTTGAAAATGTAAAGGTAACATTTTCTCTTGATTGGACTTTTAGATGAGTTACACCAAGCTGGAAACAACTTTCATCAGATGTAAAGAAATTATTAAAATTATCTTCTCGAAAACGTTGACAAAAATCTATTCTTTGTTGCCTTTGCAGAGGTGTCATTGTAGGGATTTTTTGATATGTAGCCTTGTTTTTTAGGTGACATGAATGCGGACATTTTCTGGGCACATTTTTATTCTTTGTTGATTTCCAAATCTGTTCGCTAATTTTCGAAACCCTAGGCGCGGATTTTGTCGTCCTAAAGCCACTAAAGCATTTAAATCGTTTCCGCGAATCTTACGCGGTCTACACGAAACTGGTTTATGTCTCATATCTATGCCATTTTTTATCATCTTTATTGTCACAAACACTAAATTTTTTCAGAGTTTAGTTAATTGCACTAATTTTTTAACGTTTCGGACACCCTTTCTATACAAATATTCCACCACTTTTCTTTTTTTCTACTTGCGACATTATTTCACAAATCTTAAGTGTGTTTACAAACAACAATATTTGACAGATGGTGTTGTCATACGATTTTGTCCATAACCTACTATCGGCACAACCTACTTGATGCATTACTTTTGTCTTAAAATGTTACAAAAAGGAAATCTATTAAAATTAGGAAAAATATAAAATTTCGGATACTTTCTAGGCGGACTATACTTTTTATAAATAGCCGAAGTAATGATATGATTGAATTTTAATTTCGTAGTTAGAAATTTTTGAATTAAACAAACTGTGGACTGAGTTGGTTCTTCCCCTAAACAGAACAAAAAAAAATATTTTTATTATGTATTTTCTTATTTTGTAAGGGATGTCTTCTTCTTCTTCTTCTTTAGATACCATCTCCTCTAAGGAGGTTGGTAATCATCACAGCTATTTTCACTTTTGAGATTGCAGCTCTGAACAAGTCGGCGGAACTGCAATTATACCACTTTCTCAGATTGTTGAGCCAGGAGATGCGTCTTCTTTCAATACTTCGTTTTCCCTGTATTTTTCCGTGCATTATGGTTTGTAGCAACCTATATTTATCCCCTCTCATAACGTGGCCGAGATACTGTAACTTTCTTATCTTAATCGTATGTATATCTTTCTGGGGATGTCTACATACCATTAAAAGAACAAACTAACAAAAACTAAAGTTAATTTTAATAATTCATAGCGATTTTTAAAAATCGCTATGATCGTCGGGAACATCATCGGGCTCAGATGGTCACTCAGGCTGATTGGCTGAAAGAAGTTGGCTGTAGTACTCTTTCTTAGTAGTACTTGTTCGTAGAATTTCATTAAAACATTTAGATCAGCTCACTTTTCTTTGGGCAAAGAAATAAGCTTTCGGTAGAGCCGATTGGGTTCCAGAAGATCGGTTACCTTTGATTTTCCTTTCTGGTTCTTCCGTTAATCTTTTAATAAGGACGACGTGAAAGATCCATTATATGTTTCCCTGTGATTCAGGGTTTTGCATTTTGTTTCAAAAAACATTAACTGTTTTAGTTGCCAAATAGGAAAAGAAAATTTCTTTTTGTACAACTTGGAGGACAAAAATGTACCCCACTCTTTAAACATAATTTGTTTACATGATACAACAACAAACGGGTGTGGCTTGATTCGCGCGGCTTCTATAACCTCTCTTCAGCCATTAGGGGTTTCAGCCTTTGCACTTTTGGGGATCAATTCATCTGTTTTTCCGGTTGGCCAATGGCCACGCTCTGGGTAAGTAATTGTCAGTGTCAAATCTTTTTAGTGTAGCAGTTACGTAGTGAAAGAACTGGATGATAGTGTAATTTTTGTTTTGTCCTCCGTAGAGTCGGCAAACACATAAAGTTTTTTAACAGCAGGATCTAGGTAGGTATTAAAAAAATAATAGAGCATTAAGGCAACGTCATCTGACACCTTTTTTACGATGGTTTGGTCGTACGGGTACATACTTGAAACACCATTTGACAAAATATGAATTTTAAAATATAGAATTACAGGTGTCTTCTAAAGTACACTTCAGCAGAAGTTATATTCGGAGTAGGGAGATTTTTTCCGAAGTCTATTGCGATAGCCTCTACAGTTAATCACTGCTTCAGTTTTTGCACGCCTTTCCAATTCATAAAACCAATCGGTCTTCTTTAAATGGGGTGTCTTTTCAAATTCTAGATTCCTCATATCGTTCTCTAACTTTACTTTTTTGTTATCACTTTTTGAAATGGAAATTTTTTTATCAAGCTCAATAATTTTGGCATTCTGATCGTCACACCAACAGCACGTTTCAGTTCGTGGGTAACCGAAGGAGAGTTAAACTCTGACACAAATATTTACCTGAATGTTTTATAACACATCTCAATATGGGGATGTTAAATCAAAAATAATTCAAGAAGCTTTTTAACATTAATATTGTCCGTTAGGTAAACTCTGTTAGAGTCCTTTAAACTGTAGTACGCTTTACGTCCCTTTAATGAGCCAAAAAACTGCAATAACAATTCACGAGTTTGTTGATCCTCCTTTTGAGGTTGACTTTTATGCTTTCTCCTTCTACCGATCGTCACCTTGCCAGTTGTTCTTAAAGATGTTTTTATTGTATGTAATCGGAAAGCTTTAATTCCAAATAGTGATTGAAACGCTTTAAACCATACATATACTGCACTGCCATTTCTAATAACTCTTACTTTGTAGCTATAGCTTCGTTGAAACACAGATCGTAATGAGATAAGTACAGATAAGTAACTATTTTGGGCATCATTACCATTGTCACGGCCAATGTTATTAGACTGTCTTATTAAATCACTTTGTTCAGCAACTGAAATATTCTGAAAGCACTTATACCGCTTGCACTGACATTCTTCTCCGGTTTCAAAGGTCGAGGTTCGTAGCTTCTTAGCAACATCTCTAAGACAGCCATGTGTTTTACGCTTTTTCGTTGATTTTTGTTGATTAACATATATATTTTCGTCACTGTCAGACATTTTAATCACTAAAACTTTCACAAAAAAAGCTATTAAAACTGAAGAATACTGAACAATTCTTAACAACTCAACGAACAAGCTTAAACAAACGTGTCGAAACAATAACTAATAAACACAGCTGCGATGATCTGCGTGTAATAACGAATTTTATGTACTGTGTTGGATATTCCCATGTTTCATGTTGACTATGTTGGTTTTTCCCCTGCAATAGATATTTAAAACCTTGAATATCTTGTGACTACGTTTGTTGTTGACGATTTGTCAAGATAGTGACAAAGTGTGGAAATATAAACCAGATTTTTGTTGACTATGTTGGTGTTTTCCCTGTACCCTTCAATTATTAGTAGACATAATAGTAAAGTGATACTTAAGCGTGAAAATAGTAGAGCAGGTATGCGTCCACTGCTGGACATAGGTCTCCCTTGGCTCTTTTCATCTGTCTCTGTCTTGTGCGGCTTGCAGCCAACTATTGCTATCACGCTTCAGGTCGTCAGTACATCTAGTTGGTGGACGTCCACTGCTCCGTAGTGCATAGTGACAATGTAATATTGCAAATATATTAAATTTTTTTGGATAAGTTAATTTTTTCGTTAAAAAAAGAGGCACGTTATTTTGTGTTAAATTGTAAACCTACCTTAACATAAGTGACATGTGACTTATAAGAAGCCCAAAAGGAAAAATATGGCGACAGACATAGACATTATTTAGATACTTATCCTACGGTTTTTTAGATATAATTAATAAATAGTATATACAGAAACTGGTCGTCTATTCTAACAAAAAGCTTACAAAGTAGAACAAACAAAAGCTTTAATTATTATACTGAATATACATAACAAATAATGTACCTACCTAGCAATCGTTTAAACTTTTCATCCGAATCAGCCCTCTTTGTGTCCTCTGCTAACCGTTTGGCATACTGATTAAACAAGGAAGCTACTTTCATAGATGACATTAGTATCTTCATCTGCGGTCCCATTTGATCGGTATCCTTATAAACATTTTCTTCTTCTCCTAAATAAAACAAAACTCTTGCTAATGTCTCTTGGTCGTCTTGAAACACATCATTTAGTTCAGTTATAATTTTTTCCCAATCAACTGCCATGATGAATAGATATCTACAACAAAGTTTACATTAGGCTATATATGAAATAGGATTCATTGGAAAAAGATTACAGGTTTTTTATATTACTAATTTTAATTATTAGGTACATCTTAGAGGAGATAAATTATTAAGACTAATATTTAACATTTCCTGTTCCGAGGCACAATCCTATGTTTCTATGAGCTGTATGATTTTAAAGTCTATCAATAAGGTACTAACCTGGCTGTACAGCCCCCCTCCCCGCTCCTATATCGGGGCTTGAGACCGGCAGTAGTTCTGTTAAGCTACTAGATCCACCCAATAAAACTGAAGGCGGACAACAATATTAATTTATAAAATTATAAAACACAATTAAATACCGGAAAAATTAAGAACGAACGAACTAATTCCACTATTCAAAAAAGGAGATAAAAACAACCAGAAAACTGCAGAGGTATTAACTTGTTAAATACTACCCTAAACCTTACAACTGAAATTTTACAAGTACTAATAAATCAGTGGATATCATACAGGACGTAACACTTATCAATACGGCGTCAATAACTAGCGATCACCGAATGGTTAAAGATAATCAGATAAACTAAAATCTAATATAGAACAATATAAAAGTAAGTTAAATCCCACGAAAGTATTAAATCTAACCTTAAGTATTAAAGATAACCTAAGCTTAAATAAAATCAATGAAGTCATAACAAAAGAACTATTAAATGCAAGCTCAGAAGTGGCAACCGCCAACAGAAAATGAAAATCCAAAATAAGTGTAGAATCACAAAATATGCTAAAACAAAGAAAAGATCTTCTGAGACAAAACAAAAGAGACACTGCAGAATTTAAGGAACTTAATTGTGTAATAAGAAAACAGATAAAAGAGGACATTAAAAACATCAAGAAGACCGCATAGAACAAATCATAGATAAAAACCGAAGTCTCAAATGCACCAAACCGAAACTAGGAAAGAAAAACATAATAACGATTAAAAAAGAACAAGGACAACTAAAAAGAAGTAAATCTGATATTGCAAACTCAATTGAAAAGTTCTACGCCGATCTGTACCGTTTCAGAAATAATCCCCCCTATCTCTTCAAAGCAGAACTTAAAAGGTAGATAACAAATAATGTCAGAGCAGTAAAGAAATAAAAAGGAATAAAGCTCCGGGAAGCGATAGAATTCTAGCAGAAATGCTGAAAGAAGGCGGAGAAGAAGCCATCACATATCTAAAAATATTATTTAATAAATGTCTATTCCAAGGCAACATACTCGAATAATGGAATACTGCTAAAACATCATTAATACACAAAAAAAAGAAGACACCACAGACCTGAAAAATTATCAACCAATTTCACTTCTTTCACAACTTAACAAAACCTTTACAAATATTATTACAAACAGGTTAACAATTAAATTTGACGGATATCAACCAGTAGAACAAGCCAGATTTAGAAAAGGGTACAGCACCTATGACCATCTATACACTTTAAAAATCCTAATAGAAAAGACTAACGAATACAATCTCCCATTATGTCTGGTATTTACAGATTATGAAAAAGTCATGAATGTGTTGCTTGTGTGAGTCCATTTCAAATAGGTAAAGAAATAATAAATAAGAGTTACTCACAATCAATTTAATTTAACTATCAGACGACCGGTTTCGCTTTCTACAATATGCAAAGCATCTTCAGGTCTTGATACAAAGTTAAATAAATGCTGAAATGATAAAAACCCATATTAGAGTGTTGTCTAATAAAGATAAATAAATTAGATGTTGTAAATTACAATAAGTATGCCAATATTACATGTCTGTGGTTTTATTTCAAAATGAGTAATTTGAATAAAAAGGTATAAACAGTTTTAAAAGTTTAAACAGGCTAGGTAAGACCCACAAATTGTTATAAAATAGTCTAGTGGATTGTAATAAATTAATAAATGAGCAAATAAATAAAAATTAATTACATGCCGGTACTCTATTAATTGATGGATGGTAGAACATGGTTGAAACTACTATGTATTGTCGAATGAAGAACTCAATTCTGCTATTGTAGTTTGTCTAAGATTGTTAAAATATGCCAATATTAAACACATCAATTTACTTTTGATATCTTAATTGAAACAATTTATAGACATTCATTAATATCAGCATATTTCATAAAACTAGGTAACTTAACTTGCAGTATTGAGAAACAGAAGAAGAACTGTCACATGCTAACCTACATCTGTCAAATTTACCACTAAAATCTAATAGATAATATAAAAAAACTCATTGTGCCCAAGACTGAGATGTAGTGCATAAAAGTCCTTCCCCTTTTAAATTTAATGTTTGTTTCGTCCCTTCTAAGTGTTTTCTGTTTTAGTGTGTTTTAAATTGTCCTTAATTGTTTTAATTCTAATATTTTATTTACTCGACTTTGCAATAATCTACTAATTTGCCAATAGAACTTTATCAAAGAAATTTGATAACTACAAGTTGAAAAATAATTGCACACCCACACAATTTGTACATCTAAACTTATTCATTGTCATAAAACTGTCCTTCATAAAACAATTACTCAATAAATAACACGCATTTCATAAATATATCTCTCGAATAAGTATAAATAACTTTTAAATAATACAATGGTATACTCCATCACTTTCATTTAACAAACAATCACACACATATCTCTGCTTCATTGGATCAAGTCTATCTCCTCAAGAACTTCCCGTTTACTGTCAAACAACTACAATAGCAGAACTGAGTTCTCCATTAGACAATACATAGTAGTTTCAACCATGTTCTACCATCCATCAATTAATAGAGTACCTGCATGTAAATAATTTTTATTTATTTGCTTATTTATTAATTTATTACAATCCAATGGACTATTTTATAACAATTTGTGGGTCTTACTTAGTCTGTTTAAATTTTTAAAACTTTTTATACCTTTTTATTCAACTTACTCTTTTTGAAATAAAACCACAGACATGTAATATTGGCATAATTATTGTAATTTCCAACATCTAATTTGTTTATCTTTATTAGACAACACCCTAATATGGGTTCTTATCATTTCAGCATTTATTTAACTTTGTATCGAGACCTGAAGATGCTTTGCATATTGTAGAAGGCGAAACCGGTCGTCTGATAGTTAAATTAAATTGATTGTGAGTAAGTCTTATTTAATATTTCTTTACCTATCATGAAAAAGCTTTTGATAGCGTAGAACTGTGGGCAATAGAAGAAGCATTAGTCAATAACCTGATCGACTCCAGGTACAGAACACTAATACACAATATTTACGAACAAACTGAAATGATAGTGACATTGGGTAATGGAATCAAAACAAGACCAGTAAAAATCAACCGAGGAGTAAGACAAGGAGACACAATACCTCCAAAATTATTTACAGCTGCACTAGAAGATATCTTTAAGTCAATAGACTGGGAAAATAAGGGAATCCCTATTAACGGAAGATACATGAACCATCTTAAATACGCAGATGATGTAGTACTAATAGCCGATACGTGGAATACACTGAATACGATGATTGAGGAGCTACACACAGAATCCCTAAAAAAAGGACTGAAAATGAATTTTAGCAAAACTAAACTAATGTCAAACAAACATGACAAACCTATGATAAACATCGAAGGGTCAGAGATAGAAGACGTAGATGAATATACATATCTGTGTCAAAATGTTAAGGTAAGCAAAGAAAATTAGACTACCGAAATAAGCAGACGTGTAAAAATGGGATGGGCAGCGTTCGGAAGACTTTCATATGTACTTAAAAATAAAAATATACCTCAAAGACTGCGAACCAAAGTGGTCAATTCCTGTATCCTACCTGTGCTTAGATATGGAGCTCAATCCTGTACATAAAATAAACATGGAGAAGATCAAAAAAATTCAGAGAGCTATGGAATGACAGATGCTGGGTATCTCACTCAAAGACCATAAATCGAATGAAGACATTCGTAATGGAATAAAAGTAAAAGATGCTGTCGAACAGGCAGCTAAACAGAAATGGAAATGGGCTGGACATAACAAACGTCTTACGGATGGCCGATGGAATAAAGAAATCGGGAATTGGCAGCCATATGAAACCAAAAGACCACGTAAGACCACAAATGCGATGGAGGAACGATATTAAAAGAACTGCAGGGCCAATGCGGAAACGTCTTACAAACAACAGGAATGAATGGCGAGAATTAGGAAAGGCCTATATTCGGCAATCCGAATAGAGAAAAGGGCGTTAAAAAAATCAGAGAATAAGTTTTGCAGATAAACAAGAGGGTTGGAAGATCGTGTACAGATGCAATATTCGTTATAAAGCAAATTACTGAGAAATCACTAGAGTATAATAGACCAGCATTTCTGTGTATAGTTGACCTTAAGAAAGCGTTTGACAGAGGTAATCCATCTTATGTATAATAGAGAAGTTACCCTAAATATTATAAAAACTTCTCTAAAACATCTACGAAGACATCAAAATGGAAGTCAGAATAGATGGACAACTTACAGAACCTATACAAATAGGTAGCGGAATAAGACATGGGGACTCATTGAGCCCCATGCTCTTTAATTTAATCATGGATGAAATCATCAGAAGCGTTAACAAAGAAAGAGGATAGAGAATGGAAAACAAAGAAATAAAAATACTCTGTTACGCAGACGACGCAATATTGATAGCCCAAGATGAAGATCAACGGATTTAACATGAAAGCAAAAAAATAGTATGACAATCTCATCTCAGAAAACTAAAACAATAGTAGTCAGCAAAGAACCAACGATAATCAACGACCAAATCAATAAAGTCACGATAGCGAATATGGTAGCCAACATGATATCCAACGATCGATAATGGTCATGGAACTAGAAGAAGAATAAGAAAGAACCAACCAGATGTAAAATAGAAATTGATGGCAACAGTATTCAACAAGTAATAGAAATAAAATACCTGGAGATTACACTGTCCAGGTATGGATATCTGGACAAAGAAGTGAGAGATGAAGTAAAAAAAAAGCATCTAGCCTGTTGCGAAATATCGCGAAACAGACACATTAACACTGAGATGAAATCAAGAATTTATAAAGCCAGTGTAAGACCAATAATGACATATGTCTCAGAAACAAGACCCGAGACAGCCACAACGCAAAGGCTACTGGAAACGGCAGAGATGAGAGTACTGAGAATAGTTATAGGAAATACGCTGAGAGATCGAAAGAGAAGTGAAGACAGAAAATGTAACGTACAGTGTATAAATGAATGACCACAAAATAGAAAACGAGAATGGAATAACCACACAAGCAGAATGGAGGAGACCAGTGTCGTCAAAATGGCAAGATATAAGTCACCAATCAGCAAAAGAATTACCGGACGACCGCGCAAAAGATGGAGTACCAACCTTCCATAGAGGTATTAAGCTCCCAATAAACAAGCTTCCCTATAAAAAGGAAGAAGAATAAGAAAATTTAATATTTAAAAACTAATCATCCGAATATTCGAACTGAAATTGTCATTCTGTGGCTCCGTAAGCAGAAGCGTTTAAAATCGTCCAGGACAGAATTTACAGCGTGATAATTATAACCCAAAAAACTTATTTGTGCTTATATTTGTGTTCTTACCAATTCAAATATTTATTTGGTAATCGGCCAGATAACCAGGCAGCCAAATTGCATTTAGTTAACTGTGAATGAATGATCTATCGGGTTGACAAATTCATACATTTAGGCCCCCTGATAACCAATGATAACTCCATAACGAAAGAAATCAAACGGAGAATATTTCTGGTAAACAAATATTATTTTGGGCTTCGTAAACGCATAGAAGGTAGAAACTTAAGCAAGAAAACAAAGACAATTATACCATACCATTATACTATAAATACATACATTTATGGTATAAATATGCATCAGAAACATGTCAAAACAAATGAAAACCTCTTGCTAATATTTTACACATGAAAAATCGTGTAAGGAATATTCGGTGCAATCTCTAAAAACAGTATTTGGAGGAGGAGATACAACTCTGAGGCATGCCACAAATACAAACAGATATCTGGTAAAGTCATGATATCTCTAAAGAAAAATAGGCAGACTATATGGGCAGGACATCAAAGAGATCGAAACAGAACATGCTGAGTGATATTTCAAGATTCAAGACTTTGATTTGTTTGCGGATTAGTAAATATTTAATTTTAGGAATACCTCAAGTAGTAGAGAATTTGGCAAATCGTAGTATAACCGAGCAGCAATGTGGTGGTCAAAGTAACAGATTAACGTTATAATATAATGTTGATGTTTATGAATCTGTTAATTTGACCACCACATTGCTACTCGGTTATACTACGATTTGCCAAATTCTCTACTACTTGAGGTATTCCTAAAATTAAAATATTTACTTTGGTAATCAGCAAACAAATCAAAGTCTTGAATCCCGAAATATCACTCAGCATGTTCTGTTTCGATATCTTTGATGTCCTGCCCATATAGTCTTCTATATATTGTATACCATATTTCAAAGTAAAACACTTGCACGTCACGATTTATACAAATTGACGTCACTTTTATTTAAAATTTCCAGAACATCAACCTTAGAGTTCAAATTTTCCTAACACAGGTTGGTTATTGCTAGAAGAACGAAAAAATTGGATGTGCCCCTTAGGATACCAATCGGGCAATACCAGGTGCTAGGCAAAGCAGTAAAATCAGAAAAACTAATTACGAAACCAGACAAGCACGTCTTTATCACGATTATAAACGAAAAAATGGACCCAATAAAGCAATATCCCAAGAAGATATCGTCGAAAAAGATGAGTTTGACCGTGTTCCTCATTGGGATACTTATCTAGGTCAAAATGCAAATTTCTAGGTTGTACTAGGAAAACATAATTATAATAGTGTCTTAAAAAAAAGGAAATTTTATTTGCAGTTTTGTAGTTTTTTTTATTCTGCATGAAAATAGATTAAATTTTTATCTAAAAATTTTTTTGACAAAATATATATTCATGTGGCAAAAGGTTAAAAAATGGTAGAGGGTGGAAGTTCTCGTAAGTAGCAAAAATCTCGAATAAATTTATCAAATAAATTATTTTATTTCATTATTGGATCCACGCATGTTATCAGTTAGCTTTGTCTCAACCTCCAACTCTTCCTGCTACATAAAGGTCAAGGTCAACACTATATAAATCGGTATCTTTTGAAAAACTGCAGAAAATATGTAATGTATCATCTTTTTGCTATAAATAGAAATATTAATTTAAGTTAATATTATTGTTTTAATAAATGACTTATTTTGTTCTAATCTAATTGTTTTTTATTCATACTTTCTGGTCCTAGAAAAAATAATAACACACCAAAATTCAATCTACTGGGGGTTTCTCAAGGGTGCCAACTTTTGCGTTCGTAATCTTTCACTAAATGTTTTGAAAAACTTATGATAATTAATGCTACTTTATTCACAATACTTTATTATCTATATTTTAGTTAATGTATGTTTTGTTAACACATTTTTCCTCAATGGCACTTTAATCTTTAGTCATAATTAAATTCTGATTCTTTCGGTAGCAGTGAAAGGTGACGGACGTGAAAAAGTGAGTGGAATCATAACAGGAGGCAAATTTGAAACCTGTGGTGAGAGCTTACTAACGTTTTCCTCTGTTTATAAACCTTAACCTTTGATTATATTTTTTTATATACTTATATATTATTTGAAAATTTTGCTTGTACATTTAATAGTCGATAGATAAGGGTAACAAATACATATTTCTTCTTCTTCAAGTGCCGTCTTCGTTCCGAAGTTTGGCTATCATCAAAGCTATGCGTATTTTTGATGCTGCAGATCCAAACAGTTGGTAATTGGTGCAATTGTACCATTCTCTCAAGTTTTTCAACCATGAATGCCTTCTTCTTCCTATAGATCTCTTTCCCATTATCTTTCCCTGTATAATCAATTGCAGCAACGGGTATTTATCATACATATTTAAGGTACATAAAAATGACTAACGACTCAGGAGGGCCAGTTCCTCCTGACCTTGAAAGTTTTAATATTGATGTTGATATGAGTGTAACTGATAAGAAAGAAAAAACGGAACAAAAAGTTCCGAATAATAACAAAACTGATACTTTTTTAAATAATTTAAATTACAGCAATGCAGCAATAGGTCCATTTATTGTAATTATCGAGGGTATTGAAAAAGGTCACAATATAGGTCGGTATAATCATTTGAAAATTGCCAAAGATATTTTTCAATTAAATCTCAAAGATGTATTAGAGGTCAAAGAAAAAGGGAAAAATAAATTGGGTGTGATTTTTCAATCCGCATCAGCGGCAAATAATTTTACCAAAAATAATAACCTGAATGACAAGTATAAAATATATATACCAAGAAACTGTGTCTCGTGCAAAGCAATAGCAAGGGATATAAATCCCGTGTTTACGGAAGAAAACATCAAAAATATGGGCGAAAGCCCATTTAAAATATTAGAAGTTAAAAGATTTACTAGAAAAAAAGTCAACGAAGATGGAACATTTGAATATGTTCCAACGGGAACCGTCTTAATAACTTTTGAAGGGACAATAATCCCTAGAAATATAAAATTATGCTACTTATCTATTCCTCTAATTCCTTACATACCACGAGTTACACAATGCTTTAACTGTTTAGCCTATGGGCACACAAAAACACAGTGCAAGAGTAATAAAAAATGCCAGAACTGTGGCAATCCACATGATCCAGAAGAAAACTCAATACAGACTTGTGATGCACCTTGCTACTTCTGTAAATCAACGAATCATCAGGCCACAAGCAAAACCTGTCCCGAATATGAAAGACAATGCAATATCAAAAAGACCATGGTATACCAGAATACAACATACTATGAGGCCAGTCTTTTGCACCCCAAATCTTACTTACCAACTACATCCAATATGGCACAAACATATAGATTCCTACAAACTGAATTCCCTAGTCTACAAAATAAAGGAAAGCAATCAGACAATCACATACAAATTAATCAAAGAAGAACTTTTATCAACAGCAGTAACATTGTCAAATCGAAAAGAACATACTCAAATGTATCAACGACAAACGCATCTCCTCCAATAAAGAAAGGCAGTTACGACAAAGAAGCACATAACCAGCTGCTATCACACCCCAATGGAAGACAGGAATGGTCAGAACACAGGCCACAAACTCTAAACTTTCAAGCTAGTCCATATAGAAACTTAGAGAAAGAAGACCCAGCTGGGTCAGATACACAGTCAATAGAATCAAAAATTCAGAACAAAGTTGAAGAATATTATAAGAAATTTTTAAATACACCAATAGAACATAAATGCCAAATTAGAGACCTAATTAATACATATTTTGAGCTGTCCAAATCATCAGAAGATTTGGATAGGCCAGATATGTAATAAAAAAGGTCAAAATAAAAATTTAATATTTGCATAATTAAATCAAATTAAAATTTAGATCTCATCCACAAATTTTTAACATATTCAAAATGGCTAATACAAACATTAAAATTATACAATGGAATATACGTAGTGTAAATTCTAATTTCAGTAATCTAATATCACTAATCAGGGATGAGGAACCAGATGTTGTTCTACTCAATGAAACCTTCTTAAAACCAATACATAAATTTAATATTAAAACATATAATATAGTCAGAAACGATATGAGTGAAGGTACTAGTATAGCTACACTAATTAAAAAAAACCTAAAGTATGATATTTTAAAATGTAGAAATAACATAGAAACCAGCAAATTCAGAACGATAATAATTAAAATTCAAAAATATAATATAGTAAACATATATTCTCACCCCACCAATAATATTACCAAAAACAAACTATCTACCCTAATTAATCACCTACAAGGTCCGGTTATTATCATGGGAGACTTCAACGCACATCATGCAGCATGGGGATGTGAAATATGTGACAGAAGTGGCAACAATATTCAGGAATTTGTTGATGAAAACAATTTGTTTATACATAACGATGGTACTCCAACAAGACTCACCAGACCAGGACAAAGGAGAAGTGCAGTAGACCTGACTATTACCTCTAGCAGTGAAGCCCACAAATGCGAGTGGACAGTGATAAATGACCTGGGCTTCAGTGATCACTATCCCATAAAAATAAATATTCAAAACTCGTTAACAATCATAGGGAAAAGATTATCAAAGGAGTGAGAAACTACAAAGGAGCTAACTGGGATGAATATCATGATATATTAAATAAAACACCACATTTAGAACAACTGGAATATAATGAGCTAGTTCAAACAATGGAGAAGGCAGCCAATGTGACTATACCAAATAAAAACCAGACAAAGAGAAAAATAGGATGCATCTGGTGGGATCAGGAATGCTCTCAAAAAATAAAAGACAGAAAAGAAGCCATTTTGAAACTGAAAACACAATTTACAATGGAAAACTATATTCATGCCAAAAAAACAATTGCAGCAACAAAAAAGATACTACAGCAGAAGAAAAGAGACAATGTTAGAAAGTTTTGCGGAACGCTGAACAGAAACTCTAATATGAGTTATGTATGGTGTACTGTTAAAAAATTTTGCAACTCACAACAGGGATATAAAAAAAAACTACCCAACACACAAATTAGTGAAACCATCTTAACAAATCTATCAGTATGCAACATAGATCCTGAATTCATTCTAGTAGCAAACAATGGTACGCAAAAGCCTTTTTCCATGTATGAACTTAAACAAGGTATAAACAACAAAAAGGACACAGCACCGGGCATGGATAATATCACATATTCAATGATTAAATTTTTACCAGAGGCAGCATTAAAAAACTTACTTAAGATATACAATAAAGCACTGGAGGGAAAAAAATACCAGGGAGCTGGAGAACTCAAGTATTACTCCCGTTTCTCAAACCTACCAGAAATCCACAACTTTTAGATAGCTATAGAGCCATAGCCCTCACATCATGTGTGGGCAAAATAATGGAACAATTCATTAAAAACAGATTAGAATGGATATTGGAAAATAACCTTACATTCAACAGCCTCCAATCAGGGTTCAGAAAAGGTATGGGAATACAGACTAATATTGCCTTTCTTACATCATATATCCAGGCGGCTATCTCAAAAAACAAATGGGTGCTAGGAACTTTTCTAGATATAAAGGCTGCATATGACCATGTAAACATATATGTACTTTATAAAAAAATGTTAGATTTAAATTTCCCAATAGACCTGGTTAACCTCACATTCAAGCTTCTTTATCACAGGAAAATATATATTAAAGATGAGGAAGAAAATCTCATAGGCCCAGCCTTCACAACACAAGGTTTAGCTCAAGGATCACCACTCAGTCCTCTTCTGTTCAACATCTACATACACTCAATTTATGAAATAATACCAGAGGAATGCATTTTATTATCATATGCAGATGGTCTAGTCCTATTAAACAAACACCACAACCCAATCCAAGTAGCAACAGGATCAAATCTAATTCTTGCAGACATAAATGAATGGCTAGGGAACCATAACTTCTCTATATCAGTAAACAAGAGCAATGTAGTGTGGTTTACAAAGACAAGTAATACCTACACATACCCAGATATCATCATGGACCAGGGGATCATCCCTCGTAAAACAGAAATAAAATATTTAGGAGTAACTCTCACAGAAAACCTTAACTGGAACCCTCACATCGAAAACATAAGAAGCAAGGCTATTAAAGGTATCAATGTAATGAGGGCAATATGCAAAACCTGGTGGGGTGGGGACCCTGCTACTCTATTAATTTTATATTACGGTCTGGTAAGATCTCATCTTGACTTTGGCAGCATATTCTTAAAGCCATCAAACAAAAACACCTTGCGTAAACTTGATACTGTACAATACCAAGCTCTAAGGGTTATTCTCGGGTGCATGAAGTCAACCCCCACAACAGCACTGCTGGCAGAAACTGCAGAGATGGCACTTGAATTTCGAAGAAAATGGTTGGCAACAAAATTCATGACAAAAATGTTCAGCATTCAAAACAATCCAATTTTAATGGTAATCAAAGAAATAAAACAGGCATGTCAATATAATATAGGATACTGGAAACAAAAAGAGAGACCTTACCTAGTGGAGGCACTTGACCATCTAGAACCATACAAAAATATAATTTACACAGCAAATGTAATACCATGCTTCTCTTTCAATATGGACATACAATACACACAAATCCCCATAGTGAAACTAAAAATCAGCAAGTCAGATCTTCATCTAAATATGATATTCAAAGCAGCAACAGAACAATTAATAGAAAAATACTTATTCATCTATACTGATGCATCAAAATGTGGAAATCCTAATGAAACAGAGACTGGATATGGTGTATACATTCCCAATATCAACTATTTATATTCATCTAGGCTACCTTCAGCAATGAACATATGTACAGCAGAGATAGTGGCAATTGGCAAGGGGGTAAAAGAGTGTCTGAACAGAGGTATAACTGACTGTATAGTCTTTAGCGACTCTAGAAGTGCTATACAGAAACTAACAGAAGTTGGCATAAACGCAAATAATGATTATACCACATTAGAAACGAAACAACTCCTACTAGAGGCTAACTCAGGGAACAACAAATATAAGTTATGTTGGATCCCCGGACATTCAGGAATAGAGGGAAATGAATATGCAGATAAGTTGGCAAATATTGGGAGATCACTCAACATACCCCAAAGTATAAAAATAAACTATTCAGATATCTGGCCAATATTGAAAAGCAAAATAAGAAAGGAACATGATATATGCTGGAAAGCTCAAACACAAATTAAAGGGAAATGGTATTCTGAAATTCAGCCATCATTTCCAAACAAACCTTGGTTTAAAAAATTCCCATATATAGACCGAAGACATCTGACCAATATAATAAGGATGAGGACAGGACACTGTGTTACAGGTTCACATCTATACCGACTAAAAATAATAGAGCATCCATATTGTGAATGTGGTACAGAGGAGGACATTGACCATATTCTTTTACATTGCCCCATAAGAAAAGGCGCACAATTTGACCTAAAGAAAGAACTAAAAAAATTAGGAGTACCCGATAGTTTCAATATACAAGAAATCCTTATCAACATAACTTTTGATCAATTAAAACTAATTATTACTCATTTAAATATCAACAAGTTAAATTTATGAAATACAAACTCAATTAATCCAAATCTTTCTATCCTATCCTTTCCTGGGTTCTAGTCTAACCGAGGTAACATTTCTGGTTGTGTTAGCTCTGCCGTTACTCCGGAGCGAGAAGAGTTATAACCCTATGTTGTACTATCTGTCTAAACTAACATCTTTCATCACAAGGTTTAATTCAACGCATATATATATATATATATATATATATATATATATATATATATATTTGCCCTTCAACTGCATATATAATTAAGCTTAAAGTAATCATCTATATCTTAAGGGTAAAAAACAGAAACATTAATGGAGTCAATGGAGTGCATAAACCGCCTTCATTACCGTTTCATTACATAACCTCATACCTCATGCATGGTCCATATGGAGATGGAGAATAATATTACGTCACTTTGCGTCAACTGACAACTGCCATCGTATTGTATTTTCATGGTTTAAGAAAACACTATTTATGTAATCTTCTTTTTTTTATAGAGAAGTGCTGCAGTATTGCTAAGAGCAAGACAAACTGCAACACACAAGAAATGTGCTGGCGGATGCACTTGTATGCAAGCCAAAAAGACGAAGTGAAGTGAAGAAATAATTAAATTCTTATATCTTTAGTTTCAAGAATTTAATACTTTTAAAGGCATTTGATACACCTCAAACCTTCATCTGTTTGACTTTCACGAGCAGTTATTATGGTTGGAAATATGTATTATGAATAAACTGTAATACACAATTTTCATTGCAACTTTGTTACAGAATATACAAGATTTTTAGAGCAACAAATATCACAACAGGATACACAGTAAAACACCGATTATTCTTGCGCGAATTATTCGTTCTGTGGGTTATCCGATGATTTGTTACTATTCATATTGCATTTTTAACAGATTAAACGCCACAGGAAAACTATTGTTTTTTTCTGTTGGACTGAATTTTTTTTTTGCTTGTTTTTGGTTGGTAGTTCAGTTTTAATTTTGACATTAGTAATCAAATATATTGAACTTTTTATGAATTCATTTGATTTTTGAAGTTCCATACAACTCATAAAAAATACACCCTTTTATATAATAAATAAAATAAGTCTACAATAATATTCAAAAATTAGTAAAATTGGTGTTGTCCGGACGTTTATATTTTATGTACGTTTTGAACTATTGATTTTCCGTATATTTTAAAAATATGTTAAAATTAGTAACAGGAAAGACGGAAATTACAATACTGTACGAGGAAATGTTTGTGTCTTTTCAATTTTTTTTGTAACGTTATCCCAAACACCAATGGTGCGTTAACGCACCACTGGCTAAATATGTAGTTTCACTACAATCTCATAAAATATCAGTGTCAGCCACTCATCCCCACTAACAATGTTATTGGATTTGGCCTTGAAGGACCTAAAATATTGGAATGTTGTATTTATCTTTTATGTTAGACTTGTTAGAAACGTTGAGTTTGATTATGTTTTTTACTTGGTGATAATAAATTACATTCTTGTTATAATCATGCCCAAATTTCTTACACAAAAACAGCTTGAAGAAGCTTTAGAGGAGGTAGTTGATGAGATGGAAAATGATGGTACGTATTTTTATTTTACATTGTCTTGTATGCAGACTACAGCAGCTGTAATTTTTAGGTGAAATAGATATCGTTTATATTCCGCTAGACGAGAACGAATTAACTGATAAGGAAGATATTCTAGATCCAGAGGGAATTCTAAATGAATTTATAGGCCACAATAAAGATATTACCGGCACTTTTGAAATCCACACTAGTGAGGAAGATTTACATGATGTAGGAGAAGATTTTAATGTCGTAGCGGAGTCTTCGAGTGACAATTCATTACATACAAACAGTAAATCCAGAAGTAAGAAACAAATGTGAAAGAGAAGTTCCAAGTGAAAAAAAGGTCAATTTTTGCATGAACAGTTACCTGAGTCAAATGAAAAAGCATCTACTGAATCTCTGAAGGCTTTGAAAGGACCGACATCATTAGAAATTTTCTTTCTATTTTTTGACTTAGATATTCAAGATATGATTGTTCAATATTCTTTACAATATGCTCATGCCAATAACAGACATGATTTTAGTCTAACTAGAAAAGACCTTCTCAACTTCATTGGAATTTTAATTTTATCAGGATACCACACGTTACCTCAAACCCACATGTATTGGTCACTTGATAAAGATAAAGGGGTACAGGTTGTAAAAGACTGCATGAGCCGTAACATGAGCCTTCATAAAACGCAATTTGCATTTAAGTGATAGTGGACAACTTAATACCAGTGATAAAGTTTGTAAATTGCGCCCATTTTTTGACAAAGCGAATGAGAAATTCATGCAATTTGGTGTGTTGTCACATAACATATATATAGATGAAGAAATGCTTCCATACTTTGGACGACACTCGTGTAAAATGTTTATCAAAGGCAAGCCAATAAGGTTCGGTTTTAAACTTTGGTGTATTTGTTCAAGTGATGGATATATGTACAAGTTCGTGCCCTATCAAGGTGCATCTGCTGAACCAGTGGATAAAAAACAATCATTGGTTACCAGAGTTATTCTGGATTTATTATCAATTATAAAAAATAAGAATAATCACAACATATTTTTCGACAATTTCTTCTCATCCTATGGTTTATTTCGAACACTGAAAGAACAAGGATTTTTTGCAACAGGCACTATAAGAGCCGATAGAACAGAAGGGTGTCCTCTACAGTGTCAAAATCTAATGAAAAAAGCCCTAGGGGTTATTATGACTCTTACTTTGAGGAGAATACGTACATTTCTTTAGTGAGATGGCACGATAACTCAATAGTTACATTAATCAGCACTCATTACCATATTGAACAATTGGAAATTGCAAGGAGATACAGCCGATCACAAAAAAAACTGTTAGTGTTCCACAGCCTGCAGTTATTTACCAATATAATAAAGATGTGGGTGTTGTAGATTTACATGACAACGGTGTATCCAACTACCGGATAAAGGTTATGGGTAAGAAGTGGTGGTGGCCCTTATTTAAAAATGTCTTGAATAATATGATCGTCAATTCGTGGAAAATATATAATATAGCAAATGAGAGTAAAATGTCGCAAATCGACTTTAGACATGGACGTCGTCCATGACTTTAGATCTTACCTAGCTTTGCGACTTTTGAAATTCGAAAATACCAGAGAATCTCAAGCGGTTCCAGTAAATGTACCAAATGAATTTCGCACAGATCATCTGGATCACGTTATCTTTAAACAGGAAAAGCGTAGACGTTGCAGAGTGTGCCATAATAATACAGTATATACGTGCCAAAAGTGCAAAGTTCATTTGCACGCCAACTGTTTTTCGCAATACATGGTGCGTTTACGCACCAGTGTTTTTTTTTGTAAATTACGAACATGAAAAATTTTTTTGTTATATTTTTTTCTTAATTAGGCTTGACTTTAATGAATAAAACTACTTTTGTCAAATTATATTTTACTAAGAACATTAACCCATCATAATAAAAGATGGGTTAATGTTCTGTGAGCTTTATTATCCATGTTTAAACTGTAAGTAAAAGCGCATTTAAAACCCTAACTACATCAATAAAACAAATTATTTACCGAAATACTATTTTCGAGCCGATTTAAAAATATAATGGTAATACTACCCGTGGTATAACTACCCAAAACAACGCATGTATTAAACAACATCACGACTGAAATATATTTATGCTAAAACAAGAAATTACACGAGCGCGCGTTACAGTGTTGTCAAGAGAAAAAATTGACATTTACTCCAGCCTGGGATACAACACCCCGGCGGGGTGTTAATTAGTAATGCGGGGTTAAACTTTATACATTTATTATATATTTAAATGTACAAAGGTATTAATTTGTAATGGCATTGCTGTTAGTAAGACCTTAATCAATATGCACAATTTTTTATGTCTTTTACTGATAATAAATATAGCTTGTATGTTACAACAATTTTGTATTTTTTTTTTATTTCTCTAATAGTCTTCTTTTCCCTTCTTCTGCGTTTTCTTCTTCTTGATGTGCCTATCCGTTACGAATGTTGGCGATCATCATGGCAATCTTTATCTTATCTGCAGCAGCCCAGAAAAGCTGCATAGATATTGTATTGAACCAGATTTTTCTTCTTGAACAGAACACCATAAAAAAGGACAGATAAGACGTAGCATCGCAGAATTCTTACTTTTGCATCAAGAGAGAGGTTGTGACTATTAAAGAAGGCCCCATCCGATTGAAGGTGGATCTAGCTTTTCTAATGCGTGCTCTAATCTCCTGGTTGTTGGTACATTCTTCATTTATTATAGTGCCAAGGTAATTAAAGTGCGTCACTTTTTCTACAGGGGATTGGTTAACGTAGAGCTGACGTTCTGTTCTCCTTTTCTTGATAATGATCATAAGCTTTGTCTTCTTAACGTTTATATTGAGTACATATTGTTGACTGTAATACGTGATTTTGTTCATAAGAAGTTGTAGGTCTTCTAAGTTCTCCGCAAATACCATGGTGTCATCTACATATCTGATGTTGTTTAGCCGGTAACCATTTAGTAGAATACCTTTTTCAGTTTCGTGCAAAGCTTCGATAAATATTCTTTTAGAGTACAGATTGAAGATTAGAGGAGACAAAATACAGCCTTGCCTCATTCCACGCATAATTTTCATATAGTCAGTGTGTTCACCTTCAACTCTGAGATTTGCTGTCTGATTCCAGTAAATATTTATAATTATTTTCAGATCTTGGTTCATAATTCCCGCTTCTTTTCGTATTTGCATCATCTTGACGTGCTGTACTCTATCAATCGCTTTCTCGTTACCAACCAGATATGCGTATACATTGCATTTGACGTCTTTGTATCTCTGGAATAAGACTTTTACTGAGAACAAAGCCTCTCTAGTACCAACAGCATTTGTGAACCCGAACTGGCAGGGGGAAATTTGACTTTCACACAGCTTGTAGATTCTCTTACGAATTATCTGTAGGAACAATTTTAGAAGATGACTTATGAGGCTTATAGTATGGTAATCTTCGCATTTTTTGGGTTCTGGTATTTTTATAAGTGCAATAAACTCATATTTCAGCCATTCTGTTGGTATTTCTCAAGAGTTGTATATGTTGTTAAATATCTTTACGATTATTGCTATTGATTCGTTGTTCATTAGTTTGAGTAGTTCTGCTGGTATATTATCAAGGCCTGCCGCTTTGCCATCCTTTAACTGCGTTATTGCGGAATAAACTTTCTACTGTAATATTCTTGGTTCCTCATTTACCTCTTCTTCTAGCGCAAAGGTGTAATCTCTTTGGTCTTTACATAGTTTTTTTAGATATTCTTTCCAAGTTCTTATTTTACTCTGTTTATCCAAGATAATGCTTCTGTCAGAATCAGTTATATTTCCTTTTTGCCTTCGTCTTAGTATCTCTGTGAGTTCTTTAACTTTCCTATGTACGTTGTGACTATGGTACTTTGACTGCAGAATCTCTGTTCTCTTAGACCACAAATAAATATTTGATAACATGTTTGATAAGCTGACACAAGGTAAGTGTGATAAATACTGTTTATTTGTCTATGTATGTATTATGAGGTTTCTGTCTTCTTCAGAAAAAAAAACAATGTGGCCTTAATTTTTGGCCAATTTTTGATAACCTCTTTACTTTGTACTGCTTACTCACGTTTCTGGTTTAGTCCTAGTAGCTAGGAGAAAGGAGAAGTTATATTATATTATTTTAGTTTATCGTCTCCCTAGTTTTTCTTCTCATTTTTTAAATTTTGTTTCTAAACAAGTAAGAATGATTCAAGCCTAGACCTCCTCCATTCTGAGCAACGCGTTCTTGTTTATTTTGTGTGCCTCAAAATAGTCCAACGTTTATTGTGCTACAAACGTTTTTTTAAAAGCATAGCTAGATTTTTTTTATTCAGTGTAAAAGTCAAATCCACAACATTGCAACCAGTTCCGTCTGATAAGCCGTATGAATCATGCAGTAAAAGTGGTACATAACCGAATCTATACAAAGTGCGAAACAATCATCAGAGACGATCAGGTTGGATACAGAACCGGCATGGGAACGAGAGAAGTTCTGTTTAATTTACTAGTTATGGCCCAAAAATGCTACGACCAACAGAAAGTTATATTTATATGCTTCATATACTTCGAAAAAGCATTTGATGGAGAACGATATGACCTACTAATTAGAACGTTTGCAAGAAGTCGGTTTAGATTGAAAGGACATCAAATTACTAAAAACTTGTAGTGGAGTTAGGAAGGAAGGTTCCACGTAAGCAGAAGTAGAAATTAGGAGAGGAGTTAGGCAAGTATGTGTTTTGACATCCCTCTTATTTAATCTTTATTCTGAGTTTCCTTTTAAAGATGCACTGGGGGATTTCAAGGATGTAGTCAAGGATGTAAATATCAATAGCATTAGATACGCTGACGATATGCATTATAATTGTGGATTCTGACTTGGGTATAAAACGACTTATCGACAGAACCAACTTAGTATGTGAGCAATTTGTCAATCCGAAAAAACCAAAAGTTGCTTCAACCTTGCTTTAGCCATGTTATTTTCGAATACATAAAAACTCAAATCTCAAATAAAACTCGCATGTTCTCTATGCAGTTGAAACGTGGACCTTCAAATCACCAACCATAAATAAATTGGAGATCTTTGAAATGTGAATTTTAACAAGAAGTAAAATTTTAGTTATTTAGAAATATGTTTTGTTTTCTGTTATGTTTATTTTTATGCAATTTAAAAGTTAGTTTAAACCTATGAGAATCATTTTTGTGTTGCCTGTTTATGGTAGAAAATAAATGTTCCGTGCCACGTCCGTCCCTTGAAGCACGGATTATCAAGGTTCTAAGGTTTATTAACCATACTATAATAAATTAAGGTAAATATGCAATTTCTTGTAAAATATTTTGCACTCTTTCTTACTATTATTATATCATGCCTTTACAATAATCCTTAAATCTACTACAATTTTTACAAACCATGTTTAGACCATAAATTTTCTGTAAGATAAATTTATATTTATTTTGGAACAGACCAATATTTAATTAATTTGACAGTCTACTTATCTAAACCTCTTAAAAAAGGCTTAAATAATTAGGTTATATTTTTGATTTCGCGATAACCTACAACATAATAACGAACAACAATAAACACAATTTATTTTCCAGGTAAATTTTTATTGGGTATTTTATTTGGCAAATAAATATTTTACATTTTATCTGTCACATCATCATCATCAATCAGCCAATCGAGTCCACTGCTCGACATAGTCCTCCCTCAGTTCTTTCCAGTGTTCTTTACACTGGGCCGCTTGTAGTCAGTTTAACGCTGCACGTTTTATATCATCGGTCCATCTAGTCGGTGGTCGTCCGCGGCTTCTTTTATAGTTTCTGGGTCTCCATTCCATAATAAGTCTCGTCCACCGTCCATCTTGTGTTCTGGCTAAGTGCCCTGCCCAGTTCCATTTAAGTGTCGTGGTTCTTTCGATGACGTCTTGAACTCCTGATCTTTGCCTGATTTGTTGGTTTGTTATGTGGTCTCGAAGGCTCACGTTCAGCATTGCACGTTCCATGGCTCGTTGTGTAACTCTGAGTTTATTCGCAGATTTTTGCGTGAGTGTTAAAGTCTCTGCTCCATAAGTTTGTACAGGCAAAACACATTGGTTATAAACCTTTCGCTTGAGATACATGGGAATTGAACTTTTAGAATATGGCTTAATTTGCCAAATACTGCCAATGTTAGGCCTATTCGCCTCTGTATTTCATGTGTTTGATAGTCTCTGCTTATTTTGATTTCGTGTCCCAGATATTTGTACGTGTCTGTTTGTTGTATGGTATTATTGTCAATAATTATATTTCCACTCGTTACGAGATTTGTTATAAGTTTATAACTTTTAAGCGAATGCATCATATAAACTGTATCTTGTAAATTATCTGCGATTAATACAACATCATCTGCAAACCTTAAGTGATTTAATCTTTCTCCATCTATATCGATGCCCATATCTTGCCATTAAGTGCTCTTAAATATTGACTCTAGAGCTGCCGTGAACAGTTTTGGTGAAATATTGTCCCCTTGTCTAACTCCTCGACCTAGGCTGAATTTTTCTGTGTCTTCGTAGGTATAGTCGTATACTTGATGTAGCGTTCTCGTAGATGTTTTTGATTAGTGTCGTGTACCTGTAATCTATTCAGCTTTGATTTAGGGCTTCCAGTATTGTTTTAAACTCTACAGAGTTAAAAGCCTTCTCGTAATCGACAAATGCAAGAACTAGTGGTATGTTGTACTCGATGCATTTTTCTATTAAGATCTTGATGGTATGCAAATGGTCATTTGTGCCATATCCTGCCCTAAAGCCTGCCTGTTCTTTGGGCTGATAGAAATCAAGTTTAGGTGTTAGCCTCTTTGTTAAGATTTTCATAAAGAATTTGTAAATATGTGTCAAGAGGCTGATAGGTCTATAGTTTTCTAATTTAGTAATATCGCCTTTTTTTGTAACAAGACTATTACTGCATTGTTCCACTCTTTTGGAATCGTACCCGCATGTAAGCATTTATTAAACAGTTCGCTTACTGATTTTAATAAAATTTCTCCTCTTGCTTATATTACCTTGATAACAAGTCCATCATCACCAGGCGATCGATGGTTCTTCATTTCCTTTAAAGCTGCTGTTACTTCTGACACAGTAATGGTCAAAAGTATTTCCGATCCCTGATTTATGAGTCTTTACTCGTGTCGGTAAATTGTCTTGTGGTCTTTGGCTGGTATAGAGGTCTTTATAAAACTCTTTGGTTATTTTCAGAATGTTTTGTTTATCTGTTGTTGCCTTTCCGTCTTTATCTCTCAGCTTGTATATTTCTTTTTTACTTTGTGTGAGTTTTCTTTTCATTTTCTTTAAAGCTTTGTTTTTTACAATGGCTTTACAATACTTTGTTTTTTTAATTACATTAGTATTATATCTTCTTACATCTTTTCTAATTTCAGCAGAAATTCTTTTATTTAGTTTTTTATATTCTTCTTTGTTTCCCTTTTCGTTCTCGCTTCGATTTCGTCGTATTTCCATGAGAGCTTTTGTATCTTTGCTAATCTTTTTACTTTTGGTGTCTATTATTAATTTATTGTGATCGTCTAGTTAGAGGTTTGGGATTATTGCTCTGTAAAGTTTCGGCTATATTTTTTACTACTACTACTAGCTCTTACTGGTGTGTGGTCGCTTCCTACTGATAGTTTATTGAGTACAGTGACATCTTGAATAATTTGCTATCTGTCAGATAAGTTTAATTTATTTTATCTATCAGTTGGTAGTTTAAATTGTTTTCCTATGTGGCGTTAGGTATTTAAATCTAAACTTACACAAAGCTTTAAATTATTCTGTTAATAAATCTTATTTTAGAATTACGGCAACCAATATTTTTGTCAATTAGCGCAAAATGTATCGTATTATGAATTATATTAAAATGTAATTGATATTATAAGAACCGGTTGTTCGAACGCTAATCAAAATTTGATTGTAATCAAATATTTAATTACAAGCAAATACGTCACAGCAGCTGTCAAGATTATTAAAAATCGGTTAGTATTATTATTGATCTGTAGATAAAAACATGAAATTAACATCAGAAAGAGTGTAATTATGGTTTATTTTAAATTAAAACATAACCATAATCAGTCAGCATAATCTCACAATGTGACGTATTTGATTTTAATTAAATATTTGATTACAATCAAGTTCTGATTAGCGTTCAAACAACCCGCCCTTAGTATTATTAATTACACGTATCGTTTCCAGAACAAAATATGATTGAAATGTCAGATGTTGGTAGTTCAGATTTCTTTCCTAGGTGGCGTAGTTACCTTACTGGACAAACTATGTGACTTGTCGTCCTAGCCATTTATATCGATAGATTACTACTTGTGTACCAATAAAACCTTAATTTTTTATTACCTAGTATAATTTTATCAAATTTACTAAAATTGTACGGCTCTAGCACAATAATCTCACTCTCCAGGGTACCAAACATAAAGTTCTACTGTATACATTTTTATAAAACATGACTTGAGAATCGTTTAAGTTGTTAACCTTAAAAATTTGTATATATTGATAAGAAGATAATTATAATCAAACCGCTAATTCAGCGCTATCTGGCCAACGCCTTCAAAACAATCGGTTTCTAGCGAATCGTTTCTCCTGCAAATTATCTGTAATTGGGTAAATAAACTTGTGACTATAAATAACTTTTATTTGTCTATAAAAGCAGAAGCTACGTGACTAAGTGATCAATCCGATTATTTTACGTGATTTAGACTGGATATTTGCCAAAGTGGAAAATAATCGTGACTTATTGTAATTTAGTTTGTATTAAAATTAATCAATTAAAATATTATATATGCAATAAGTACAGTAAGTCGATGATGATCCGGTTCAGGTCATGGATAATTAGTGAACTTAGAATTGATTACTCGAGTACTAATAATATTATCTGGTATTTTGTAAATTCCTTTGTGTAGGATGTAAAATGCTTAAATAAATTAAATGGTATATTTCTAACGCTTCATCAGTTCTCTAAAATAACAACACATGAAAAAGAGTTTATTAGATATACAGGTGTTAATAGTTCAATAACTTACAACTCAATATGTAGTATATTCCCAATGTTATAATATACACTCAGATGCAAAAAAATCGATCTATTCCTTATTTATTTGAAGTTGTATATATAATTTTAGAGACATTAAATTACGTATGTAAATTTAGGTGTACCCTCATACGAGAAATAAAATAATATTTTTAATATTGCTTTTTATATTTCTTAAAACAAATTGGTATTGTGTCAAAAAAGGTCTGAAGCAAGTAGATATTTATTGAATGTTGTTTTTAATTTAACAACCATACTAGTGTAGTGATTTTATTTTCAAAACGTGTTATATTTTTATTTAATTATCCTTCCTAAATGTCTCTAATTCCGACAGATGTTTCAAGGGCGGTGACTTTAGTTCAAGATAGTCGTAGCCAATATTATGCAGCTGAAATGTTGGGTGTTAGTCGATCTTCGGTTCAAAGAGCAGTTCAGCGTTTTAGCGACACCGGTAACTTCACAAGAAGACCAGGATCAGGTCGTAGAAGGGTAACATCCGAAAGAGATGATCGATTTCTGGTCTCATCATGTTTGAGAAATCGGCATCTAACTTCAGTTGAACTGGCAAATCGTCTGAGCAAAGTGAGAAATGTGGATGTAAGCAGATGGACAGTTCGTCGACGACTTGTAGAAGGTAATTTATTATCCAGAAGGTCAGCCCTATCTCCAATACTATCCATAGAACATCGCAGAGCTCACCTTGCTTTTGCAAAAGAACATGAAAACTGTAGTGATGCAGATTGGAGCAATGTATTGTTTTCAGATGAGTCCAGATTTTGTCTAAGGTCACCAGACGGACGAGAAAGGGTTTGGAGAAGACACGGAGAGCGATATTTTCAATGTAATATTGCGGAAAGAATAAGTTGTCGGGTGGGCTCCGTTATGGTTTGGGCTGGTATCAGTTCAGAAGCCCATACTGATTTAGTTATTGTAGATAGAGGTTCTATGACTGCTGCAAGATACATAACAAGTATTTTAGATCAGCATGTGCCTTTTGTTACTTTCATTGGACCTAATTTTATTTTTATGGACAACGCGCCTCCTCACCGTGCTAGAATCGTCAACCAATATATAGAGGATGTGGGAATTGTCCGTATGAAATGGCCAGCTTGCAGTCCCGATCTCAATCCATAGAACATCTATGGTATATGATGGAAAGACGACTTCGAGCACGAGTACCCCGTCCAAACAACTTAGCTGAACTTATAGCGGCTCTTCAAGAAATATGGGACCAATTGGATCAATTTGATATCCAAAGGTTAATTACCTCAATGCCTAGACGTGTACAGGCTGTTATAAGAACCCAAGGAAGAAACACTAGATATTGATTTATTATCAATGTTTTTCTTAATTTCAGAAAGTTTTGAATATTCTTGTATTTTTGAGTTTTGGCGTATCTCTCTATAAATAAATGATTTTTTTGGATAATCTGTAAAAATTATTTTAATCTAACATATACTTTTACATATATACCTGATTTAAAACTAATATCTTCAAACGTTTTCTTTTTTCAGCAAATAATACCCATGGATCGATTTTTTTGCACCTGAGTGTATGTACTGTATAATTTACTCAATATTTAAAACTAACTTAAAAAACAAAATATACACAAACTCTGCTTCATATTCGAAGACGAAGATTTAGATATTTAAAATGGACATTTGATTTGGCTTCCGGTTTAAATACATATATATATATATATATATATATATATATATATATATATATATATATATATATATATAATGGTTTAGAACTTTTAGCCATGTAATTACATACAAATATCAGTATCCATTCATTTAGGATTGTAGGCAGTTTTCATGCTCCGGGGTTTACCAGAGCGACTTCATTGTAACACACAAGACATAAACACGGTTAGATAGGTGGGAAACATATAGGTAGACATACAAAGAAAATATTCATTCAAACGATCAAATTTTTCATTCACCCCTTTTATTTAATAGCAATACAGCAAATAATTTAATATTTTTGCAGAAATACCCTAATCAATTTAAAAATGTTTGTATTATCTTCACCGAATAGTACATTTAATTACCATTTAAATGGTAATTACTTTAAAATGTCACAAGAAAATAGAAAAAAATTAAAATCCTTTAGTATAATTAAAACACTCAATCGGGCTACATCACATCACAAAACGTTTTCGGAATCTATATTCAATCATCAGTGTGTCCTGAAAGTATATAATCACTTTAATTAAGGAAAACATGAAATTTGAAATTTTGACCAAGGTTAATACAATATGTGGTTACTACTTACTAGGTGTACATGTTTTGAACTACTAAAAATTTGGATAAAAATACTTTAAATGTTATTAATTTATGTTAAACTTACAAGTAGAACTGATAACATGGCAACGTAAGACTCTACATGAGGTTGCTGGTCCTGAGGCAAAGTGTCTACGAGGACTTGTTGATAGCAACTGATTGGAATGATAATATTTACATGTAAGTGAGAGCGCCCACCAAAGTGGCGTGGCACGTGGCACGTAGCAAGTAGCACGCGTCTAGCATGTTACTTAAAATGTAACCAATGAAAACGAATGATTCAGCGCACACCAAAATGACAGTGTCATTCGATCTAATAATTCGTTTGCATTGGTTATATTTTATGTAATTATGTAAATGTGGCTGTATCGACGCATACTGAGAATACCTTGGACAGACAGAGTGACCAACACAGAGGTATTAAGACGAATGGGTAAAGAGGTGGAATTGTTAACAACTATTAAAAGGAGGAAAGCGTCATACCTGGGCCATGTGTTCCGTAATGATAAGTACAGTCTGTTACAGCTTATCGTGGAAGGCAAGATTGAAGGTAGAAGAGGTTTGGGCAGAAAGAAGAAATCCTGGCTGAGAAACTTGAGAGAATGGTTTCAAATACCAGAAGCTGCGAACATAATTCATGCGGCACAAAACAGAGAAACCTATCGTATGATGGTCGCCAACCTTCGGTAGAAGACGGCACATAAAGAAGAAGAAGCTACACGCGTGCTACTTGCTACATGCCACTTGCCACGCCACTTTGGTGGGCGCTCTCCCTTAGGATGGAAGTCGGAACAAAGAAGTCAGTGTAAATTAAGGTATTTGTCTAAATATGACGGTAGAAAGCAATATTTCAAAATTGATTAAATGATTAATGTAGGTGGACTGAAGTTTATTACTTTACACAGACGATATAGTCCTTACAGCGGACAATTACAGCAAAATGCCAAAATTAGTAAAAATGTAGAATGAAGAGAGAGAGAGAGAGAGAGAGAGAGAGAGAGAGAGAGAGAGAGAAGTTAAAGTTGACAGTAAATATCAAGAAAAGTAAGACAGTAAGTTTTAATGCTAAAAAGGCGATAGTATTAAGCAATAAAACAATAATATACAAAGAACAAAGACTAGAGGATGTCTAAAATGTTAAATACCTGTGTGCATCGACTTCCTCTACTTAAAATAGTGTTAAATTAAAGCTGGAACCTGTCTGAAAAGATCGCCTCGGGAAAAGCACCATATATTAGTATTATTATGCAAGTGTGCAGCTTGAGCTTGGTATTACAAAAAAACATAATGCTATCAAAATGAAAAAATTGAGGAAAAGAATGCACAATCCAGGAAAGACAGTATCAGAAATGATCAAATAACAAAAGAAAAACTAGATCACGAATCCATAACAAGTAAAATAACCAAAAAACAATTGGAATGGATTGAGCACGTACAGAGAATAGGAGACGAAAGATGACCAAAGAGATTATCAGAAACTAAAAAAATAAAGAAAGGAAATAAAGAGCGGACAAGAAAAAGCAGGATAAATGAAATTATAAAAGCAGGTAAAGCCAGAGAGGTGAGCTACACAGAAATGAAAATAATATCGAGAATAAAAAAAATGAAATAATGGACACCATTACTGAAAAGCAATCACTATTCTCTCTAAAAAAGAACGTCTGTTTAAAGCCCGCCAGATTACTACAAATGTATGGGTTGCAGTGTTAAAATTCTACAACAATAAACCTCCAAAATAGTAAAAATAAAATATATTATTCGCGTATTTGTACTGTACTTGAAAGCATGTAACACAAAAAAAGGATTAAAATCTATTTACTTAAGATATTTACTGTACTTACCCACTTGTATTATATCTGTTATATACTACACAATAACTTAGAACTCAACCAAATTAATTGAACGATTTTCAACGATTGAATAACTACACTCAAACAACCGCTTAATTCAACTTAGCTACAACGTGTGAGTGAAGAAAAAAATTCTAGGGGATTTCCAGAATGAACACATCATTATTGAGCAAAATAGAGATGGAAACATATAACAGTTATTTCAATATTTCAGAGATGAGATCTATTTAATCTGATTCAATGGTCCTCACAATGGGCGGGGATTTAAAAAACCTTTCAAACATTTTTAATTTGTTGATATTTGTGTCATAAGAAGTTGCAAATATTGTTTTTTTTTAAGGACTTTTTTTAGGACTTTTGGTTATGAAAGTTCATTCTGTGCGATTGGTATTATTTGTGGTTTCTGAATTTGTGAGGTAAGAATATCAAAGTACATATTGTATAAGATATTTACTATATATGTTCAAATTTGAGGGTTATGTTATTTGAGAGTTATCAAGTAAAATTTTATACTTCCGTTATTTTGACACGTAAACGCTATTTTTACTGTATAAAGTTTTAACGGATATGTAATTTTAGAGTTATCAAATAGTCGAATTGGTGCTTTACGTTAATAGTTGGCAGCTGTCAGTCAAATGTCGTATGTGACAGCAAAATAAATATTTTTTTTTGTTTTCTTTCACCCAAGGTATATATTTTGTCTGGTTTTGTACATTTTGGATTTCAAATTTTTTCTACAGAAATATGAAAGACATTTTAGAACAAGCAATATTAGTTGAAGCAAATGACGAAGTTATAGAAGATTTAATAATAAATCATATTTTAAATGATAACATACACAAGGTACATTCGGTGTTCAATTTAGAGAGCTTAGAACCTGAGCAAGCCAAATAGTATTTTCGGTTTGAAAAACAGGACATTCCAGAGGGTTGACTCCTCGCACTTCTTTTACTAGTAAAAGGTCATCAGTGCTTGTAAAATGCAGCCTTTTTGTCGTTTTAACTATGTCCGTGTTCATAACTGATAAATATAATAAAATATAATAAAATGTTTTGTCTCGCAGATGCTTAACCAAGAAAACAGAAAACACGTATTAACCAATGCACAGAGATAAAATTACAGAACAGGAACTCCAATCTCCCAGTCCCGAGTTTTGACGAATTGGTGCGATTCGCTGCTAACGTTACCGTATATCAAACCCGCTATTCGACGTACGGTAACGGAGCCCGTAAACGTTAAAATCATTTACGTTATTCACATTTCATACTGCGCATGCTCCGCTATCGAAATAACGTTACCGTATTCTCACTCTTTCACTTGATAACTCTCTATTGTTTGATTAAAGCCTTAATTATTTTTTAACTGTATTTCAAGGTATTTTGTTGTTTTTATCAGGGTTGTTGTTATTTAAGAATAAATCAATAATTCATTGAATCTGTTTACGAAGTTGAAAAATATTTAAATTATTGTTTTATTCTTTTTTCGTTTCAAGTGATTTAATCCTGTAAAAGACTAAAGTTTTTCGTTTTCTCTTCTCGTAGTTTAAGTTGTAATATTACATCCTTTCTATTAAATTGTCATAATGAGTATTTAAAAAAATGTTTTTTGAATGTGAAAATAGTTTTTGAGTTTATTTTTTAGATATATACATATAATGGCTAGTAAACATGTGTTGAAGGTATCCAGTATTATTGAATTTTTCAGTAATGTCAACAAAATTACCAATAACTTTTTAAACTACGGGGAAACAAATATATTTAGTATTTTAGGGAATAAAATTACTAGCACTAAAAAAAAATAAAACATTAATTTAAATATTTTTTAACTTCGTAAATAAATTTAATTATATATTGATTAATTGTCAAATAACGCCGATTAAAGCAACAAACAACAAAATATCTTAAAATACAGTAAAAAATAATTAAAGTTTTAATCAAACAATAACATAACCTTAAATATGCACATTCATAGTAAATATCTTAATACTTTGATATTCTTACCTCACAAATTCACAAACAACAAATAATATCAATCACGCAGAATGAATGTTCATTACCAAAAGTCCTTATTTATTTTTCAAACAATTTAAAAAAAAAACAATATTCCAACTTCTTATGGGAGACATACACACACATTAGAAAGGTTTGGAAAAATTTTTAAAATCCCCGCCCATTGTGACGTCAGAGCTTAAGTAGTCCATAGTTCAATAGGAGTTTCTGGAGGAGGAGGTTTAACCTCCTCTGCAAATGACCTTAAAAGGGCCCAAGATTCTCTTTTTCTATATACTAATAAGTTTTAAATATTAGTTTAATTGTCTACTTTTCTCTGATAAATTAATAAAATACTGCTCATTTTGTTGATGATTGAAATTAATATTATAATTATAACTTTTTTATAGTTCTCCTTTTTTACTTATTAATCAAACTTCAATTTCTGTGTATATGATCAGTTCATTGGAGTTTATTACTCACTTCGCAGATATTTATACTTTAAGTCGTATTTTCTTTCTTTTTTTCTATTTTGGAAGAATATTAAATAAACAATTAATACTTGGTCCACTCACACATATATACATTACAATAACTATTATTAAACTCAACAGGCTTCCGGGTTGAACCACGTCGATTATCATTGCGCAGTGTTTCCGACATCTTCTTCAGGGCTTCTACTATACTGACCACTAACCAATGCATTAGGGCTACTGAATACAGCGAACGGTTTATTTATACCGTCGATGGTGACGTGGTTTGGGTGGAGGTTGGTCCCTTTTATTGAGACAATTTAGACTTTTTTCAATGTCTATGGCTATAACGGCTAAGTAAATTGGCTGAGCTCTCTAATTTCAAACAAGACCTCATTCTAAACGTTTACCGCGAAAATCACATCAAAGGGTGCATCCACAGACATTAATCTCCAACTCAATATCAACTAAACGACTCAGACCCCTATTATACAAAAGCTTTTGTTCCTTACATCAAAGGTGTTACTTACCAAATCGACAAAAATTTTTAAATCATGAGGAACAAAGGCAATATTTTCCCATCAACAAAATCTTTTATCTCTTGTCCGGTCAATCAAAGACAACATTCCAAATGAACAACACAAACAATGAAATTCCTTGTGCAGACTACTCCCGAACTTATATAGGCCAAATAAAACCCAGAATCCAAAAAAAGATTTATGAACATCCCAATTCTGTTCGCAATTCCGATCCAATTTCAGCTGTAGGTCAACACCATTTTTATAAAGGTCATAAAATTGATTTTGAAAACTCCAGAACAATAGCCTTTATCTGCTACCATAAACCAAGAATTATCCGGGAAGCCATAGAAATTGAACAAAGGTCAAATTGTTTCAATAAAAGAGATAATGCATACGGTTACCTTCGACATAAAGACCTCTCATACAGAAAATATTTTACTGGCAGAAATATTCTCGCCAACCCCCGCGTCAACCTCCACCCAAACCACGTCACCATCAACTGTATAAATGTTCCCAGTCGCAGTAATGCGTTGGTAATCAGTGTAGTAGTGTATGCTGGCTCGGGAAACTGAGTACTCCGAAGAAGTAAGGAGACATCAAAGATGATGTCGAAAGCTCGGCTCAATGATAATCGACGCGGTTTAACCCGGAAGGCAATAGGTTTAATTGCGGAAATTGTTTGGACCATGAAGCCAGGATATTCTTCTTATTTCTGGACCTCCCCTGTCATGCTCCCCTCCCCTTAGCTTAACGTATGGTACGAAGTAGGTCGTATCATTGTTCACTATCGTATTATATGGACAAGATATCCCAGTTTGCGACGCAGTCTTTAATACACTTAACTTCCCACTTCCTCTCTAACGTTTTTATTACGGCTTCTCTGGTTTAGTACCATGTGTTCAGTACCCAGATCACTGTTCACTGGTGCTGCTGCTAGAGATAGTGCAAGATCCTTTTATACCGCCAATGCTAACGTGGTTCACTGACGTGGCCTTGGTTTGGGAGTTAGTGCGAAGATTCTTGACGGCGGGAAATTGTATAACTGTATTCAGTATTAGTTATTTAAAATATGTTTTTAAAACAATTTGTTTTGTTTTTTCGATATAAAAATATAGATTTTACTTACTATAGAAAAAATGTCAGAAGCTGGAAGATAATAGAACAAGTAATGGAATTCAAATATCTAGGCCTCGCACTAGTTGGCTACGGAAAGTTTGAAACATATGTAGAAGATCAAGTGAATAGAGGAAACAGAGCCGCAGGTTGCCTAAATAAAACAATATGAAAAAATAAAAATATCGGGAAAGAAATGAAAGGTAGTCTTTACAAAACAGTCATCAGATCATTAATAACATACGTGGAAGAAACACGACCAGACACAGAGGGGACAAAACGAATGCTAGAAACAGCAGATTAAAAACTTTTAGAAGAATCGATGGTAAGACTCTATGGGACAGTATTAGAAGTACAGATATACGAGGTAGATGCAAGGTGGGGAACATCAAGGACTGGGTAAGAAATAGAAGAGTATAATGGTACGACCGTATAAGCCGAATAACAACAAATAGAGTAATAAAGCTGGCGAGAGAAGGTTCCCCAATATTAAGGTGATCAGTAGGAATACCACCAAAACGATGGAACAACAACTTACTAGAGCACATTGAAAAACAGAGTCGTGTATACATAAACAGAAGAAGTAGTAATGTATATAACTAATTTATTGTATACATTTCAGTAATTACATAAGTAGCATATACCATAACATAAGTTGATTTATTAGAAATAGTTCCCTTATTAAATAACTTAGCATCAAATAAGGAAACGTGTGAGGGCAAAACGTGTCCCCACGCCTATTTCGGAGACTTGTGAAAAATCGCCTTGTATTTGCACTCTTGTTAGTATTGTATTACCATAAAATATTACGAGTAAATTCTCAAAAATAGTTACGGTGATGTAAATGAAGCGCAATCGTTAAAATTGTTGGTGATCCCATCTCTACAACCACAAACGAGCAGTTAACCACGGTCGGTCGGTGCGGGAGGAAGGGGAGACAAAACAAAACAGAGACTGCAATCTGCGATCTGCAATTCTGCGAATCTATCGCGACTTTACAAGCTTGCGGCCTTGACTGTCGTGGATACTCGAACAGTTTTTATCTGCCGGAAACATGAAGGGATATAACACCCGCATTCCTGACAAATTTAATTTTCAATTTGTATACGGTGCTGTATGCTGTATGTGTGCCGGCGTGCAACGCAGAACAACTATATAGCCTTTAATGCAATTATCCAATCACTTGCTATGAATTAAAATTAGCTGTAGAATAATAAATATTCCCTTTTTGTAGAATGTTGATGTTGATACAAAAATGAATATGCATATTTTTTTGTGGAAAAGTGTCCTTGTAGTATCGACATTAAAAATATTGTTGATTAAATAGTCTTATTGTTGATAAAATTATCAAATATTTTGGTTGAAATTTTTATACTTTGGATCTAAGGACGAAGGCGGTAACGCAATGAAGATTTCAGGAATTTGTGTCGGGAAGTTAACTTCTTAAGGATGATTTGTCTTTTCTTCTTCTTCAAGTCCCGCTCCTACCGGAGATTGGAAATCATTCTGGCAATTATAATTTTGTTGGTTACGCGCCTGAATAGTTCAATTGAACTGCATCCAAACCATTCACGGAGATTGCGTAGCCACGAGATTTTATGCCTTCCTCCGCTTCTTCTGCCTTTGATTTTCCCCTGCATCATATTCCTTAGTAATTCGTATTTTTCACCTCTGATGATGTGCCCCAAGCATTCCAATTTCTTATTTTTTATGGAATTTAAAACTTCATATTGTTTTCCTAGTTGTTCGAGAACTTGTTCGCTTGTTTTGCGATCCATCCATGATATTTTTAAAATACGTCGGTAACACCACATTTCAAATGCTTCTAGGTTTTTAATGTTGGATTTTTTAAGTGTCAAAGCTTCAACCCCATACAAAAGGATAGAGAAAATATAACATCGAAGCTTTCTTATCCGAAGCGATATATTGATATCGCGATTACAAAAAAGTTTTTTCATTCTATTAAAAGTTGACCATGCGTTTTCAATGCGACATCTTATTTCTTGTGTCTGATCAGTATCTTCTGTGATCCATGCTCCAAGGTATTTGTACAAAGACATTTCTATATTATCTAGTACTAGCTTAACTTTGATATTTTGTGCTTTTGTAAATACCATGAACTTGGTTTTCTTCAAATTTATTTTTAGTCCATAATCGTTGCAATATATATTTAGTTGTTGAGCAAGATGTTGCAGTTCTTCTAGTGTTCCTGCCAGAAGGACGGTGTCATATCTTATGTTATTAAGTTTATTATAAGGCCCTTACTGATCTCATCAAGCGCTAATTCTGAGATGGCTTCACCGTATAAATTGAATAACAAGGGTTATAAAATACACCCTTGGCGGACCCCACGGCGAATCTGGATATCGTCGGTCAGTTCAATTTCAACTTTCACTTTTGCTGTTTGGTTCCAATAGAAGTTACATTTTATTCTAATGTCTCTACTGTCTATGTCTTTATTTAATAAAATTTCTTTAAGCCGATTATACTGTACCCTGTCAAATGCCTTTTCAAAATAATGAAACAGGCATATACTTCCTGATTTATATCTAAGCATCTCTGCGAGATAACACTTATTGCAAACAGTGCATTTCGTGTTCCCAGTCCTTTCCTAAATCCCATTTGTGTATTACTTATGTTTTCATGTAATTTCTTATGTATTCTATTGTGAATTACTTTTAAAAACAATTTCAAGACATGACTCATTAAGGCTATGGTGCGATGTTCACTGCACTACTTTGCATTGGCTTTTTTGGGAAGCAGTATGAATGTTGATTGGAGCCATTCTTTAGGTATTATAACAACTGTTCTATATAATGGTATTGAATAGATAGTCAGGCCCAGTATTATCCTTAAATTCTTTTGGTGCTTCTGTTCTCTCTTTGTCTTCAAAAAGTTGTGCTATATATTGTGTCCATCTCTGCATTTTTTGGTTTATATCTGTTAGGTGCCCCACTTTCATCTCTTTGTTGCCTAGGTTGAAGTGTTTCCTGTTGGTTCTCTAAATCTTTAATGCATGCTAAAAAGTCATATTTTCTGAATTTCTTCTAGTTCTTGGCACTGTTCCTATAACATTCTCTCCCTAGCTTTTTTTATTCTCTTTTTAATTAATCGATCAGTTTCATTATATTTAATTGGATTTTTTGTTTTGAATGATTTTCTTACATTGATTAATAGTAGTATCTCTTCAGTCATCCACTCTTTATATTTTCTTTTCTTTGATTTTAAGTTTTCATTTGCTGTTTTAATTATTGCTTCTTTTATATTTTCCCATTTCTGATCAATGTTATAGCATTTTATTCAGTTAACTTTTATTCAGTTCTTGGACAGTACGTAGATTTTCAGTAAGAGTTTTTACAGTTTGTTTCTCTGTTTGTGGTTCCCTTAATCTCTTAATATGAATTCTACTTTGTGTGGGTTTTTTAACCAGTTTCAATTTGGTTCGTAATGTGACTACTATGGGCTTATGGTCTGAACCGATGTCTTTTCCAGGGTAAGTTTTTGCAGACAGTATAGAATTACGAAATCGTTGTCTAATGAGGACAAAGTCAATTTGATTTTGGATTATTCTATTCGCTGAATCACTGGGAGATTTCCATGTATACAATCTTCTTTTTGGTAGCTTAAAAAGTGTATTAGCCATTACAAATTCTTCCGTCTGGCAAAATTGTATCAAACGGTCACCACGTTCATTTCTATTTCCTAGACCATATTACCCCACGTATCCATCCACTTTTCCCTGCTGGCCAACTTTGGCATTGAAGTCGCCCATTACTATTGTAGTGTGATATTTGTTCTTTGATTCTAAAACTTGTTCCAAATCATGGTAAAATAGTTCGATATCGTCGTCATCTTTATCTGCCGTAGGAGCATAAACTTGGAATACAATTTACTATACCCTTTTTAGACTCATGTTTTTTTTCTTTTATAACTCAATAATTTGATAAACTAGACCCTATTTGTCTTTTATAACTCAATAATTCGATAAATATTTATTTATTAACAATGTAATATACTTATATATCGTTGAGATTTATCATGCGTCAGCAAATTTACGAAGTCCTAACCCAAAGTTGAGTAATTTAAACTCAATTTAGCTAAGGACTAACAATTTTCCTCATAGGAAAAACAATGACTAGCAATAAGTCGGCCAAGTTGAGAGTATCTACAGTTTTCAAGATCGTGGGATAAATCATTGAAAGTCTGATAAAACCATACACATATAGAGACTAGGTAAGGTATGAAAGAGGTGAAATGACAATATTCACTTGAGTGGTATCACTATCTGCATCTGCCATACGCGTGTGATCTTTAGGATAGATGCATAGTTATTATACTTTGGTAAAATTTAATAACATTGTGTAAAAGTAAAAATTCCCAATCATAAAAAAGTTATTAATTAGTTCTGCTTAGTATACTTAATAGTGACCTTTTTGTTTGCAGACTCTATGGATGTTACGAGCAACTGTTATATGGATCCACTACGAGAGCTCTACAAGATTTAACAGGCGGTATAGTTCAAAGTTTTGGTTTATCACATCAGGATCGTTTTCTTACATTTCAAGTATTAAATAGTGCAGTTCCAAGATCTAGTCTATTGATAGCTACTATAACACAGGTAATGATAAAAAATTGTACAAAATTATTGGCACGATATTTGGTGCCAATGTTTAGTTACAGCTAAAGACTGACAATTTAAGGGATTGAACTGCATTAGAAATTATGTAATCCTGGTCTGATAAAACCTTTTTGTTCAGGTTCATACGAGGTCTTAGGTTTCTTTCTTATCATTAGTCTGCAGTAAATTTCTTAGTGAGCTGCACATCTGGGTGATTTTTTATATTATTATGTTAGGATAATATAGTTCCCATCTTATAACAATATGATAATCAATTTATAAATAGCAATAATGTAGATTGCCACTTTTATAGCTTTACCACTATCTTATCTCATAAATGAATCATTTACATGAGGAATATTTCCAGATATACAGGAATCGAAAGGAATCCCTATTTTTAAAAATAAAGGATCTGCAACGGATATTGCAAACTATAGGCTGATTTGTGTGTCAAGTCAGTTCTCTAAAATATTTGAAGCAGCCTATGCAAATAGATTAAAAGATTATTTAGAACATTTTAAAATTCTTCCTGTTATTCAAAATAGGTTTGGAAAAAAGAAATCTACAAATACTACTATTTCTTACTGTCTTCAATTTATTTATAAAGCATTAAATAATAAATTAAATATGTTGGATGTTTTTTATGACCTTAGTCGTGCATTTGACACGGTTGATCGTGAACTCTTATTACAAAAATTGCAGGGTATTGGAGTACGTAGTCTACCATACAATTTAGCCCTATCTTATCTTAGTAATAGAACTCAAGTAGTCACAGTAGAAAATGTTACGTCGAGGCCACTTCAATGTACAATGAGTGTACCTCAAGGCTCAATACTGGGGCCTTTATTTTTCATTATATTTGTAAGTAACCTAAACACGTTTTCTCAATGCCAGATAAAATTGTTCAGTATGCTGATTATACCAATATTCTCAAGTCTCACGGTGAACCCATACAACTGGTGGAAAATACCAATGTTGCGTCTGCTGAATTTAGCACATACTGTAAAAATAATGGACTTAAGCTCGACGTAACACAAACACGTTTTATGCGTTTTTTGTCAAAAAACTTAATTCCAAATTCTGACTTTTATTTACATGTAGATGGCAAAACAGTAGAAAGTAATACTACAACGAAATTTTTGGGGGTAACCCTAGATTATAAACTTACATGGGAAACTCACGTAAATCATGTTTCATGTATCATTTTGAAGGGGCATTTATAGTTCAAAAGAAAGTTTTAAGAAGTATGTATGGCCACAGAATAATAAACAATCAAAATATCCACTTTCAGATACCGCCTTTGAAGTTTTTCAGCACGCGCGCCATGTTTTAGAAGGAAACACATAACACAGACATATGATTTGTGAGGTTACGTAATTGTTTATATTTATGTTTAATTATATTATATTTATGTTATTATATTTAACAATGTTAATATAATTGTATAGTATGTCTATGATTGCCGTAAGTCAATTAAACCGGGTTAATTTTTCTATGTACACCACATAAACAACACTGGTTCCCTCTAAAACATGGCGGAACGTCTGCGCGAAGGAGATGCGCGTACTTAATTTTCCATGGAGAGTGGGCATTCTGATTGTTTATTATTCTGTGGTATGGCGTTCCATTTTTAAATAGTTGCAAGCCACTATTTAAGAAGTTTAATATTTTAACACTAGCCTTTTAAATTTCCAATTAATATTGCGCATTGAGGAAAACAAGCTCAAGTTTGACAGAAATGAGGACACTAACTCACATGATACTAGGGGTAAATTAAAATTTCGACAATCTTTCTCTAGATTAGCTGTATCCCAACATGTACCTGAATTAATTGGAATAAAATGTTATAATAAAATAGTCAATATATCAACTCTCAATAATTCTTCACATAGGGGTTTTTGCCAAACTGTGTATTCATTTTTAATGGACAACACATTCTACAGTGTTGATGGATTTTTAAATTTTTAATATTTTTGCAACAATAGTTCTAAATTTGTATTTGAAACTTTTATTTCTTATTTATTTTATTGTAATTAATGTTTTATTTTAATCATGTGTACTTTTGCTATATATTGTACTCTTTTGTACTAAAATGTTGGCTGGTCCGATAAGATCTATACATTTTTTTGGTAAGAATTATGTAAACTTTGTGGATGAATATATTATATCTATCTATATATCTATCTATCTATCTATCTATCTATCTATCTATCTATCTATCTATCTATCTATCTATCTATCTATCTATCTATCTATCTATCTATCTATCTATCTATCTATCTCTCTATCTATCTATCTATCTATCTATCTATCTATCTATCTATCTATCTATCTATCTATCTATCTATCTATCTATCTATCTATCTATCTTTCTATCTATCTATCTATCTATCTATCTATCTATCTATCTATCTATCTATCTATCTATCTATCTATCTATCTATCTATCTATCTATCTATCTATCTATCTATCTATCTATCTATCTATCTATCTATCTATCTATCTATCTATCTATCTATCTATCTATCTATCTATCTATCTATCTATCTATCTATCTATCTATCTATCTATCTATCTATCTATCTATCTATCTATCTATCTATCTATCTATCTATCTATCTATCTATCTATCTATCTATCTATCTATCTATCTATCTATCTATCTATCTATCTATCTATCTATCTATCTATCTATCTATCTATCTATCTATCTATCTATCTATCTATCTATCTATCTATCTATCTATCTATCTATCTATCTATCTATCTATCTATCTATCTATCTATCTATCTATCTATCTATCTATCTATCTATCTATCTATCTATCTATCTATCTATCTATCTATCTATCTATCTATCTATCTATCTATCTATCTATCTATCTATCTATCTATCTATCTATCTATCTATCTATCTATCTATCTATCTATCTATCTATCTATCTATCTATCTATCTATCTATCTATCTATCTATCTATCTATCTATCTATCTATCTATCTATCTATCTATCTATCTAACATCTTTAAAAAAATAACCATGAAATTTGTGCACTCCATAAAAATTTTATGGGGGTTTTTGTTCCCTTAAACCCCCCAAATGTTTGTGTACGTTTCAATTAAATTATTTTTGTGGCATCATTATTTCTTTTTCAATAAGCCAGTTATTATCGAGATGGGGATTCTTTTTGGTTATGTTTCAAAAATTCAGCAGTTGGCTGTATAACACAAATTTTCTATTACAATCGCGTATATGTTTTCAAAAATGGCGAATATACATTTAATTCTTGGTAAGTTTGGGCTGACTAAATTAGGGGTTTATATAATTATTGGTAATTTGGTGATTACTGGCGAATGCCAATTGAATAGTGCAGCAGCTGCAAAGCGTTATGTGGAAAAATATCCTAATCGAAATACGCCAAGCAGACGATTATTTCCTTCCATTGATCGTCGTTTACGAAAGACAGGCACATTGCGACAGCAATTTGTTGGTAATACTGGTCGACCAAAAGTAGATACGATACAAACGATGAGGAGATAGAAGCAATTGAAGAAATCCCTGGAAGCAGTACAAGAGTAATAGCGTTTTAATTAGATGTTTTTCACATGAGAGTTTGGAGAAGATTTAAGAAACAGCAGTTTCATCCTTATCACTTAAGAACCGTTTAAGAATTACTGGATAAAGATTATGCTAAAAGAATTAGAATTTGCGATTTGTTTTGAACAGAAAACACTCAGAATATCAATTTTATTAATCATGATTTGTTTACTGATGAAGCTACCTTTAACAAAAATGGCATTACAAACCATCAAACACGTACATCAAGGCCGAAGAAAACACCCACGCAAAAAGTCTCTCATTACGAAAGTCAATGTTTGGATGGGAAGTGTGGATAATAACTAATAGGGCCAGTATTTCTTTCAAATAATTTAAATGGTAAAAATTATTTACACTTTCTACAAAACGTGTTGCCAGAGTACTTAGACGAGGTCAATCTCGCGGTTAGGAAAAATTGATTTCGTTAAAAGCTCATAATTTTCTAAACTATTAGATTATTCAGTTTAAAACGGTGAATATGTATTCGAGAAACTAAAGGCCATTTTAAATATTTTCAAAGTCCACCACATAGTTTGTAAATGGTTAAGTAAGATTATAGAGACCTTGTAATTTTGAAACTGGCTTATCGAAAAAGTACTAAGAGACAAAATTTTTTTATGAATATTGTGTATATGGTAGTACCATAAAAATTTGTTTCGAAACTACACACATATGGGGGGGGGGTTAAAGGAACAAAACCCCATCAAATTTTTATGAGGTGCACAAAATTCACTGTTATTTTTTTAATGTTCTTTTATAAGAAAGCCATATGTCTATTTTTAATATAAAACCGCCAACAGTTTTCGAAATAGTGAAAAAAATCAATTTTCATTTTGTAACTTCAAAGGATTGTAACTTTTTTATGTGTACATTTGTACTAAGACAAGTTAGGTTTAATCGAACCATTTTGGGTCCCAGATTATGTGATTTAATTTATGACCTACCTTTCTGTTACACCCTATATAGTAAGCCTTTTTAATCGTCTGATTACTTTTCAGAGTGAATAGTTGGTAGTGCTATGATTCGTTAATTAAGTCAAATGATCACCAACTGATTCATTGGTGATACTTTTGAGTTGCAATATTTGAATGCTATTTGATCAGTTGGGGATCTGGACTTTTACCATTTTCGTCTAATTTGCCTTTTTTCTTGTATAAGGTCTCTAATCTCTTTAGAATAATCATTTCCTTTTGTTTTATATTTTATGTCAGGAGTATTCTTTCAAGTGGCTTGTTTCATATTTTTTACAGTGTTAGTATTCAACTTCTTAACCTCGTTGCTCCTCCGTTCTCAGTGGAACGAAAAGTCAATTTTCTGTTCAAGATTAATAAAGCTTTTTCAGTCGTTTGTTGATTAACTTCTTTGTTATGTCTTTTATTTAGTTTGGGTTTATCTTTTTCATACCTTTTTGTATGGTGTTTCATTGGAAAGGCTTCTGCTCAGTGTGAGATGAATGGTCTGAAAAATCTGGGAGAATGATCTGAAATCGTATCATAAGTTTCTATAACATGCATATACTTTACCATATGTTATTGATTACAAATTATTTCCCTTTCAATTAATTGTTTACTAAAAGTGGTGAATAGTCGATCTAAAATCCGATCTGTTCCTGTCATTCTGTGATACCATTGCAAAATATATAGCTTCTAACCTTCAACTTATTAAGTAATGAAATAGTCTTCTTTTGATTTAACGAAATAAAATTATTTTATATATTTGTTGTTTTTAGGAAAAAGAACCAAAAAGACAACTCAGGCTACGAAACGGCCTGATTACGCAACACGCTTACAGCATCACAGGTTTAGCCAGAGTACGAGGAGTCAATGGAGAAGTTCCACTAGTCAGACTGAGAAATCCGTGGGCGAAAGGCGAATGGACTGGTCCTTGGAGTGAACGTTCATGGGAATGGGACGGGCTTTCCAATAGGGACCAGGATCTATTAAGTATAAAAGTGACAAATGAAGGAGAATTCTGGTAAATTTTGTTATCTAAATATTTTCCAGTGTTTTATTTTTATACCAGACAATAAAAATTTTACCCCCTCTTGGGCTGAGCCTTAACTTCCTCTTATGGTGCATATCTGTTAGATTTTGCGGATGTTGGACACTAATATGGTTATTTCGACTTTATGACTGCTGCTATAAATAGTGCGGTAGTGATCAAGTTAAACTGTTTTCGTGGGTTATAAAGCCAGGCAGTTAGAACTGCTATGGTAGTAGCCAACATCCGTAACGGATAGGCACCCCAAGAAGAAGATAAAGCCAGGATTTTCTTCTTCTTTCTGAACTTTTTTTCCATTCTCCTTACCTTGAAATATGGTCCGAACTAAGTCGTATTACGTACATTATGCATTAGATAGTCTAGATATTCCAGTTTGCGACGTTTTATGGTTGTGTTTCTTGTTATAGTTCGTGCTCCTTACCCATACTGTGAGGTCTATGACTCTACTCCATATAGAAAAATGGAGATTACGTGGCACTTTAGTAAACAAACTTTTTTCGTTTTTTTTTTTTTCATTTTCACGAAAGCTGATCCTGCTTTCTCGATCATTATCTTAATTTCCGTCGAGTGTTCCCACTGTTCATTTAAATATGCATCCAAATAGCAGAAGTTGGAGATAAGCTACCTTGGAGATAAGCGACCGTAGATCTTCTAGACTGTCTGCGAAAATAGTAGCGTCATCAGCGTATCTAATGTTGCTCAGTTATTCTATATTTATAAGTATTCCTCGTCTAAATCAGTTAGCGCTAGGTTCATAATGTGTTCTGAATATATAATCAATAATAATGGGTAGTCAGTATATACCCCTGTCACACACTTCTTTTTAGCTTTTTTACGTCGTCTGTTAAATAATCTCCAACTCTAACAGTTCCTTCTATAGCCTTCCAAAAATCCATAAGTCCAATGTTCCCCTAAGGTCCATCGTCAGTGCATACAACTGCTTCACTCAGGAATTGGCAAAGAACATCTTGCCTTATGTGAAAAATATTTGATGAAATGCGTCATCCTTTGTCAAACTCTTTGATCTTCTAAAAAACATTTCGATTTCACTCTCAGATATACTAGTTAGTTTTGACATTGTTTCTTTATTCACTTTTTTCACATTTCAGATTTCATTTATGAAATCAAAGGTACCCCAATGGGATCCCCTGGGATCCCCCTCTCTCCCAGAATAGGTGATATCCACATGTAACATTTCGAAACAACAGCCCTGTCCTCATCAAATCTTAAACCCACTGCTGGTCACAATACGTTTATGAAGTTGAGTCTGAAGCGCCTTTCTTATTCAAAAACACCCACCTCATAGTTTTTCCTATCCCGTGTATGGAAACCCACCCATACAAACCGTTATCTCAATGCCCAGTCACATCATCACCCCGCGGCGCCCAACTCAATTCAGTTATCACCACTCTCGTTTTCGTTAAGCTAAGTTTTTAAGTTCATTTAACTCCTTTTCAAAACATACTTTAAAAAAAACTCCATTATACAATGAAATTATTGTATCTTTACTGGCTTACTCTTATAAATTTATATACTACTATAAAATTAACAGAATTACTTAACATTTGACGACATTTTATTAACTTTGTTTTCTTTTTTCTTTTATTCTAAACTTATCTTCCATGTTCTTCTATTTTTTATATACATTTTAGGTTAATTTTACAGAGGAAATGCCTATGCTCCATACCTTCATCGCAAATTTTGGCATAATAGGTCGAAATGTTTCATTTATACTTATTAAACAAGCAACAGAGTTTATCTTACTAATTAAGATATGGGAAAAACCAAACACAAATAAAACTAAAATTATTTCATTTGAACTTGGAATAACCTATCTAATCTCTGTAATTTTTAGAGTGAGACTCTGTGAGACTTTATATATTTTATTTTATTTTATTTTAAAAATATTTTTTTATTTGTTTTTGGTTTCCTCCTTCTTAATTAGTAGGATAAACTCTGTAACTTGTTTAATAGGTGTTTAATATTTGAAACACACCTCAGTAAACAAAGTTTATTACACCATACATCCTAAAAATAATGCAACCGGAGGTAGTGCGGTTATAATCAGAGAAAATCTTCAACATAACGAAGAAGTCAAATTTGAAGCTGACGATATTCAGGCAACGGTGGTAAACGTTAGGACAAAGAACTGCGACCTCAAAACACAATATCAAAGCTGATAGCTCAAAATACTACATTTTTTGAATTCGCGGGTAATTATGAAAGGAGAATATGGAAATCATGGGTATCGAGCAACTATGTACAATTAGAAGAAAACTTAGAAGTCAATTCGGATCATACTCCCATTATATTAACTATTAGTGAAAATATCATTCAAATGCTCTACAGCCTACAGCCCTGGTTGGTCAACAATAAAATGGACTGGAACAGCTTTAGAATTACACTAGAAGAAAGAATTGATTTGGCAGTGGTTAGAATTTAAAACTAAAGAAGACTTGGACGTTGAGGTTGCAAAATTCAATACCGATATTCAACGAGCGGTCTGGAAAAATATCTCTGTACTAATAAAAAGATTGAAAGGACAAAACTGCCCTAAAGAAATATTGTCCATGGAAAAAGAAGAGCAAGAAAAAAATGGCAACTAACCAGAGCACCACAAGACAGAACAAGAGTAAACCAACTTGACTCATAACTAAAAAGAGAGACTAGGCAACTCAAGAATGAATTCATTATCGAATTCCTGATACATTTGACAAATGATTTTATTACTGAATACTCTTTATGGAAAACCACCACCAATTTAAAGAGACCAATTATGCAAACGCCTCCTACAAGAAATAAACAAGGAGGTTGGGCGAAAAACAACGAACAAAAAATATTAGTATTTGCACACTATCTCGAAAGTGTTTTTCATCCATATATAGTAGACATAGATAAATATCTCCCAGAAGTTGTTCGACAAGATTATGGTTATTCCTTTAATCACACTAAAAGAGGTTAACAATGAAATCGACACGAACTTACTTACTTACTCCATGGCGTTACAACCCTTCGTGGGTTTTAGCCAACTCCACAACATGCCTCCACTGTTTTCTGTCTTGAGCAACCTCCATCCAATTCTCCACGCCCATAGTGCTTAGGTTTTTTGCTATATTATCTCGGCACCGGAGACGAGGGCGTCCGCGTGGTCTCCTTCCAGTTGGGACTTCCTCCCACACCAGTCTTATTGTTCGTTCGTCAGAATGTTTTTTGATTTATCCTGTCCATTGGAGTCTTCTGGACTTTATTTATTTTATGAGGTTGGCGTCTGGGTAAAGTTCTTCGAGCTCTTTGTTAGTTCTTATCCTATATTGTCCTTATGCTTCATTCAGCACAGGACCAAAGATCTTCCTTAGCATTTTTCTTTCCCAAACATATTTATAGTCTCTCTTCGTTTGCCTTTGTTATCGTCCACGTTTCGCTTTCATACATCACAACGGATCGTATGATTGTTTTATAGACCTGTATCTTTGTACGTCTTGTTAGCTGTTTCGATTTTATACACGACATAACACGAAGATGTTTCCGACACGAACGTTAATCCTAAAAAGGCCTCATGCAACAGTCTGATTACTAAGCAAGTACTTAACGAGCTACCTAGAAAGGCCCAGGTTAAACTTGTCAATCTAGTAATTGCATCGTTTCGTTTCAATTATGTTCCACATCTACGAAAGGTAGCTAATATCATCATGATCCCAAAACTAAGCAAACCTCCACATAAAATGACGTCGTATCGGTCAATGTTCTTACTACCGATTATGTCAAAACTGTTCGAAAAATTCTTGCTCAAGAAGATTCTCATTCTCTAAGAAAAAGGACTCATCCCCGACCACCAATTGGGATTCCGAAATTAGCACTCTAGCATTGATAAGTCCAGCGGATTATTGACGTGATCGAAAGATCACTTGAAAAAACAAATTGCTCAGCAATATTTTTAAAAGTAGCACAGGGCCTTAGACAAGATCTCGAATGAGGGATTGAAGCATAAGATAAAAATGGCCTTTAGTGTCCAATACTCAAAGATCTTAATTTCATATTTGTCAAAGAGATACTTCAGGATTAAGCAGGAAGATGCCTATTCTGAACTAGGGAAAATGAGTGCAAGGGGTACCACAGGGAAGTGTACTGGGACCCGCTCGGTCAGTATTAAAGCAAAATATTGTAGCTGCGTTTGCTGATGATACGGTAATTATGGCTGTTGGTGACAACATAACTAAATCAACAGATAAGTTACAGAATGCAATTGCCGAAGTGGACAAACAAATGGCGTATTAAATTAAATAAACTTAAATCAGCACATATAGATCTTAATAACAAAAAGATTGAGCATAAACCCAGATGTATCAATAATTTTTCTATATTTTTAATTTTTTCATTTGTATATATTTTATTTTACATTTTTCTATCCACTATATAAAGTTTTCCTGATATATGTTAAATTTACGTTCTTTCATTTAGAGCAGTCTTAACTCTTTATATGCCCTGTTCGATTATTGTGCGTTGACTATACTAATTTTATTGAGGGTAGCTCGTAAAAGATTTGCAAATGATGTGTTAAACCATCCCCTCAAGTTTCTAAGCCATGACGTTCTTCTTCTACCTGCCTCTTTCTTCTCTCTTGCTTTGTATTATTAATGAAGTATATTATATCTCTCTGGGTGACGCATAATATGGCCAAAATATTCCATTTTGCGATTTGTAAATGTTTCAACCACTTCCGTAATTTTTACCTTCCGCCGCAAAACAACCTTGTTACAAACTCTATCTACCTAACTTATTTGCAGAATTCTCCAATACACCCCGATTTCAAAAGCTTTAAGTTTTCTTAGAACAGTTCAACCTTCGACATCATATAAAAGAATAGATAACACATTACATCTTACTAATCCAATTCTTAGTCTCAAAGTAATATTGTTTCCACACAAGATTTTCTTCATTTAAAAAAATGCAGCTCTGGATTTCTATTCTGATTGCTTTACTCATGTCCCAGTTCTCTCCAGTTGTTTTCCATAAGCCGTTACCGCTTCTGGTTGTATTGGCGTTTTCTTGATAACCATCACCTTTGTATTTGTGGTGTTTAGTTTCAGTCCATATTTATGACACCTTTTGATAATTCCATTAATCAGATGTTAAAGTTCTTCGTAACTATTTGCAATTAAAACCGTGTCATCCGCGTACCTCAAATTATCAATATTGATGCCCTTAATTATTTTGATACCACATTGAGCACTATCCAATGCTTCATTGAAAGCGAACTCCAAATAAATATTAAATATTAGTGGAGACAAAATTCAGTCCTGCCGTACTCCTCTTCATATTTGAAGCACTTCTTCTTCTGAAAGTCGAGAATACGTAGCATCTTAAGACTCTTGTCCTTAGCTCCAGAGGAAGGTCTCGATTAACAAACATTGTTTTCATTTTTATAAATGCTTGTCTTGCAATTTTAATGCGTGACCTTATTTCTCTACCTTGGTCATTGTTTTCATTTACCAAGGCTCCCAGATATTTGTAGATATTCACTATATCTACTTGTTTTCCCTCGACATCTAGCCTTCCTACTGTATGTTGCTTAGAAATAGTCATATACTTAGTTTTCTTAATGTTCATTTGCAGTCCATATTTTATACTGACTTAATGTAATCTATTTACTAAAAATTGCAATGCTTCTAGACTATTTGCAAAAACAGCGGTGTCGTCTGCGAATCTTATGTTGTTTAAGATTTTTCCGTTTATTGATATACCCTGTAGTTCCTCTGACATCTCTTCCTTAAAAATAGCTTTGCTGTACAGATTTAATAACAATGGGGAGAGCACGTAACCCTGTCTACCACCTCTTTTAATTCCTATAGTTTCTGTATCGCAATTTTCGATTATAACCTTTGCTTTTTGATTCCAGTACAGATTGACAATAGCCCGTATATCCCGACTATCCACATTCTTTTCTTTTAACAGGTTTACCAGTCTCTGATGTCCTAATATATCAAAAACCTTTTTATAATCTGCTAAGCAGACAGTGATCCTGGTTCATATCTGGTCGTCTTTGCGCGAGAGCGTTAAAAGCGAACAGAGCCTCTCTCGTTCCTAGTCCTCCTCTGAATCCAAATTGGCTGTCATCTATATCTTCTTAAATTTTTTTGTATAGTCTTCCATGTATTATTTTGAGAAATATCTTAAATGTGTGGTTTATTAAGGAAATTGTTCTGTACTGGGAGCATTCTGTCGCATGTACTGGCAGGTAGTGTTAAAAACGTGGACACCAACCAATCTTCGGGTATTACTCCTGTTGTATATACTTTGTTGAACAGATCTAAAAGTATATGCAGTGTTTCTTCGTCAATGCATTTAATTAGCTCTGTGGGTATCTAATCTGGGCCTACTGATTTTGCGGTCTTTGCATTTCTAATTGCCTGTTCTAATTCGCACATTATTATTTTCCGTCCCGTTTGTTCCTGTGGTTTTTCTTGTATCATTATATCATCGTCGAATAGTTTCATTAGGTATTCTTGCCAAAATCTTAGTTTATCTTTGATGTCTGCAATTGAGTGACCATTATCATCTTTAAGTATCGCATAGTGTGCTCGCTTTTTGTTATTTGTTAGTTCTTTTATTTTTTATGCATATTAAAACTGTCGTGTTTTCTGTCATCCTCATCTATTTCTATGCATAGATCTGTTAACTACTTTTCCTTGGCCTTTTTTATCTCTACTTTACTTCTACTTTTTAGTTTCTGATATTCTGGCTCATTTCTCCTTTTGGCTTTTCTTCTCTCTTCCATTAATGCTAGAATTTCTGAAGTCATCTACTTCTGTTTTTTATTTGTCTTTTCAGGCTTTAAATTTTCTTCTTCAGCCTTTAGTAATGCCTTCTAAATATCCTACTTCTGATAGATTTGAGTTGACTTGTTAGATCACTTTTTGATGTATTTCTCTTTTTCTTAATTTTGTAGAATCAAACATTGGTTTATTTTTAGGTATTACAATATTTTTAAGTTTCACGTGCATTTTAGCTATCAGCAGGTTATGATCTGAGTTGACATCTGCTCCGGGGTATGCTTTTACTGTTTTAATTAAATTTTTGTATCTATTTTGACTAATGTATAGTCTATTTGATTTCTGACTATGCGGTCTTTGTTGATCTACTTACTGAAGAATGGCTATCACTTCAGTATGTTTTACTAGATCAAAGGCCTTCTTAAAGTCAATAAAACACATATAAACTGGATGGCCGAGATCTCGGCATATGTGTTCTTATCTGGTTCTTAGGCTATTGCGAAAACCAAACTGCGTGTCTTACTAACTTATTGAAATGCTACTGAAATTATAGTAGTTTACTAAAAACATACACTTTTTAGGATGTCTTTTGAAGACTTTTCACGACATTTCACCCAACTCGACTTGGTTCATATAGGTCCAGACGATTGGATGATGGAAGGATCACTACACTCAAAACAACCCTGGAGGGCAGTCCTAGCCAGAAGAAGATGGAGAGCTGGCTATAACGCTGGAGGAGGACCATCCAATGTTGGTAATATTTTTTAGTTCACTTTATGCCTTACCATTAACATAATGCTGAAAGAACTTCTTATTTTAGTGGTTCTTATTCTAGTTGTGTGGCGTTGTAGTCATATATTGTAATATTTTTTTGGCAATAAATTATAACATTAGTCAAATAGATTATACTTATAATTTATATTTCGAATATATATATATATTGTCGAAATTAGTTATTTTAGATATAGATTAGATTTTAGAGTTATTTTTAAAACATGTTTTTAATCAAAATAAATAAATTATATTGTTTCATTTATTTGGAGAAAAACAAAATTTATCTTATAGATTAATCTTTACTATCTTAATCGTGTTGTATGTTAATTATGTTGTCATCAATCATTTATAGATCACTTTAAGTTGATATTTTTTTTCTTCCAGTTATTGTTATTCTGAAATAAACTCGCATATTATTTTATATGGTTAAAATTGTTAACCAATAGGACAGCCGCAATATTTCTCATACAGACAGATTTGACAATTACATATAATATATAATATATGTATGTCTATAAACGTCATACGTACTTGTGTGTTTTATAAAGAAATATTTATTAAATAAACATTTTTTATTTAATAAGGAAATAACATTTTTGATAAAGAAATAAAGGCCTTAGAAAGATTATAAAATAATAGGGGAAATGTGCCTATGAAGGACCGCTTTAGGAAAAAGCTACATAATAATTTTAATTATTTACTTAGCAGGCTTTAAATATGACCACATAAAGCCTTGTTATTTGTGTAATATGCAAATGTTTTAAATTCAGGACTAACATATAATGACCACATAGGCCAGTTAGCTAAAAATTCCATCATTTATGGAACACTAACCAACTATCAACATTGCATTATGGATGCTTTTGCTTGTTCAAGAACTGAACAAATGAACAACTGGAGAGAACACAGGGAAAACTACTGCAGTATTTCAACAACACAATACAGCTTGATACAACCAATTATTGCAAAAAATCATTGGTATAAGAATTTCGTCCTCCCTCGCAAATACATAACTACCATCAGTAGATTTAGATTTAGATTTAACAAGGCCATGAATGTTATCCTGCACATTTATTTAAAATAAATATATTAGATTCGGATATTTGTCAAGAATGTCAGAATAAAAGTAAGTTAAACCACATATTTTTTTAATGTCAAAAGTATAAACAACCCACCAACAACCTAATTATAGTTTATTTGTATGAACGAGAGAGTAATTAGCATAATTTTAACTGGTACCTTCGACCACTCCATGGGCGTACTCAAGATTAATTGAAAAATTACTTTGAATAATTGTAAAAAATAAATGAATTATTTCAGTGTTATAAAGTGTTATGTGTATGTAAACAAAAGTGACCTTTTTTATCACACTATATTAGAACTGACTGGCCTACATTAAAAAGAGTTTTAAAAAATTCACAATTTTTTTGAATTTTTAAAAAGTACAAAAGAGAAAAAGAGTTTTTAAAACCGTCTAAGGTATGTTAAATAGTTGAATAAAAATATTAATATAAAACTTACAGCTACTTGTTACAAATCCAAATCAGATTCAGAAGATGAACTTTCAGAACCAAGATTTATAATAACTAGCTCGATCATTTTATCAGTAATATTGTCCAGCTTCCACATTTTTTCCTCTTCTTTAATAGTGTGATTTACTGCCTTTTCCCAGTTTTCAGGTTTTACATTATTTACGGCCTCCAAAAACAACTGTTTAACATCATGAATTTTAAAAGTGGTATCTTTTTTTGAAACTTCACTCTTTATCTGTGCCCATACCAGTTCAATCGGGTTTAATTCACAATGATATGGTGGGGATCTAAGTACTGTCATTCCACGATTTTTGGCAATTTCATCAATTTCGTATTTTTAAAATTTTTCTTTATGAAGGGCACACAACGAATAAAGTTCCTTTCTTATAGATCCGGGATGGTACGTAATATTTTTTGAACTCAGCCAATTCTGCAAGTCTTTTTTTAACCACTTGGTTGTGGGCAGTCCTTTAATAAGTCTGGAGTGATAACTTGCATTATCCATTACTATTACACAGTTCTTAGGAAGAAGATCTATCATTTGTTCGAACCATTCTTGAAAGACATCAGCGTTCATGTCTTCATGGTAGTCACCGGTACGAGTTGATTTAAAAGTTAATAAACCACCTTCAACAAAACCGTCTGAACTGCCAATGTGTACTATTATCAGCCTGCGTCCCTTTCCTGATGGTGGGTTTAAACCAGTAGATAAGTTATTTACAAAAGCGTGCCTTTGACTTGGAACAGTTTCATCCTGCCAAAATTTATTTGGTGTATGACCCTCGTTGATCCATGTTTCATCAAGATAAAATATTTTTCTTTTTTGGTTTCTCATTTCCTTTATGGTTCTTAGAAAATGTCTTCTCCATATGACAATATCGCTTCTTTCTAATAAAATAAACTTTCTGGGATTATTTTTCCAGCAGAAGCCTATTTCTTTTAAAAGATTCCATAACGTACTTCGACTCATTTCTGGGCAATCCTTATCATCTCGAACTGAGACAAGAACTTTATCCAATGTTGGAAATTCTTGTCTAAAGAAGAATTCATGCACTTTCCGTCGAAGTCCTTCTTTAAAATGATATTCTATTTGAAATTTTGGTTTACCTGGAGCATTACGTGGCATTTGAAAACTACCACATTTCTTTTCTTTAATAACTCTAATCGTAGATTTCCCAACACCAAGTGTACTGCTAACTAACTCAACGGTCTCATCAACACTTTCACATAAACGTTTGTCTGTAAATGATTTAAAACAATTAAATATTAATGTTTTTTCATTAACTGTTAAAGGACCAATTTTTCGGCGTTTACACGGCACTTCCAAATTTTCCATAACACTAGTATACACAATAAACTGCACCTTGCAACTGAAGTACCTACTTTTAGTGAACTGTTAAGAATTTTGAATACGCCACTTGGACCTTCCTACAAAATGGAAAAACCCACTATCACATTTTCTGTGGAATAAGTTTAGAAGGTAATTATCTAGTCAATTACTGTCGTAGATTCCTGGAATTAAAGAATTAATTGTTTGATTGTTGAAACCCTTACTTCGTGGAATGCACTCATTTCAGATAAAATAAAACGTTTTATTTTATCTAAAGAATTAAACTTTATTTTGCAAATAGGTAGGTACTTATTAAACTTTTATTGGTTATATATAACCAATAAAATAAACATCTTACATTTCTTGCAAATTCATTAGTACCTGTTAACCTTCATCACTCCGACACTGGCAACCTTATTTAGGGATTAGTAACCCTCACAACTATTGTATTCTATTCTGCTCCAACCTTTATACCTAGTGGCCATACTCAATTTAAAATTGTTTTCCTATATACTTCTGTAAACTTGTTGATTTTCATCGTATTGTTAGCCAGGAGGGCGTAATCGCCAGTTTGGCTTCCGACAATGCTAGTTCATTTAGCGTTACCCAGGGGGCACGTGTAGTATTCTACTACGGACGCGAACTAGCTCTACACCCTTAGAAAAAGGGCGCCTTGGAGAAAGGGCGCTTACCGAAGACTTAAGGGTTCTCTGCGACTACTTTAAAAAATTGCGACTTCGCCCTAATACCAACAAAACTGAGACAAGCCTTTTCCATCTCACAAATCAGCTTTCGAATGACACCCTTAGCATCACCTTCAATGGCGAGACTTTGAAACATAATAACAACCCTAAATACCTGGGTGTAACGCTGGACAGATCACTGACGTTCAAAACCCATCTTACGAATGTAGCTGCCAAAGTGAGAACCCGTAACAACATAATAACAAAGCTTGCTGGAACGACATGGGGTGCCACTGCGGATACACTTCGAACCTCCTCACTGGCCCTGGTGTATTCTGTCGCTGAATACTGCGCACCGGTATGGCTAAATAGCGCTCATGTCGACAAGATTGATGTTCCACTAAATTACACTATGAGAGTAATATCTGGTACTATTAAATCAACTCCACTAAGATGGCTTCCAATTCTGAGCAATACAGCACTTCCAGATATTCGACGAACGGCAGCACTTGTCAAAGAATATCAGAAAATCATGGCAAATAATCGTCTGCCAATTCACCAGTATATTCCGCACGCCGCACGAGACCAACAAAGACTGAAGTCCAGACGACCCCCTGTCCAATCCGTTCAGGGAATGGGTGATAGCTACAATAAGCAAGAGCAGTGGACGAAAAGATGGATGCCAACAACAGAGCCAGACGTCATCAACGTAAACAAGTACGTCGATCGGCTTCACTGGATCAAACCTGCCACGCCCTATATGGACAAAATTAAATCGCATACGCACGGGTCATGGCAAATGTGCTGATTCTCTATACCGATGGGGTCATGCAGAAAGCCCACATTGTGATTGTGGATCCCCGAGACAGACCATCCAACACATCATGGCGGATTGCCCAATCCGCAGATACAGCGGAGACCTTCAAGATTTTGCAGAGTGTTCTCCTGGTGCAATTGAATGGCTGTGCAACTTGGACATTAATATTTAATATTTAACTTAGGTTACAATTCCAATTTGAACATAATTAATAATTAATAATTATTATCTAAATACTACTTTTATCGTATTGTAATTATCCATACGCTAAATAAAATAACTTGTTGACAAATATCTGTTTTTCATTGAGTCACCCGTATCAACAGTTTAGGGATTTGCATACATAATTTATTGTTTTATTACTCTCTCATACATAAAAATACACTATAAAAGAATGATAGACAAGAACATCCCACTTCCTGTTAATATTTTCTTTCTACTATCACTCAATGAAAACAAAATGTTTGACTGCTTGATAACCTTTTTGTCTGATAGTAAAATATGCATGCGCGTAGATAGGTTTTTTTTCTAGGGGGGGTACTTAGTATCTTATTTTAAGTGCCGGGAGCAATTTTTTGCGCCAGGTACCATGCTCAAACAGCTAGGTAAATTTGAACTTTTATTAAAGTTTATTTACACAAGAAAATACAAAAGTAACAAACAAAAATCATTGAAAACCTGTCTATATCAGTCAATAATAAAAAAATACAAATCAACATATTATTAAACAAACATAACACGAACTCATTTTATATATGTTATATATTCTAGGTAAAAGTAAAAAAAATCAGTTCCACTATTAGATAATCTAGGTAAAATAACTTAAAATGCAAAACTCATCATTAGGTCTATTTAACAAAATATTAAACCACAGTAACTAGATTATGAAACAAAGTCAATTTTTTTTGTCCGTTGCTTTGAAAACCTATCAATAACAGCATCAATATTTACTTCAACAAAAAGAGGTTAATCTTTGTAAATGGGTATATTTATTTAAAAAACCCTTAAAAGGGCCACATCAATAAAACAAACGTTTTCGGACCACACAGTCCATCATCAGGTTATTAAAATCGAAAATGCTAGGTCATAATGCCTGAGCCACCAAAATATTAGGGTAAAAACCCTTTAAATTACATTTAGTTATGAAATGTTGTACATTGTGTTATAAAATAACTGTGATGTTCAATATTAAATTAAATTTGACTAAAGGTAACACATGGCTCAATTGGGTTCCAGAGCCGGGTGAGAGGGAACCTCTGCACTCGGAGAACAACGTGGAACTCAGGTTTTTCCCAACTGAGTTGCAACTGAGTTGCACTCATACAGTCCTCGAAGACATACCGTCTCAGGACTAGCAACTTCAACGTGGAGTCATATGTCGCCATGTTACCTAATCCATCGGTAACTCTATAATCTTAAATTCTTATAACATATTTTTAAAACTAAATGTAATTAAACATCTGTTAACGGGTTTTTACCCATATATTTAATCTTGGTGGCTACATTCATGTACTCCTAGACACTGATGATGGAACATGGTTTCCGAAAACGTTATGTCTTTTTAACTTAGCCCGTTTTGGCCTTAAATATATACCTATTACGAAGGATTTTTAATTAAATTTTTAGTTTCGATGTTCCGGTAGAGAGTTCTCGTCAGAACATCCTGGTAGTGGGTTTGGTTCATAATTTTCTCTATCTGTTGTTATAGGAGGCAAAAATTGCCAATCCTTGAAGACATCTGGATTAAGCGTTTCTATTCCTGTCTTTTTAAATACATTTATTGCATTTGATGGAAGAGCACTTTTTAAAGATTCTCTATTAAAGCAACTGGCTACTTTAAATTGGGTAACTGTTTTACCTGGATTTTGTCGCAGCCATAATTCAATTTCTTGGCCGTAGTAAGTTTGAAGTGGTCTAAAAAATCCTACGCCCAAGGGTTGAACATGATGAGAGCAGTGAGCAGCAAAACAAAACATAATAAAACCTTTTTCTTTTGCAAACTGGAGAGCTTTAAAACCTTTATGACTACCATGACCATCGAATTACAACAAAACCTGGTTGGTTTTAGAAGCCTTTGAATACCTTAACAAATGTTGCAGCCAGAGACAGAAAATGTCAGAAGTCATCCATCCTTTTTCTTGAGCGAAGGCTACACTTCCAGTAGGAGCATCGATCATAAGTTCGTCTTTCTTTCTCTGTCGAGGAAAATTCAAAGCAGAATGCACATAAGCTACAATTGCATTCATTGTACATACGAACGTAATATGTACACCGCGCTCTGCACTACTTAAAGCACCAACTTGTTTGCGACCTTTACTAGCATAAATATTCTGCGATCTCTTTTGCACAGTTGTTAAACCGGACTCGTCCGTGTTATAAATTTTTTCTGGTGGAAATTGAAACTCGTCTAATATATGTGCTAATGCTGTAAAATAGGCACATATATTTGGTTTATTAAAAGCTTAAGCCGTTGCCAACGAAATATTTTCTGGAGTTCGTAATGATATTCGAGGATTTCGCTTTAAAAAAGCCTCTGGCCCATTTCCAGCCTGCCATCCTGGTTTCCTTATTAAAACTGTGGCTAATATTGTTTCTTTTAGTTAGTTCGTATACAAGTTTTCGTAAATGATAAATAGCTACTTCATGTACAGACCAAAAAAACGAGCTTCCATGGTGATAATATGGTCAGCAGTTTCCTTTTCAATAGCAGTGGTAAATATTGGTCGTCGTCCTCCCAAATCTTCTTTGGTACTTCCTTGTTGGTTATTAAAGCGCCTTTTCAATGTCTTTATTAAAATGGTAAAGGTTTTTGCTGCCAGCTTAAAGCCCATAGTTTTTTCTTGTATGCTTTTGAAAGCTTGCTGCGTATTACTCTTATTCCACTGTTCTCTTTTATGAGTATCCATCCCTGTAAAATGTATTATGTTAATCGTTAAGTAGCAACTTATTTCCTTTTTCCTATGATGGACCCCTAGTCTGTCATAGGTAACGACAAAGGGGTCCATCATAAGCAAATAGACAAGACAGTAAATTTAATTATGTTACTTTTATTTTGACCATTCTAACCTAAAACAAAGTATAGTATTTGACAAACAAAGTATAGTCATTTTATACAAAACAAAATCAACACGTTACCAGTAAAATATTACTTACCAAAAAATTTTATTAGATCAGCAAGGTCAAATTTTAATTTTATTTCACAAATTTACTGTTATAATTACCACGGGTCTGAAACTTTGCAAATACTAACCTACAAACTTCACGCTAACCGCGTCATATTTGAAATTACAGCAGGGCGTCCATCATAGGCAGGGGTCCAACATAGGCACACTTCCCCTATATGTATTGTCTTTAGTGATTTAGAGCCTCTGTCATTCTTACATATTCCCTAAGAACACCGGTTTGTTGTTCTTTTTCGTACGGGAATCATAATAATAATAATCGTATAAAAAAATGGTTTGCTAGTTGTGGCCCTTTATTTTTTCAATAACTAGACTTTGGTATATTTTATATTAATTATCTATATTATTTATATTACTAACCTACCATGTTTGTTTACAAAATGTCTGTTAGAAACAAAGGCTGAAACTATTTTTTTCCACACTCCAATATAAGGTGCTGCAGATCTCCTACTTTACCACAGGAGCAATATGGGTTATCAGTGATACCTATGCTGTGTTTGTATGCAGGAGTGAGTGCGTGGTTTGATCTTATTCTGTTTATTGTTTTTATAAATAACCTATTTGTCTCATATTGGAACCATCTCTCATTGGGAATTAGTGGTTGTCAAGGTCTAAAGTTTACTCCAGTTGTACTTTGGTTGTATAAACGTTGCCGTCTTTGTTTGCAGTTGTTTCTACTGATATTATCTATGTCTGCTACTGGAAGAAGTATGTTGTTTATATAATGTTTGGTTAAAGCTGCAGATTTAGCTAATTTGTCGACTTCTTCATTTCCTAATATTCCAGAGTGGTCTTTTACCCAACAAATAATAATCGAGCTACCTGCGGAAATAATATCATGATGTAACCTCTTTATTTCTATCTCAATACGATTTAGGTATTTTGTGGTTTTGATAGAAGTGAGTTTGTCCATAATGCTTCTACAATCACTCAGAATGATATAATTATTCATACCAATAGAAGCTATATATTTTCATGCAAGTAATAAAGCTGATAGGCAGTATATATTGAAGCTTCATTGGGCAATCGACATGACTCTTTGTAATCAGAATTCCAGTGATATATTGCACAACTCGTTTTATTTTAAATTTTAGAGCCGTCAGTAAAAATATATTGAAATGCAGGCCACTTATGTTTAATTATTTTGTTGATCATACTTCCTGGAAGATTTGAATCCATATATGTTTCTATTACCTTAGAGAAAAGAGTCTTAGGAGGTTGTGTATAAATTGGTGGTATTTTATTTTGATACAGTTGTTTTTCAAATATTGTCAATTTCCTATAACTTTGAAGGTATATGGGAGTTTTTTTGTTACGCCAGTATTTATGGCTTAAGTCTATTATATTCAAGTTACGAATATTTTTTAAATAGCTGAAGTTTTTTGATATTGCTCTAGCTACAAACTTATATTTACAAAACTGTCTGCGTAGTGTAAGGGGTATCTCTTTAGCTTCAATTTCAATAATACTAATAGGAGTAGATTTTAAGTAACCAAGACATAGCCTCAAAGATTTATTCTTTTGGGTTTCAATTTTATAAGATATCCTGTTGACGCAGATCCATATAAATGACAACTATAGTCGAAAATTGGTCGAATCATTGAGCGATAAAATAGCAATGCAATATTCGGGTCAGCTCCCCAACTGGTTTTACAAAATGCTCTAAGAATATTCATGGAGTTTTCCGATTTTTTTATAATAGAATGAATTTGATCCTTCCTTAACAGTTTACGATCCAAATATGTGCTTAGATATTTTACACAATTTTTGATTTGAAATTCTATTTTTCCTAATTTAAAGTTACCTTGAGGAGTTTGGCGTTTTTGAAAAAAAAAACAAATTTCAGTCTTTGTAGTTGATATTGATAAGCCTAGAGAATAGTAATAATTTTGTATAAAATCTAGTGTAGATTCGAGTTGACGCCTACAAATGTCAAGGTTAGTATGGAAGGTATACAACACAACATCATCTGCAAACTGCAATATATTAGAGTGTGAAGGTACTATCTGTTCTAGATCTATATTGTACAATGAAAAGAGAAGATGACCTAAAATACCACCCTGTGGTATACCTATATTCGTTAGCCTTGGCGCTAAAAGTGTCTCATTTATTTTAAAGTAAGTTCATCTATTCTTGTACAAGGATATAATGAAATCTGAAATTTTAACTGAAATTCCAAGATATATAAATTTCTTACGTAAAATATATAAACTAGTGAAGTGAGAGCATCCTGTGTAGACCTGGATTTCCGGAAGCCATATTGAGATTTTTGAAGGATATCTTCGGATTCAAGTAAATATTCAAGACGATTTTTGATTAATCTCTCTAGAGTTTTTAGTATATAAGAACTTAAAGATATAGGTCTGTAAGACTCAACGTTGTTATCTGGCTTTCCTGGCTTCTTTATAGGCAATACAATATAGTCCTTCCATGTTTTGGGAATTAAATTCTTATTTAACCACATATTGTTAAAAATTTGTAATAATAATGGTTTGTATTCTGTGGGTAAAAAATATAACATAGAGTATGATATACACTATACAGTCCATCCCTGGAGACAAATTATTATTTTATTTGAGTCCATAATTTAATTCCCACAATTCAAATGGTTTTTCTAGATTGAAGTATTCTCTGGAACCGGTGACTGTAGCTTCGTTTATTTGATTTGGTACCGAAGGAGGTGAAATTTTCAAGTGGAAATCCTCTATCCATGCAGCTTCGCAGTTTATCGGGAGTTTATTGGACTGTTTTCGATTTTTGTAGCGATGTACTTTCTTCCAGACGTCGCTGATTGGACTGTGGGAGTTAAGGCTTTCGCAGTAGTTTATTCAACTTTGTTTTTTTCTATTTTTAAAAATATTCTTTGCTAATGCATCAAATTTTTTGTATTCAATTAAATAATGAATATTGGGATTTGTTTTATAACGTCTATAGGCTACTTTACGGTTATTTGCAGCTGTTTCGCAGTTATTATCCCACCATGGTTTTGAAATCTTTTCTGTAGGATATTTTTTTATTTTTTGATACTTCTGGAATAGCAATGGATGCGCATCTGTTTATTTCATTAACTAATTCCTCATAAGTTTGAGGAAGTTTTTCTGAAGAAAAGTTGGATGAATACAAATTCCAATTTGCTTTATTTAGATTTCATCTTTTTTGTATATTGTTACCAGGTGGAGTTGCTTGTTTGGGATTTTCTAAGGAGATGGTCAAGGGTAGATGATCAGAACCATGTGGATCTTGAATAACAGACCAAGTTAATTTAGATATAATGTCCTGGGTGCAAATTGTTATGTCGATTGCTGATGGACTGGAACTCAGGGCAAGAGTTAGAGAACCATCATTTAAGTATAATAGATTACATTGTTCTATCGCCTCTAATAAAACTTTACCGTGAGTATCATTGGTTTCGCATCCCCATGCCATATTGTGAGCGTTGAAGTCCCTCCAATGATGAATGGCGGAGGAATGTGTTGAAAAAAATGGATCCATTCTTCAACTGTTACTCTAATACGTGGTTCTTTGTATATGGATATTATATGTATAGGTTTATTGATACAAGAAAGTTTAACAGCCATGCATGTGTAAGTAAAATTATCGTTATTTAATAAATTTATTTCTTCTGCAATTATTTTATCTTTAATTACAATTGCTGTACCTCCATAGCCATCTGGGCGATCAGATCTAAAGCAATTATAACCAAGGAAGTTATAGAATATTCCTGGTTTAAACCATGTTTCTGATAACATGGCCACATACACATTTTTTTGAATAAGTAAGGCTTCTAAATTTGGTTTATTAGAAACTGCTGAGCGGCAGTTCCATTGTAAAAAATTTATAGGACTATTTATGTCTGAGAAGATGACGTTTGTCCATGTAAGTCTTCTTGCGACATCGATGCCGTACTTAAGTATTTATTAATTTGTTGTATAATCTCTGTTTTTGATTTGTCTAAATTTTCAGTGAGTTTTAATGGACTAATTATATTAAAAACCAATTCTAAAATTACATTATTTAAATCTAATGGTACTTCTTGTGTCTCCAAATTTGTTGTATTTCTATTCTCTGTAGATTTAGAGGTATTATAAATACCACCTTTTTGTCTAGGAATATTTATTGGGGAAATTATTTCTTTTCCAGCTGATTCCAAAGGATCGGGAGTACTTGGACGTTGTCGTTTTAAATTTGATTTTTCTGGACTACTGCTGGTATAAAACATTTGTGAAAAGAACTTTTTTGCTAACGTACCAGTTTGATTTGGAGTTACTTGATAAGACTGATCATTGGTATTAGAGTTGGTTGGCAAGGAAGAACTATTATGTCTAGCAGCGATATTGGCATATGATTTTTTCGGTATTTGTTTACATGCGCCAAAGAAATTTAAATTTAATGATGACATTGTATTCCTGATTTGTTTTTGCCTAGAAAACTCAGGGCATGCACTTAGGTGTGTCGTAAAATGACTACCTTGACAGCTCAAACAGGTAGGAGTACGTATATTTACTGTACAATCTTTTGTTTTATGAAAATCATGACATGTATTGCACCTGGGACGTACTTTACATTGAGATCCAAGATGTCCAAAACGAAGGCAAGAGAAAAATAATAAAAATTTTTGAACGTAGGGTTTGACTTCTTTAATTACTTTATTAATTATGATATATTTTGGAAGAGTTTGTGCTTTAAAATTTACAATACATGATTTGGTTGGAACCTTGTCTATAACTGTTTTATCTTCGATATGTTTTTCTACCTTTCTATTTATTCTTCGAACTGAAGCTACTTCAAACTTACAGTGCATATCGTATTGTTTAATTTTATTTTTAATGTATTCCTCAGAAAATTCAGTATCCATATCTCTAATTATACCCTGTCTATGTAGTATAAACTTCGGAACGTAAACATCAATACTGTAGTTTGTAAATAATGAGCAAGTTTTTTGATTGAATAAAAAATTGGCTGATTGATAGTCTTTAAATTTAATTCTGATTCTATTCTTGCCGATTGAATCAATACTAGTAATTTTGTGATCTAAATTTGTAAAATTTGACAGTATAATATCACCGATTTTGATAGCATTTATCTTACCTTTAAAATCAGGAGTATTATTTTCTATATATACATGAAAAGAACCTGTATCACTGCTCTGATATAGAAATTGTTCTCTTACATTTTCTGTAGAATTATTAGAAGTTTTACTACTTACAGTTTCTCCGTTGTTTTTTGAGTTACCGTCTCAGGTGTTGTTTATGTTGTTACATTTATTAACACTTATCGTATCCAAACGGTAACCACCAATGGGGGTAAAATAAATTCCAATACACTAAACTTTTATATTTTTCTAAGCCACAAATTGTTTCACAAAAACCTTTTCAAAGGCCACAACTAGACTCTTTCAATTCAATAAAACTTTAAACTTTAAAATGCGGAAAGTATTTAAAAATGAGTATCCACACTTTGACAGTTGAGCATCTCAATTAATTAAAGATGAATGTTTATACAATTAGACAATTGAAGCCACGAATGAAGTTACCTAACAAATTATTAAGACTTATAAAAGCGGCAATGTGTAAAGTATTCTGCATAGTGTAATTCAAGGCAATTTTTCGTAATCCTTTTAATATTACACTAGAGAAGACTATAAAGTCTGTGTCAGACGGTCAAATGTTTGATCAAACTACACTCACCGGCACGAGAAACGAAGCACTTGCATTTTTAAAATAAAATCTTAAAATTTTAATTCTCTTTAAACTTTTATTATTTTAAAGTGTAAAAACTAAGTGTTTATCCGAAAAAAATGCATAAAAAATCAGAAATAAAGAATATACTATTCCTATCATTTTTAAAAGTGCACACGTAGCTGTTGATATTCTATTGTTATTCTTTTGTTCTTGTTGAGTAAACTGTCAAGTCGAAGCAAGTGTCAAACACACTTTGAAATTGAATTGCGTTGATTTAATCTCAAGAATTATGGTCGTAAATCCCGAAACAGCGGCTGCTTTTGTTGCGTTGATTCAAGACGGAAGAAGTGAGCGATATGTTGCTCGCTCAAAAGTATCAAATATTCAATAGTACTGCATCGTATTTTTACACGTTTCAAACGTGTTCAAAACATAAACTATGCTTATTAAAATGTTCTTTAGAACACTTGCCGCAACTTGCCAATACAGCATTGGAGAAGGCGATGTCTTATAGATAAGGTTTATAAGAAGAAAGGTATAGAAATGGCAGAGGCACGTAATATCCTTCATAAAAATAGATAAATTAACATTTTCAAGACCTGTATCAACAATTTTAAATAAACACTACTTTCCCAGATAAATTATATTACCAATGCCCGTGAATAGTAGCTACACATTTACTGTAGACAAGGACGCAAGGAAGATTGGTGCGTTCAATTGGCGACTATTATCAAATATACAAATTAAACAATATTAGATCATTTATATAGTATCGCTTTCATTAAGACCAAGGAAATGGCTATATATTTCGTTCTTTTTCTTGTCTTTTCATTTAGTCGTACAAAGTATTCGAGTGTTATATTCTTTTTTGTTCTAGATACAACAGCGATGAACCCCCAATTCCATGTGCAAATTCCTAGAACGTCTTCAAACAAATGCCACGTGGTTGTTTCGATTACACAATATTATGAAACGAAAGAATTTGATGTAAAGAAGAAAAAAGCCCTTTTTGCAATAGGTTTTGCAGTTTATGAAGTACCAAATTCAATGCAGAGACTAACTTCACATTTCGTCAGCGACCAGGTAAAAATAATTTATATGTTTTATATTATTTCAGAAAACAGACTTAAGTCTGTTTATGATTTAAACACGGACGTGTGACTAAGACGACGGTATTATGTGTTTGTTGACCTTTCTGATAAGATGTCGGTGTATTTTGTTGAAGAGACTGATAAACGTAAGTATTAAGTATTTTATTATGCATTCGACATTTCACTTGAATTTTGCTTTTAGTGTTTTGTTTAGTTAATAAAGAAATTGGGTGAACAATATTTTTGGCATTATTTATAGAGACTTTATATAGAGAACATAACGTCTCAAAAATTTGTTCGCACGAATGTGACGTTCCGACTCAAACTCATCCTTCGGTGTCTTACTTTTTAATGACATGAAATATTATTTTTTCGCTTTAAATTAACATATTAACTTTTTTTTTGGTTTTAGGAATGGAGCTATCGAGTGAGTTAGTGCTTCAGCTGATTGGGGATGGCAACGATTCTGAAATTAAAGAAGTAGAGGATGACGAGGGTGATCAAGAAGACTTTTTTCTGCCGTTTATGCATGTTGATGAACCTGAGATACCTCCAAGTTTAGACCCATCGTCTGCAACTGCTCCTGAAAAGTCTACAAAAGCCCAGACAGGCGTCAAAAGATCTGAAAGCAAATGCCATACAACCAGAAGGAACACTGCTATCCAGAGCGACCGCTAGCAGCGGTTAGGTCTCCTTTGGCCTATTTTGAAGATTATTTTGACGAAAAATTTTTTGAGCATGCCGCAGTTTGTACAAATAATTATTATATGCGAAAAACTGGAACAGTTCTAAACACCAATGAAACCGAATTAAAAAAAAAATCATCAAAAACTAGTCAATCAAAAAATCAAATCAATTATCCTGGGTTGTATTTCACGCATTAACATCTACTGGCAGACAGAGATGCAATTAGCTTTAGTTGCTGACAAGATTTCTAGGGATCGTTTTAAAGTTCTTCATATGGTTTTTCACGTTGTGTAAAGCTTCTACAGGAAACCAAAATTTATTCTGGAAAGTGCATCCTGTACTTGATCAAGTAAATAATGCTTGCAACAGATTAGAACGCCAACAAGGTTTTTATTCGATAGACGAACAGATGATTCCATTTTGTGGGAAATGTCCACATGGTTTGAGACAAGTTATTAAAACAAAGCCACGTCCACAAGGGTTAAAAGCTTTTGTCGCCACTAATCACGATGGTTTGATGATTGACTTCGAAGTTTACCAAGGCGCTAAAACAAACTGTGAAGACAGATCTCTAGGTGTGGGAGCTGCTGTCATTCTTCATCTATCCAAGTCTATTTCATGTGGTAGTTGTGTATATTTCGACCGGTTTTTCTCATCTATACCAGTACTGGAAAAATTAATAGAAATGAAAATTTATGGGACTGGCACAATTATGATGAATCAAATTCCTGATAGAAAAAATATTAATTTTAAGCAAGATAGCAAAATGAAACGTGGTGAATCTCAACACTTCATTGGCAATGATATTGTTGTTGTAAAATGAATGGACAAGAAATCCGTCCTAGTACAATCCAATTGCACTTCTGGAGATGATTCTTGTCAATTAACATTTACAAACGTTAAATGTCCAAAAGTTATAGCAAACTACAATAAGAATATGGGAGGTGTAGATATTCTTGATCAGTTCATAGAATACTAACGGGCATTCATCAAAACGCAAAAATGGACTCATCCTTCATTTTTTTGACCATTCAATTTTGAATGCTTGGAGGTTGTACTTATTAGAATCAATAGCAATGAGAGCACCCAAAAATAAAATAATAGACTTATTGGAATTTTAAATGCAGGTGGCAGATGGTCTAGTCAGTGCCCCAGAATGTAAAAGAAGAACTGATATTAGTGAAAAAGATGAGAATCTGCACTCGAATACGTCTAAGTTCCGTCGACCTAACCCACCTTCTGTGACCAAAAGGTATGATGGGTATGACCATCTTCCATCATTTGATGATTTGATGAGAGTCCAAGATCGTGCAGAATGGAAGGTTGCAAAAGTAGATCTAAGATACTATGTACCAAATATGAAGTTTACCTTTGTTTATCTAGAAAACAAAACTGTTTTGCAGGCTATAATACAAAGTAGATATGTTTCAAAATAATTTTTAAATGTTTTTATTATTTTTTAAGAAAAATAATTATTTTTTGTTATAATTTGATTTACTTTTAATATTCTAAATTTAATACTACTATTTCTACTACTAATTCTACTTTAATATTCTAGATTTACCTTTAATATTCTAAAGTGATTACTTAAAAGTTCCTACTACTATAAATATTAATTAATGTATTACAATAACATACAGTAACATATTAATAAATATGTTTTCTATGAAAAATATTTGTTTTGTACTTAAAGCAATTTAAGTCTGAACATCACGATCGTGCAGGATCCCCCATGTTAAGGGGGCGAAGGAGATTTTTTAAAATATTCATTTAGAGTCTCTCTCTTCAATCCTGACCCCCCAGGGGGAGTGTAGTGGTCGACGTGATGTCGTGTATTGTCCGTCTCCAGAGATCGCTGTCTCTGGTCATTTCTTTTAATTCATGCATAGGTCTTTGGCATATTCCTGTAATTTGATCTATCCATCTTGTTGGGGATCTTCCTCGTGATCTTCGGCCTTCTACCTTTCCTTGTATTATAAGTATTTCCATGTTTTCTGTGTTTGCTCTCATAACATGCCCAAAATGTTTTAATTGTTGGAGATGGACTTTACTAGAGAGTCGTTGGCTAACTTTTAGCTCTCTTAAAATTGAATTATTTGTTCTACGGTCGGTCCAAGGAATTCGTAACATTCGTCTCCAACAGAACATTTCAGTGGCGTCTATCTTTCTTCTCTCCGATTGTCTCAGAGTCCAAGATTCACATCCGTAGGTCAGTAATGGGAATATTAAGCAGTTGATCAACCTCATCTTTATCGCTCTTGAAATTTGACAGTCCTTCCATATTTTGGTCATTTTTGCTGTGGCAACTTTTGCTAGATCACATCTACGTTTAATCTCTTCTTGTAATGACCCTGTGTTTGTGATTAATGATCCCAGATATAAGTGTGAGCTCACAACCTCGAACCGGTCAATTGTGGTTATGCGTGGATGATTGTTGTTTAGTCTATCCACTATCATGATCTTTGTCTTTGATATGTTTAATTGCAGACCAAATATTTGACTTTCGTTTTCGGTCAGTCGTATAAGTTCCATTCCTCTGCTTGACTATTTGCAAGAAGGGCTGTGTCATCTGCGAAACGTAGGTTGTTTAGTTTATGGCCATTTATTGAGATGCCCTTTTCCCATCCTTCAAGTACTCTTCGTATAATATACTCCCCATATATGTTGAATAATTGTGGAGATAGTATACATCCTTGTCTGACACCCATTCTGGATGAAACTCGTTTAAAAGTGTGTCAAGTACTTTAACTGATCCAGTTGTGTGTTCATATAGTTCAGTTATAAGCGTAATTAGTACGCCTACTTTTTTAGTATTCGCCATAAGTGTCTCCACTTGACCCTGTCGAACGCTTTACGGTAATCTATAAAACAGATGTATAGTGGAATGTTGAATTCCCTAGATTTCTCGATTATCTGTCTTATATTCAGCAGGTGTTCTCGAGTGCCTCTACCTTTGGTAAATCCAGTTTGCTCTTGTGGAATTTCTCTTTGAAGGAATGTTTTCAGTCTCTCATTGATTATATGTAGTATTATCTTACTGGCATGGGATATAAAAGAGATAGTTCTATAATTGTCGCATTTATGGAAGCTGCCTTTTTTATGTATGGTCGTTATTGTAGATTTTGTCCAGTCTTCAGGCCATTGTTTGGAATGCCATATTTGGTTATAAAGTAGATGAAGTAACTTTACGCCGGTTTCTTCTGTGGCTTTACGCATTTCTGCTGTTATCATATGTGGACCTGGTGCTTTGTTATATTTGAGCTTGTTGATAACCTGTCTTACTTCATTTTCGAGTATATCAGGTTCTTCTTCCGCCTCGTCAGAGATTTGGCTAACAAGCTCTTGGCATTGATCATCTTTATATAGGTCTCTGCAATACGATCTCCAGAGTACAATTTAGAGTACCTTATATAATAAATAAACGTGTTCAGTAGTAAAAAATCTTAATTTAAAAAAATAAAAAATCAGACTTGTAAGGGGTAGAGAATTAGTTGTAATAAAAAACTTTATTTATTTAAGTATACTTGTGTATTGTCACTTTTTCAATATTAAAATTCTGTAAGATGCTATACAGAATTTACGATCAGTGTATCCTTCCTATACTCACCTAAGGCTCACAGACGTGGAGACTCACCAAGTCTAATATGGATAAAATAGTAAAAGCACAAAGAGCGATGGAAAGGTCAATGCTCGGGGTGAGACTTACAGAAAAAACACCAACAAATGGATTAGAAGCAAAACGAAAGTAAAAGACGCAGGAGAACATGCTGCCAAATTAAAATGGAGAAGACAATGCCCGACTGAAGGATAAGAAATGGAACCATGAAATGCAACAATGAAGACCATGGTTAGGAAAGAGAAGCAGAGGAAGACTACAAATGATATAGGCGGATGATATTAAGAAGATCGGAGGACACAACTGGAAGCAAGTGGCGCAAAATAGAAGACACTGGATTCTTTTTTGGGAGGCCTATGTCCAAAATTGGATTACTTAAGGCTAAAGAAGAAGAAGAAGATGCTATACATATATTAATTAAAGGCACAAATGAAGTTAGTATTATAAAGGCACAGTTATTGTACTTCTCATAAACAAAAAAAAATATAAATCAACATATTCTTAAACATTCTACAATCAAGATAATATTTGAACAATTTAAAAAATAATAAACAATTAAACTTATTGCTTTTTTAGCTTTTTGTTTAAATTAACACCTATTCCTCTATTTGGTGATATCAGATTTTAATAATTACTTTCGGTCCTAAGGTAATATGCGAAATAGACAAGGCGAAAAAAGCTCGGGTTCGTTGGGAAAATATTTCCATGAGATTTTCTTGCATAATTCCTTTCATGTGATACCCCAAAATAAGGTCAACAGGTCTTTTAAATTCTTTTAAATAATTTTTTCCGCAAATCGCCAGGAAATTTTGACATTCCTGTCAAAATTTCTTGAAGAAAAAGTCAGGACTTCCTTACTGTAAGGAAATGTCATTTCCTTACTGTAAGGAAATGATATTTCCGTACAGTTGTTAGTGTTCTACATAAATGATAGAAAACACATTGCTTATAAGGAATTAGTTTATATTTTGAAAACATCAAGCTCTGGAGGAGTCCCAGGAATGGAAATTTCATCATCACTTATCATTTTACTTTCGAGAACACCAGCAATTAAATTTATAAGCGTCAAGTTTGACAATTCAACCTCAATACGTTTCCATAGTAACCCAAGTAATTTTATTACGAATTTCAAAGCACCATTTATTTGGGAATAAAATTATCGCGTTTTTTTTAAATCAATCAATATCTGTCGAATTTTAAACGATTTACGGAAAAATAGTATGTTTACCTCGTAGGAAAAGCCACATTCCTGGACTCTGTGTTGCTAAGTCTCGGCTTGCGCCTCGACTTAGCAATCTTCACAGTCGTCCAGGAATGTTAAGCTTTTCCTACCCGGTAAACAATGTACTATTTTTAAACAAATTGTAATATTATTTAATTTTTTCGGCGCCTTACATTTTTTTTCTCGCTTATTTCTACAATTCAAATCAGCAATGTGTGCCATATATTTTGTTTCTCTCTCTTATACACACCGCAGACCGAGCGCCCATCCTGTCATAACCGCTTCATTAACCCTTCAGTAGTCGCTAGGAATTTTTGAAAATTAGTAGTCGCGCGCGGTCGAAACGACCGTTTGGTCTTTTACTTCTTACTTCTTACTTTGTGTTAGTAGTAGAGTAACATATTACAAAATTATATAAAAAGTAAACTAATGTTAAAAACACTGAACAGAACATTAAAAAAACTATTTTCTACTCCGATAAAAAAAGGAAACTTTTAGTTAATCCGAATAAGTTCAGTTTGGCACTCTTCGTATACTGCACGTGTATGCTCTCTGCATAAAAACTTTTACATTTACAGCAGGAAACAGTCGTTTTCAGTTTCTTTTAACGGTCGCAAAAGTAGCATCTACCATGTACTCATTCATTCGTTGGAGTGCCGTCTGTGTTAGGAATATTACATATGGCCTTAATACGTAACTTCAGATCTCTATTTAAATTGTCTACTGTTGCTCGGACCCATAGATGTTCATCCATAAGAGAAAATGCTAAATGCTTCAAAAATTTTCTTCTAAGCATTTTATTATCAGCAAGGTTGTTACTTGCATGAATCACTAGCGAATTAATGTCTCCGATATTTAGTATGGTGTTAAAAATTACCATGGGCCAACGTCTTGTTTTTCGCAAAACATCATAAGAGGAACATAGCTGATCAGCGACGTTAACCCCGCCTTTTGTTTTGTTATAAAACGTCAGAATTTCGGGTTTATAATGTTCAAATGTTTCTCTACAATGGGTTTGCTTAGAATATATTGTATCCAAGGGTAATTTCCTAAAAATCAAGGAATCATTTCAACGCATGTTAAATTTTGCGAAGAGTTATATCTCGATTTACACTTTTCTACGAATTTCTACGAAAAAATACTCGGATGGCGGCCATCTTATCCAGTTTCCTACGTTCTTCACAATCGACCTTATCATTAAATCTAATGCATCTTAGAGGAAACCGAAATCGGGATAAGGACATAACTAGTCTAAATATTTCGATAACTTCTCCATTGGTTTGACAGATATCTTCTGTATTCAGGTGATCGGCTTTATATGTCCCTGCCAAATATAAAAGGCCTATAAGACCGCGAATTTCAGATGGGTTTGTAAGCTTTGCATCCCTCTCCCTAGAGAAATTGTTTGCTATACTTTCAATGTATTTATTAGTGGATTCTACAATTATGTAAATCATGTCCTCATCAATGAAATAACTCCATATTTCATAAATGTCTTATAACTTTTTCGTAAATCTATTAGGCCCAGGTGATTGTTTTACTAAATTAGGCTTGCTCATATGTACCCTTTTGTTTTATCTTTGATGCTTTCTTCACACTGTATCATCTTTTCCCCTAAAAATACTTTCTTCTTGTACATTATTCAGTAAAACTTCTCCTATTTCCTCTAAATCTTGTTCTTGTTTGCTTTCCGAATCTTCCGACCTCTCATCAATAACTTCCGGATTTACTTCATTCTCGTCATCGTCGTCGTCATATTCTATATCAAGCGGTTCTTTTTCCATGAGGGCTTGAAGTCTCCTTTGTCCCTTCTCATAGTCCATTCTAAAAATAAAGCCAAACAATTTATATATAAAAGTTTGCTATATCTAAAAATTTAAAAAAATTAATATTTGATTCTCAATATAGAACCAAGAAAATTATGAAATATCGTAATAGTAATTTGCTGCAAAGTAATTTAAAATTTGATGACTAATTACATAGTCAAAGAAAGAGAGGTATCAAAAGGTTACTAAACACTAAGACAAAAGTATTATGACCTTTGCGCTGTAACTCCTAATCAACAAACCTCCCCCACTCTGATTTAGTACTGAGGCTCCTTCTAACCCTCTTATCTATGGGCTCCTTTCTTGTATCGAATGAATAAGCTACTGAAGGCCGTGGTTGCCAAATGTAATTTTTTTCCGAAATATTAGCAATTTTAATACGGGCGGTCTGTTTGAACATGTAGCGACTAGTTAAGGGTTAACGATTAAAATAAAATAAGCCCAAAATACTTATCGGAAAATGATAGAGCAATGTTTAAACTTAAATTTAGGTCTTTATTGAATTCTAAAATAGTATTTTTTACTTGTGTTTTTGAGACCTGTTTTGTTCAGAATGATCTAAAAAATTTGCCAGTGCCGAAAAAACTTATTGTTACAATTTGTTTAAAAAAATTGTTTAATTTAAAAATTATTAAAATTTTAACAACGCCATTTTAAAGGTTTTTATAAGACTCATAAGTTTATTACCCTTTCTATAAATATAAACTATTAAATATAAATTTGTTTAAAATGCTTCAGTTTTTGGTGATACACAAAAAAAGTGAAAGTTTACCGTTTTTTTAAACTTAATTTGTTAATGATTAATTCTTCTTCTTCGGCCTTCACTTATCCAATGTTGGACATAGGCCTCCTCCAATTGCTTCCACGCTTCCCTATCTTTTCCAATTCTCATCCACTGCTTTCCAGCTACAGCAGTTATATCGTCTATCCATTTTTTTAGGTCTTCCCTCGCTTCTTTTTGTTTCTCGAGGTCTCCAGTGACATTCTCCAATGTCACTAAAATGACATTCTGGAGACCTCGAGAATTATTAATTAAGTCCAAGAAATCGACTGCAGGAACATATAGGTTTTTATTACAGAGATCCATAAAGGCAATTTTTTTCCTTATTTCCCCGGCCTATAAATAAACAAGGAGACCGTCTCAAGGTTATGAGGGTACCAGGGCACAAGGGTAAAGGCAATGAAAAAACAGATTAAATCGCCAGCAAAGACTCGCTAATGTCATTCATTGAGACGGAACCCCTCTGCGGCTTTGCTAAGGCAGTAACAAGAACGGCTACAAGAAAAGTGGGTAGGACACAAAGCTCTTAAATAGTGGAGGAATTCATTAGGACAAAGACAGGTGGTAATTCATTAGGCCAAAGACAATAGGGCATGATGGTCGCCAATATCCTTAGGAATGATGCATGTTAAGAAGAAGAAAGAAATACAGGTGAAACAATTCATTATAGAACATTCCCCAAAATTTACAGCAGATCTAACCAGCAAAGATAGGACAACAGTCAACGCCATAGTAAGTCTCTTAACAGGACACTGAAGCTGAATAGGCAGTTGAAGTTGATGGGATTGACAGATGATGATCTATCTATGCAGATTCTGTCACCTAGAGAAATAAACAGCAGAGCACATTCTGTGTCATTGGCCTGGCAAATGTGCGGTTTTTTACATTAGGTGAGGAAAAATCACCGACAAAAAGCTACATGAAAGGTCTCATATAAAAGCGACATATTAGACCTTTTAAAATAGGCTAAAGAATGTAATCTAGGATTAGAAGACAACAATAGATCTGAAATGGTCGCAGTGGAAAAGCCGCCTCATTGAATCTTATACTTATTAGTCAATATGCATAAGTTGGTTAAAATAGTATATATTGGATCTTTTAAGCACGTGGATACTATTTTTAATGAATAGTTTAATTATAATTGTTTCAGAAACCATTAGACGTAACTAATCATTCGATAGCAAGAGAAGTGGTTACTTTCTTCACTTTACCATCAGGAGATTACATCGTTGTACCTCAAACCAACATCCCAAATTTAGAAGGAAAATTTTTATTGAGGATATTCACAGACGAACAGAGCGTTATATGGTAAGACGTAGAATATACAATGTATTTTTTAAGTAATTGTAGTATTTTCCATTCTTTATATGATTCTTTTTTTGAACGTATGGCTCCTTTCTCTCTTCCACTCGTGTCTGTTTCTTAGAATGTTTAGTGCCTTGTTTCTAAATATTCCGCATTTTCCTTTGTATAGTCATCTTATGTAATATTTTATCAGTTTATTTCATATCTCATTCATTTTTTAAATAGTTTTCTGTTTCTTCTTCATTAGAGGACAACGATGAAATATTTTCTGCCTATTTCGCCATTAAATTTCACTTCATCTTTTCCAGGGGCGCAAATTTAGCATTTTTTTAGTTAGTCGATTTTTATTTGTTCTATTTATATGTTATTTTAAATTTATTTTGTAGCAGATTATCTTCTTATTTAAAGAACAAATATTTAGTTCTTCGGAACGTCTACTAAAGATAATGCCATAAACTTGGTGGCAATATTCCTACTTTTTCTATTAATGATCACGTAGTCTATATTACAATTTCTGAAGCATTTATTAAGGTTTTTATTACACCTTATCATTTTCTGTTTTTTATTATGTATTTTTTTTACAAGTCTAATTGGAAATCCACTTTAGTATCTTTCATATTCATATCGCCTTATTACATATTCAGCTATCCATCGAATGGTGCTATTGCTTAAGTCAGACCTTGATCTCCTTCAGTAAGCTTTTGCAATGATTTTAGTCTACTGCTTTTCTTTTCCGTGATCTCTTCTTTGGCTTTTCAACAAGTATTAAAAATTTTCTGGGGATTCTGTTCTTATATATCCAGATACATAGGATCCAGTGTCCTGCTCACAGTAGTCGCTGCCTTAGACAAGGAAAGAGAGGAGACGCGTAATCGTATGGAATTGACTGAAGTCTAAACCGACACCAAAAAGGTTGCCAGGTCATATTTTATTTCTTCAGTAGATTGAGAATAATGAATATATATATATATATATATATATATATATATATATATATATATATATATATATATATATATATATATATATATACATTATTTTATCATTATATATTTTTTAGTAGATCGATATAGTGCTTCAGTAAAGCAGTAAATTAAAGTTGAAATCAATAGATCTACTGAAAACTAAGAAGACCTGGTAACCCTGCGAGACGTAGTAATGGGCAACGTACAGACACCAAAACATGGCGTTCACATCGAAACTGGATTCACTTTTCGAAGGTTTATTAAATGAGCGGTACCTGTCCTCTCTCTTTCCTTGTTAAGGTCGCTGCAGTCTAGTGTATTGTGCTAATGTTGGTTCTCTATATTTTTCGCACATTTCTTTTTTATGTCCAATTTGCCAGTTGTTATTTTTACTAATTGGACTCAGTATCCTCTTTTCTAACAAGTCTAATACATTGACATGTTTATGTGTTATAACGCATGTTTTATTACATTTCCAAACTTTGATATTATTGTTATTGTTCTGAAGCTATTTTCTTGTGGTATCGTAATGCAATTTACTATTTTTGTTGGGAATAATCCACAATTTTACTTTAAAATTAAATTTATTTTACGTTTCCATTTCCTTTGATTGATTTTTATATGATTATTTCGATTGATATTATTATCTTATCGTATTTTACGATGTTATATCTTTCCTATGCTGTTATACTGAGTTGAGTCGTGGACTCACATGTAAGAAAATTGAGGCTTTCGAAATGTGGCTTTATCGTAGAATGCTGAAGATATCTTATACCGACCACGTTACTAACCAGGAAGTTTTATTAAGAATGCAAAAAGGAAAAGAGATTTTAATCACGATTAAAGCCAAAATTGAATACCTCGGCCACATCATGAGGAACAGCGAAAGATATGGGTGGCTGCAATTAACTCTTCACGGAAAAGTAGAAGGAAAACGAGGATCAGGAAGGCGAAGAATTTCCTGGCTGAAAAATCTACGTACGTGGTTCAACACAACAATCACAAATCTTTTCAGAGGCGCAGTTTGCAAAATACAGATTGCCATGATGGTCGCCAACATCTGAAACGGATAGGCAGTACAAGAAGAAGAAAATCGCATTTTAATATAAACTACTTTATCTAATAGGAATTAAAAATTTAATCAAAAACACTTTATATTTGACGCTTCAATGTAGCTGACAATAAGGGCATGGTTGTAATATTAGGTATACTTTAGTTTCAGTGGTAGTTTTTTGACCAAATCATGATTAACATCTGATAGAACAGAGATTTAGGCATCAAATGCCCACAAATATTTTTAAATGACATTAATGAAAATATCTTCCTCAGTATGACAATTATACAAGTTCAAGTTATTTATACATGGTAATATTAACATACATAAAGTACTTACATATGACAAAACAATGGTATAAAATATTGGTTCACAAATATGAGTAGAAAGTATAACATTCCTAACATATTATAAACAAAAGGCATAATATAAAATAGTGCGTATATTATTTCAGTGGCGCACCCAGAATTTGTCCGAGGGGGGGTTTTAAATTTTTTTATGTTACCTTCATTTTGAGTCCCTAAAATTTGGGTTTTAGTTTAATTTAAAGTACTAAAGATAGCAGTGCCAAATATTCAGGTATCTATTATCCTGCCTACCAACTAAAACCACATTCTCTCACTTGTGCGCAGTTGACTGTTGCACGTACCGTACTCAGAAAGTGAGGTGGCCGCTGAAAAGCTGACGACATTTTTGGAACACTCCCTTCCCGTATTTAGATCTTATCTATTGTTCTGAAGCTATTTTTTGTGGCATTTTAAAGTAATTACTATTTTAATGGAAATAAGACACTATTGAAGGTTAAAATAAGTTTGTTGACGTTTGACATTAATCCAACTTGTAAATACATTACATTTTGGAGACGGCTATCGCCGTATTCCCGTTCTCCTCCGCCAATTCTCCTGGTCCAAGGCATGCTCCTCCTCCAAACCTCTCGATTCCATCGCTCTTCTAATTCCTTCATTCCATGAGCGTAGAGGTCTACCTCTTTTTCTTCTTCCAGGGGGCTTCCATCTAGTGTTACCCAAATGCAATAACAAGACGAGACTTAGATAGTCTTGGTCTTGTGCCAGTACACCTGGTCTTGGTCTTAGTCTCTTAGTCTTGGTCTTGGTATTGCATCCCCGGTCTTTGTCATAACTTGCAAGTCTTGCAGTTACCCATTAGTCTATTGCTATTTATTAAACGTTGCTTTCAATCTTAGAACAACGTAAAAAACAAAGTAAGTGCATTTTAAGCTTGAATTAACAGACCCATAATAAAGACCAACCAAATTAATAAATGTCTAAATAAATGACCTCGGGTGGGGTTTGAAGTCACGATCTAAGCGATCTGTGCCTATGCTCTAACTAACTCAGCTATCTACCATGCTCCACGGAAGTCAATCTGTTTTTTATAAACGTTTGCATTAAATAAGCTTACATGTGCTAGAATATGGATAAACTACAAAAAACCCAAATTAATGACATAAAATTGACTGTATTTTAAAGTACATCATCTGTCTAGAAAGGAATTGATGAAAGTAATGAAATGTAAATCTTAACAAAGATTGGTATTATCAAGGGCGCCGATTCTTTAGGTGATAAGATAACAAACTATAATCCACTTATTAAAGCAAAATAAATGTTGTTAACAATCTTAACTGTACTTTTGTATAAAAAACTAACTTAATAAAGAATAGGTAAAAAAGCAATGATAATCGAAAGAAATTATTTTAAATTAACGAGATACCCACTTAATAAATACATTAATTTATCAAAATAAAGTAGTAGGTACATAATTAATGTAATTGGTAACACAAAACAAAGCAATTAGGGATGCATGAATTATTTTGAAAAACTCATCAAATTTGCTTTTAAGTCTTATATATCTATAACTCCAACTCTCACTACTTCGACATAGAATTATTTGAATCTTTGTCCCTCAACAACAAGGATTAGATGAAAAACAATTATTACATTAGACTCAAAGTTTAGTGATGTCGAAAATAGTTACTTTATGTTCGTTACTACCCAATACCCCAAGTACCGAATAACAAACAGAGAATTATACTTATCCACATCGTTACTTCATTATTCTAAATATTTCAGTATTTTGTTTACACGGTAGGTGACTATTTTAGGCGACATTATCTGTTATTAATTTGTCTCGTTACTTTTGAATATTAGCCGCGCTCTGTCAGCAAATTTTGTTTAATCGAATGATCTCATCACACACTCAGCGGAAAAAATGTTTAGTCTTAGGCCGATAAGATTTGTTTATTTAGATTTCTCCTAACTAAATTATAATGGAAAACAAATTGAATTATTAAGTGGGTGTCTTTAACAATAAGTATATTTTTATTAGCTAAGGTGGCATATTTTTAAGAAATTTCGATACGATATTACTGTCGTAGTTGCAATGTAAGATTATTTTATGATTAGAGGGCGGCTATTCTTAAAATCTGAACAATTAATTTCAGAACGAAGAAGGTATCTGCTGGGAAAGAATGTACAAAATATTTTATTATTACATTATAATTATGACATCTGAGCACATCTCAAATGTGTTCTTTTAATAAATATTTTGATTTGATATGTATGGTTATGATGTTGTTTGTAATGCTTATAAGTCCACTTTTTCAAATTGTTATTACATTATTTTTTGCGTCTCATAGAGTCTTTAAGCATATACCCGAACTACTATACTTGCTAAAACGACACTCAGTCCTAAGTTCAAGACGCAGGAGTCTCGCAGGCTTAGTCTTGTTCCTGCTTAAGTCTTGCACGGTTAATCTTGGTCTTGGTCTTGCGAAAATTAGGCGGTCTTTGTCTTTGTCTTGGTCTTGGTCTTGGTCTTGGTCTTGCGAAAACACAAGAACAAGACCAAGACTGCAAGACCAAGACCGATTTTGGGTAACACTACTACCATATGTGAAGTGTTTGGGGCCAACGTTCGTCAGGCATTCTCAATAGTGTCCAACCATTTTGAACCTCTTCTTTCTATTTTGTCAATGACCGTTTCTGTAGCGTTCATGTTATTTCTTATAGATTCGTTGGTCTTCCTTTCCTGACTTGATGTTCTAGCACTTCTTCTCAAATAATCCATTTCATTTGCCAACAATGTCTTTTTTCATGTCTGCATTCAACCAATGCATTCAAACTGATTTAACTCAAATTGGCTCGGATAGTCATTTTCGATTTTTAGGTAAGTAGTGTTATCCCTGTATACTTCTGTGATTATTCCTACTAATGTCGAGTTGTTGTAAAGCTTGCCACAATTTAAGTCTTGGAACTGTACGCTTTTTCTAGGTAGATGAAGGTTAAATATAATTCAGTACCAACCGCTATTCTTTTTTCTATTAATTGTTGCAGTATAAACAAGTTATACACATTATAAAGATTGTATTAACATATAAAGATTCAAAAGTCAATAAACTCATTTTAACCTTAAATTGCTGCTTATTCCTATTAAAATAGTAATTAGATCTTATCTCTGTCGTTGTCCCGGTTAGTGTCTCTCTTCTTTTTCTTTTTTGTTATTGACTGTTCGGAAGTAATTGTGAACACTATTCTATCCTTCCGTACTTCCCGTCATCTTCACGATCATCTCTCTTACAGTGACAGGGTTCATACCTATTTCTTTATACATTTTGTTTCTCTCCACTGTACATATTTTACACTCCAGCATTGTGTGAATAACAATTTCGGAATATTCGCAGTATAGACATTTATCTGTATCTATCTTTCTGAACATATGAAGATACACCCTAAAACAAACAATCTACCCAGTCCCTTAGGCTCGGGATCAGCATCTTGGTCCACTGGGCAACATATTCGTTGTTCCACTTTTCTTGCCATCTTTCCATTGATCTTTTCCTCTATTCTTTTTTTATAGCTGTTGTCAAATGCTCTCTTCTCTCATAGAGATGTCTCTTTTCTACTGCTAACACATGCAGAGGAACACAACCCGTGATAGTCCACATGGCCGCCGCAGTTACAGTCCTGTAAGCGCATGCTACTCGCAACAGACTCGTTCTGTCTACTTTTGTCATAAGCCTAATATTAGGTATCTATATCTAAATATAATGAAAAATATTTAATTATTGTGTATTTATACAATAATTATTCTGTTCTACATATTTAAAGTGGTAATTTAATGACTAAGTTAGTGTTTTGGATTGTTTGTATTGTGTGTGAAAGACAAGTTACATTTTCCTACTCTTCTTTATATATTTTTTACTTTATATGCCCTGGGGGGGTTTAACACCCAAGCACTCCTCTCTAAATGCGCCAGAGCATTATTTAAGACAAACATTACACAAACTTTACACTCTGCTTTCCCAGGTATAACCAGAATATGGTTCATCAACCCAGTTCCAAATATTAAAGTTCAAATTTAAAAAATTAATCACTATTATAAAATGCCTGACTGATGAGAAAATTCTTGATTGTTTTTTTTTAATTGTAAATTTCGTAATTCAGTAATTGCAGAAGTCAGCTTATTATAAAATATTGTACCATAAAAGTTTAGTCCGTCTCTACTTCTTTGGAGTCTGGTGTAGGACAGCATTAAGGCATATTTATTCCTGGTTTTATATTGGTAAACATCCTCATGTCTTTGATGACGATTTACACTGCCGAGCATAAAATTAGGGTCACCCTGTAATTTAAATTTGTTTTAGAAATTTTTATTTTTTTTTAAACTATTTTCTGTTGTAACATAGTTTACTAACAGATTTCTTAAAGAAAACAACGTTTTTATCCTTCAAAGTTTATTAAAAGTAATGAAAATTAACAACTCTCCTTTGATATACTAAATATTGAAAAGGGACAATTTTAATTTAATTTGCTTTTTGTTGAAAGAAAAGAAATTTTAATAATTTCAGTAGCGAGTATTACCTCCTCGGGGTAATGATAATAGCTTGCAAATGACAAGGCATCCTTTGAATCATATTATTAATCACAGTCTGCCTAAGATTGTTCCATTTCTACACCAATATGTCGCGAAGCTCTCTTGAATTTCTGGAGGCTAGCACATGACTCGGCTGTTTTTTCCCGTTTTTCGAAACCGGCTTCAATAAATGTCGTTAAGGACAGTACTTGATCACTACAGCTACGCCCGCTTCTAAATCCGGCCTGTTCGACTGGTATCACATTGTCGGTGATGGGGTATATCCTGTTATATATAAGTCACTCTAGTAGTTTGTAGCAGCAACTGAGGAGGGCAATGGGTCGATAGTTTTCGGGTAGTTCACCGTCCTTTCCAGGTTTTAAAATTGCAATAACTTTGGTTCTTTTGAACTCTGGAGGTAGTACAGATGTCTTCACTATGTTACTAAAAAAGTCTTTGAGCCAGTGTCGCGTTTTTGGACCACAGAATTAGGAACTCAGGATACATTCCATCGAAACCTGCCGCTTTGCCTTTTTTAATTTGACTGAGGCCATCGTTTATTTCGTTCAGAGAGATGCATCTTGAAAACTCTGAAGTAGGAGGAGTGTTTGTCTTAAGTTCTTTTAGAGCTTTTTTTGTAGACGTCGTATGGATTTTGTCAGAGGGGGCACGCGATACTTCAACTATTCTGTTAGCTATCCTTTTCGGATCGATACTGTTCTTGTTCAAGCGTTTCTCTCTAACGGCTCCACCTAGTCTACGTAGCAATCCCCATGCCTTCCGGCTAGATCGTGAAAAATCAATATGCTCTACTGTTGTTTTCCATTTATTAAGTCGGGTTGAGTCCAGAAAAGTCAGTAGACTCTCAGCAATCTCAGGATCTTCGGAATCTAAAGGTAAATTGGTGGAAGCTTCTTTAATATGGTTACTTATTGTCTTTAATGGAAAATTGTGTTGGGATGATAGCATAATTATAACCTGTTGCTTTGAGCAGCAGGATGCTACTGTACGACAGTACTTCTGAGTACTGCAGTGTATAGTAGTGCAATGATATAAAGACGCAGTAGATTGAAGCCTCGAAATAGGTAGATATTACTGAAGAGCTAAAAGTGAAAAATCCGGAGAGACAGTCAAATGTTCGACGTAGTTCAATTTCCTCTTACTAAACTCTGGGGGGGGGGGCGTAAATTTTTTACTGTTGTTAAAGAAATCTCACTATATTTTATCCATTTTAGGGAAGTAAATGAAGATAATATGCTTATTAGAAACATTGCATCCGAGTTTATGGATCATTCGGGTTCATCCGTCGAGGTAAGTTTTTATAATTATTTTATCTAATATGCTCTTTTTTAAAAACATTTTTTACAGAACTACTTGAATAATTCTTAATATTGTTTTCACTATTTAAGGGAGATGGTAAAGCAACGATAAATAAATTGCTGCTAAAATATTCATCTGAAATCGATGCTAGTCAATTACAGAAAATCCTGAAAACTCACTGGAAACTGTATCTATCGGAAAAACCAAGCTTAGAATTGTGTAAGAGTTTAATCATGCTAAGAGATTTTAATATTAGTGGGAAAATTAATCTGGCAGATTTACCAACATTGCTGCAAGTTTTACAACATTGGAGGGTGAGTTTTATACTTTTATCTTATTAACAAAAAGTTAAAGCTAGGATGTTGTATTTGTAATAATTCTGTATAAAATTAAACATTACTTACAAAGCATGGACGTATAAACACAGATGGACTCAGTTATTTACATAAAATTGTGAAGTCAAAATTATTTGAATAGGTCACATTCTCAGCACCTTCAACTGTTGTCACGTTTTGTTTTAAAATTTCTTATTCGCGAGTCGCTGAAAATATTACTCCGTATTTTATACTCTACAGGTGCTATCAAACCAAAATAATAATTTATTGGTTAGATTAATATATTTAATTGTAATAAAAATATAAATTGTGCACATAGTGTGCATTATCATTTAATAATAACGTATAATTTAGATATCAATCAAATATTTTATATGTAGAAGCACTGAAAACTATTTATAAATGGCAACGGTTGTTTACATTTCTCTGTCTTATGGATATACGTCAAACTTCAAATGCTGTTCCATGTTTGTTTACTTTTTAGTAAAAGTTGTTTTTCGATATTTTGGCTGTATTTTGAGTGATGTTTGTGAAAAGTGAAATAAAATAAACGACATATTTACATCCCGATCTCTTATTTCATTTGTAAGTACATAAAATTTACATTATTTAAGATGAGGAAATGAGGAAGCGTGTTTGTTTACATTTTAATAGGCGTACCATTGGGTTTATTCATGTTCATTAATGTATTAAATAAGATATAATTTCATGAAATTAGTAGACATTTTAAAATTGTAAGTAGACATCATCTGATTAAAAAAGATCTATTTAGTACCTTTTTAATTTAATATTTCTCATAGATGCAAATAAATTAGTGAAATGAATAAAACTCATTTATTTTTCTATGTAGGTTTCCAAATAATATTGACGATCGAACTATTTTGGTAGCAAATTTAGGAGAAAACATAAAGATTTTTTATTGTAACATTATTTTGATACCTAATAAAAATTAACTTGAATTTAACTATATTTTATTGTATTAATTTTAAAGCAAATAAAATTGTATTTTAATTTTTCTATAAAGACGTGATTTCTTAATAGGTAGTTAAACTCTCGTTTTTTTTTTTAAATTCTTTGAACGTGTTTTTATACATTATTACTACTTCCAATTTTTAAAATCTGAATAATTACGCGCGAGTAAAAATTCAAGCACGCTTATGCTCATTGCGGAAGCATCACATTCTATCGAAACTTCAAAACATTCTGTGTTAAAGGTATATTATTGCTGTGTCCATCTATGTTTATACGTCCATGTTACAAAGTCTTTCTTGTACAAGTAAATGACTTGGACCCAAATATCCAACGATGTTTTCTAAATATATGGTATGATCTAACAGTTATATTCTCACGATTCTTCTGTTTCAGGTAACTTGTATCGATGATTGAACTTAGCACTTTAATTTATTTGTATTTTGTATCTTTGGAGATGATACCATTCTCTTGTATGTTTTATGTCAGTATTGACAATTTGATTTGATATGTATCATGATGTTTGCTTATTTCTAGAAGCATCTTTGATTGTGCTTCCTGGTTAAAAATTATAAAAAACTTCTTTTTTTTTTCTTCTTCAATTCTTGTTTTATTTTTCAATTTTGATCTTACTTAGGGAACTTCTGAATAGTTCGACCAATATAGGCCGGAAACTTCCGTCCAGTAGTGTCTTCTCCGACCAGATCCCGCTTGCGGTCTATTTTTCCATGAATAATCATTTAAAGCACAGTACTTATCCTATAAAGATATTTAAGTTTTCTTTGTTTAATTGTTCTCACGATTTATTTCTTTTTTCCAATTGTGTAGAATACCTTGTAGAACATAATATACACTTGGGTGGATGGTGAGAATGTCCAGAAGTTGGGTATGATACAAATTGACCCAAAGGGACGTTTAGTCTTGAATCTAACAGAGGAACGAAGAATTTCGGGTTTAAGTACCTACATTTAAATCTGCAAGCGAGCGGTCAGGTGTTTTGAAGAATACAACGGCGAGATTTAGGAACGTGGGTCTATATATTTAGCATGAGGGATATTGGAATAAAAAATGAAAATTGAAACATACCAACTAAAAGGAAATGAAACAGAATTTGGTACTTTTTTCGAGGGACATAGAACTCGATATTCTACATACGAAAAGATTGGTTTAAGAAAGGTACAAAAAATGACAAATATGCTAAATCTCTTTTTAAAATGAATATGCATATATAGTCAAAAAAAAACAATCACACTTACTTTTTGTGGTCGTTCTACATACTTACAAATTTAAACCGTTTTACTAATAAAGATGGATTTATCTAAGGCTAAATATTTATTTCTTTCGATGACCTGGTAAAACTGATAAAAAATTTTGTGTTAATGATGATCTCAATAAAAAGATAATTTAAAACAGAACAATTAAAATGTACCGTGGTCATTACCATGTCACGATATGCCGTTATGAGAATTTAAGCTTCTTATAAACTACGTATAAATTTTAGTGTATTTAAAAAAAAACAAAGGTTACTACCAAAAATTTAAGGGATCTGCCCAATCAAAAAAATAACCGAAGCACTGTACTTCAGTAAGTACTAATGGAAAAACAAAAATAATAACAGGTATATTTCCTTTTTCACCATCAGAAAATATTTAGCATTGTGAATGGATCCGCTGTGACAGGTTATAAAAACCCCAACCACCTTTCTCTCTACCAAGAATGATGATTTCTTCAACTAGAATAAATGTAAAATTCCTCTAACTGAATTTTATTTATTCTCTGCGTAGACGTATATCGCTGTCTATTTGGTTTCATAATTCAGCAATTATTTAAAAATTTCTATAGGCGGAATAAAGAAAAATTGAATTGAAGAGCGAGACAATAATTAAATCATCTGGCACTTGACAAATATAAACAGACTCTTGAAGTTTGTTTACGTTTCATATTCTAAAACACAAAAAGATAGGAACTATATCAATTTTTTATGACATACAGGAAAAAAATAAAATGCTACAACCACTATGTAGTTGACATATTCGGTCCCAGGATATACGAAGAATGTGTCGGTACACCCACATTTCGAATGCTTCTAGTTTTTTATGAGCATCTTAGCTGGTATCCAGGTCTTCGCATCATATAGTAAGATCGGAAAAAATGTAGCATTAACTAGTCATGGCTTTAGAGGAAGAAGCTTGCCTATAAGAAGCTTTTTTATATTAACGAAGGTATACCTACATAAGATTCTACATGGTCAATTAGTATGTTGTTTATCCGTAACTATTGAGCAGGTTGTTGCTTTTTGCTTATCAACCACCATTTTGTCCTATTAAAGTTGAGGCTCAGGCCGTAATCATTACTGACTTTATTAACCCTTTCCATTGCTTCTCGTTTTTTTCATTTCCTTTTTATCCCATAAGAAACTTACTGACATAATCCTATACATTTAATACAGTGCTTTTGAATAAGCTAATACTCTCGAAGGTAATTCCGTAACTAAAATCTGATTATGATGATGAATAAGTAGTTTCGGTGAAACTTAAAGTCTCAACATTATATTCTCATTATAAAAATGTGCATACAAGCCTAATTACTTAATGTAAAAGAAAAATGTTACAATAATACACTACGCTCTCCGCTTTTTGTTCTGCTTTAAAACTAATCTTGTTTTTCACCAACTCGTGGTATTCTTAAATATTAAAAAGTATTTGTTGCATGTCTGTGTTAAAAAGGCTTGACGTTTATGTGTAAGTATCAGTGGATGTTCCCCATATAGACCTATACTTTTTCTGCAGTGTATTCTGTAGTGGTTTTTATTTATTAATCATTCCAGATCTAAAAATGCACAATTTTGTTACGTTTGTCAGCTGATCTAGGAGATCTATTAGACGTATAAATTTGTGTATAATATGACTTCGCACTTTGCGTATTATTGCGTTAGATGTATGTATGTGCATGTTTTATAGACTATCGAAAAGCATTTGACCATCAATATGTTAACCATCAATAGAAATATATGTCTGAAAGAATAGTGAGTGTAAAAGTTAAACTGGGTGCCAAACCTTTAAATGTGATAGCAATCTACGCACCAGGCTGTCATAAATGAGACACCAAATGAGTATATAATCATTATGGGTGATTTTAATGACCGTGTTGGCAATGGTATCGTTTCAAGAATAAACCAGCGATATAAAAGAAAATATTAGACATGAAAACGGAGACCTTGTGACGGTCCTCTGCTACATAAATGAAATATGTACGTATTAATAATACAGTAAATCCGGAGAAAGGAAATCCGAAATAAAAGTATCCACTATCAATTTTAGCACTTTGGAGTGACTAAGATTGATAAAGGATGCTGGAATCTTTGGATGATATTCAGCGACGTTGGCTTTGCACAGCCCCATACGCGTAGTCCGTAGAACCAGATAATTTTAAGTATCGCTTTGTATAGTAGAATTTTGTTTTGGATGTTAAGTTTTGATTTACGTCCAAGTAGCCAATACATTTGCCGGAATTTTAAGTCAAGCTGTCTTCTTTTGGTATGGATATGTTTCTTTCAAGTGAGATATTAGCCAAGATAGAGGCCAAGGTATCTAGCGGCTGGTACTGTTGGTGTTTTTAGATTTTCCTTTCTGACAGGTGGGCATATGTTTTGACAACTGATAAATGATATTTAAGTTGATTTCGTTTTGTTTACTTTTGTTCTCCATTTTGTATACCAATCACTAAGTATCTTCAGATGAAATTGCAGGTTTTGTGAGGCTTATATGGGATCTTTATTTACAGCTAGTATTGCTACGTCTTCAGCAAAGGAAGCGATTGTAGTATTATTAGTCTCTGGTATATCGTCTGTGTAGAGTGAGGAAAGCAGCGGCCCTAGAACACTACCCTGTGCGACTCCGGAATTGATAGAACAGAGGTTGGATTGTTGGTCTTTGAATTTTATAGAGAAATATCTATTTGATATGTAGGAGTTAAGGAGAAGGAAATAGTTACTGTATAGTGCTATTTTTACTTTGTGCCAGACTTTGATAAACGCTTGTGAGATGTCCAGAAATATAGCGTTGCAGTATTTCTTTTCTTCGAGACTTTTTGATTATTCGAAATATTGAAATATAAAATTTTATATTCGAATTCTGCATTGGGTATTACGAGAACAGATTACCTGTTTAGGTGAGCGTATGATATCTGCCTAGTTCTTCTTCTCACTTAGGAGGCGGAGATAGAATCGTTCAAAACGTTAGAATCTGAACACTGTAACTTTCTTACTAGTAGGACATAAAGGATTGATTGATAATGAGATTGCTGATATTTTTGCTAAAAATGGAGCTAATATTTCTTTGATTGGATCACAACTATACTAAGGTGTCCCAGAAAGCCATAGCCAAAAATAATAATATTCCGAACTAAAGGCAAACAAAAAGTTATTGCAAACTTCTGCTCGCGACCCTAAAATACCTTTCAGAAAACTTAACATACTGGAATTCTCACTTAACACTTCTCACTCAAATATCATTTGGATAAGATGAGCAAATTGTACAGAGTAACATTTTGTGATAATGCAGAGGAAACGGTAGAACATATTGTCTTCATTTACAGGATAAATGTTTTCTAACGCAATAAATACTAAATACTAATAAATAAAAAATTGGCTTTATTTTTAAGTCTGGATCTTTTGGAGTAAAACAGAGATATGGTATAAAAGATCTTTCAGATCGCAGTAATAAAAGGTCTAATGGGAGGCCAAAAAATCCTTTTGAAATCCGCAACTATATTCTAATTTAATACATATTAGTATTCTATTACAAGGCTTTATCTTGGGTCCAGTATTATACTTAAATCGTTTTAAAATAAATCATAACATCATTGCCACGTTTAGTTGCCATAAATTACAAAGAAACTTATAACGAAAAAATAAATAAATAAAAATACGAGGAAATATTGCAAAATATATGGCCATCACCAATAATATTCAGCTTTGAAGTACGTTACATGAAAAACGAGAAGAAAAAAATTAGAAATTCAATATAAAAATACAATACAAATCAATAATTCAAATACGAACAAATATAGCATGCACTTCCAGATTCCAAATGCGTGATTATTTTACTGTTACCACCAAAAAACTATATCCAATTTATTAATTTTTTCTTTGTTTTTAGTTAGCTTTTCAAAGATTTGAAAAAAGTCACCACTGCGGCAAAACATCCAGCTATCACCTGAGGGCATTATTATGGGAAGTTGGCTGCACCGTCAGTAATAAAGTGTTAGAATGTTTAATTCTCAGGTTTGCCAAGGATCGAGTATTAACTGCAGAAAATTATATTATGGCATTAGTACGATTACATCTTTCACATGGTAAGTTTTAAATACTGGTCAATACTGAGAATTAAAGGTTTTATCCAATTAGGCTTAGTATATTTTTCACCAACATTAGCTGTGAGTTTCTCTTTTTTCGTTTCGTGTTTTTTTTTTTAGTTAAATGCTTGACTATGAAAAGTGTAATATTATTTTTGCTTTACACAGACACTAAGTACAATCTAAGAAGTATAATAAAAAAATTGTATCAAAGTAACCTAGATACTATTCTTCATTTATTTTACATTTTAGGACATTAAATCTGTTAAAGATTCCAAACGTCGTCAAAATAATGGTTTTCATTAAAACCAAAATTATGCAACGCGGAGTCAAATCCTGAAAACCACAGTAAGCACATAGCTCCCGCGAAAATTTCAACTGTAACATATATATTATACAGGGTGGTTCTTAAGTAATTGTACAAAAAGAAACCGTAGGATATACCTACACTTTAAAATGTTACGATTTAAGCCAAATTGCTTTAATAAAATGTTGATATTAAGAAAGATACAAAGAGAAAATTTAAAATATTAATTTTCGCTATAACTTGCATGTTTGTGAACATTTATGTATAAAACTTCATAACTGGGTACTATCAAACATCAGGAATTATAATTTGATTTGTAATAAAAATATTAAAGATACATTATTTTAACAAAAAAAGGTATGGTTGTTAATAACTTTAAAACCCAACAGTTTTCGAGATAATTGCATTTTACAAATCAACTACATAATTCAGATTTAACGCAATTACTCCAGGCAACGAAAGAAAATTAGACAAACTTCTGAATCAATACTTCTGAACTTTGGTATAAAATGTCTTTAATAAAGTTAATAGTTACCGAAATATTAAATAAGTTAAATATATCAGCTGGATAAGTTGCAATACGATTTGACAAAATAACAGAATGATTGGATTTTACATAAAATATTTTACATTTTGTATTAAAGTCACAATCAAAATATTTTATTTATAAACCAAATTAAGAAATAGTTAAACTAACTAATATTAAACTTATTGTCAAAGTAGGTGTTCAATATGTTCACCATTTCATTTAATTCATTTGTCAATACATTCCATAAAAGCTCGTCTCATATTAAAGAGCATCATTAGTTCTAAAGAAACTGCTGCAGTATTTATAATAAGTATTATAAGTATAATATATAATAAATATAATATAATAATAAAGTATTCGTTTGGGATTTTTATGAATTAAATAATTATAATTATATCTCACCACATGACCAAGGAATATGACTATCACGAATAAACAGTACGTCATTTCCTATGGGGATTCCCATTCCCTGGCACTAGTTGTTCCAATTTTGGAGGGCTGCCTTAATGTATAAATTAAACAGTAAGGGTGACATACTGCATCCTTGTCTTATTCCTTTAGTTACTTTTATTGACTCTGATAGTCTATTTCCGCTTTTTAGGTAAGTAGTGTTTTCCCTGTATAGTTATGTGATTATTCCTGAAAGGAATGGACCAATGCCGAGTTGTTGTAAATCTTGCCACAATTTAAGTCCTCTGTAGCATTTAGGATCTTTTCGATTACCCTTTTTAAACATGGACACTTGGTGAGCGGTTTTTCATTCAGATGGTACTTTGATTTGTTGGCAACATTGATTCATTATAATAGGTATTTGTTCTATTAGGAGTTGACCTCCTGCTTTAAGTAACTCTACAGCTATATTGCCAGGTCTTTGAGATCGCCTGTTTTTCATATTAATTAACTCAGTACGGACCTCGTTGTTAGTAGTATTAATGTTATTATTTGTTTGTCTCTCTATACTGTATTCCTCTCCCATATATCCCAATGTGGACTCTTGGAGTAAATTTTTATAGTGACTTTCTTACTTTTCTATAGGAATTAAGTTGTTTAACGAGATATGGGTTTTTTGCTTTAGATAAGTAATATAGTTCTCCATGCTTCAGTAGTCTGAGAACCACCAATTAAATTTTCAACTTGGACAAATTTTTGTTTCCAGAAATTGTTTTTTGCTTCTTTTGCCGATTAAATGTAACTAAATTAAAATTAATCAAGAATAATAGGAAAAGACCTAGAACATATTCTTAATTAATATTGATCAGTATTGACTGAATTCATATTTATTTTTTACAGACAGGTATCATAATCTGGATACAAAAACAAAGAGCAATCCTCTAACTTTAGAAGAGGTAAGTACTTATGGTTATTTATATTCATTTAATTATCAGATTTATGTGCTAGTGCCAGTTTATGCCATCTTTATCTTCACAACTTCAACCTTCTAAAATCTTTGTTTTAATAAACATTTTTAGAAAAATAATATAGTTATATAGGACGGAATCAAACTAACTAGTCCAGGTTTTTTGTTGCGTAGATTCGATTTTAGAGCTTACCAGAATGAAAACCAGTCAGATAATTTGTTATTAACAATTTAATTGTTTAAATGATTGTATATCCTAAACTATTAGAGATATTTAATTTTATCAAAATAAAAAGTTATGTACTAAAACAATTTTTAATTGAAGGTGATTACTTGGCAACATCGCACTTAACGAAGCCCTTAACGATAACTTTTCAACGAAATCATATTCCACTTATCAATTTTGCAGACGCGTACCAAACAAAATTTTAATTATTTTATTTAAACACATTAAACACAAGTAATTACGTAAAAATTAAATGTGAGACCGATATAATTATTAAATTATCATGTGTCTTTTAACAGGTATCTTATAGTTGTTTAACAAAATAAAGTAAAATTGTATTCTTATTAGAGAGTACCTAATACTGAACTTCAAAAAACAGAAAACTTTAAAAAATACTAATTTTTTTATTTCACTAAAACAATCTGAAATTTTAACGTACGATCTCGTCATTACACATCATTCTCTATTTATATAATTGCTGTGTGCTGTGAATGTTATATTTGTATTTTTAACCTAATTTGAATGTTTCCTTGTGTTTATTTGTTTATATAAATTTAAAAATATATTATGAAGTTCATATAAATAAAATTAAATAAGCTAAACTATTATCATGTGAATACGTGTATATAGTAGTGCATTTGTTTATTTCAGTAAATTCTCGAAATATGAAATGAAGATGGCACTAACTACTAAAGAGTTAATAGCTTTGTTGGAAGAAGACTCAAATTGTGAAAATTCTGACTCACTTAATGTGGTTTATTTGCCGCTGAGATTGGATTAGAAAGTTTCCGATGTAGAAGACATTAATGATAATATTATTTGTGAAGAATCAATCAAATTGGATATTGCAGGTACATAGGAAATACAAGTGATTGGGAATTCTGACGATTCTGATTATGATATTCCTCTGAACCACAGATAAAACGTCTAAAGAAAAAATCAGGCACAAATAATAAATCCAAACTTGTCTCAAATTGTAACAACAGATACTCCTTCGTGCTCAGTACTAATTCAACATCAGTCTGATTGATATTTAGACAATATAAAAGCCAACCATGGAGACAAGTCATATATTAAGGTTCTTTCACTCTTTTTTAATAAAAAAGTAATTGAGAGCATTCTATTTTTTATAAATATTTATGCATCGCAGAATAACATTCACGATTTTCAAATGAATAACATAGATTTAAAAAAATATATTAGCATATGTATATCACCTAGTTCACACTCTCCTTCAAGTTGCATTGGTTAAAGGATGAGGATAAAAAAGTGCACATTATAAGAGAAAGCATGAGTCGACATAGATTTATATTTATAATTTATAATAGTGAAGAAACCGCTACATCAGTGTCAAACTTAGTACATGGACGTCAATTTAAATTTGCTTTACCAGATGAAACCAGATTCGACAATATTGGCCACATTACAAAAAGAGACCATAGTGCAAGAATGATGGATAAGCAAAAGTAATAATATTTATTTATGTAAAAGGTGTAGAATGCATCTACACCCCAAATTTTTCGAAAATTTTTACCTTGAAATTTAATTTACATTTAAAATACAATATGTTCCTTTATTAAAAATTATACTGTTTTCCTCGAAAATGAGAAAAAAAATCTTTATGATTGTAAATTAGTCTTAATTTATGTGTTTTTAATCCAATCTAATAAATTAATTGTCAAATTTCTCTTCGTATATTAAGCGACCGTTAATAACTTAATACTATATAAAGAATAAACTTGTCTCAAATTTACTTTACTTACTTCAAAACTATTTTAAAGTTAATAATAAAGTCTATTTAATAAATATATTCCCAAGAAATAAAACACACTACGCCTATGCACATATATATTGTTGAAGGAATCAACTAAAATATCATATTTCCCTCATTCCCATTCTTCCTAAGAACGTAAATATATGTAGACCAGCAAAATATTGATCAGTTTACCGATGTTTCAAACTATTCAATGAAGTTGTCTCACTATACACTCGTGAATTGCACCAATTTATATTGATACTGAGGCAAGTTTTATGGGGACTATCTTACTTTTTCACTTATTTACATGGGCGAAGCATAAACAGTAAAAATGACCCCGGTATGAATTTACTGTTGACATTTTACATGGTTGCCGCTACCGTTTAGTTGAATTTGTAGATTAGTTACCTTTAATTAAAAATTGTCCCACTATAACTATTAAACATTAAAAATTTCACTAAAAAGTTGCAAACTAGTTTGTTTATAAAAGATTTAAACATAATTATGTTTTGTACTTTAAAAAATCTGGTTAATGGAAGCTATATAACAACTCAAAACTTTTCAAAAAACATATGTAACTTTTAATAACACGCTCTGAAGCGGACTGTCAGCAAGCAGGGAATGCGGGTGCACGTAAAACGTGCACATAGGTATATCAATTTTTAATCAACTCGACAAGAATTAGCATAGAAACATTTACTAATACTTAAAATGCTCGTTTTGAATTGTTCTATAACGTTCATCAACCAAATTGTCAACATCTATGGTTCAATTTTGTTTAAAACTTCTATAAACAAATTAATTTTTCTTTTTACCGAAACTTTTAACGAAAATTTTAACTTAACTGCTATATCTGTAACTGTTTTATTTATAATGATAAAATATACATCTCTAAATCTAGATGATTTTACCTATGTAGTATGTATTGGTTTTATTCGCTGCGAGCTGACTGTGCGCCTCAGAACGCGTTATTAAAAGTTCACATCTTGGTTAAAAAATAACATTTACCAAAACTTGAAATGTTCGTTTGGACTTGTTTTATAACTTTCATTAGCTAGATTTCTGAAGTTTATAACTTAATGTTGTTTAAATCTCTTATAAAAAAATATAGTTCACGTCTTTTAGTGAAATTTTTACTGTTTATAACTTTTTTATTAATAAAGGTGATTTTGCAAAGCTTTTTTTAATTTTTAAGCAATTACCTATAAATTGAGGGAGTTTTGAAGATTAATCACACGTATGAGAGCTGTTATACTTGAAAAAACCCCATCGAATGCCAATTTTGCAAATGTTTTTTACGAAATTTATTATAACTCCGATTTTAACAATCGAATCAAAGTTAGCCAAACGTCATTTTGTCACCCCCTCCCCCCCCCCCTGGCACCTAGACTAAATATTTGTGTATCGAGTAGAAAGTTTTTGATAAGCTTGTATAATGTTGTTCTTATTTTTTTTATTTTCAGATGATCCTAATGACCATTTACTCATGAAACACACGTGTGTATACAAGACTAAACCAAAAACTATTGGATATGAGAGTTGAAATATTTGGTTAACTGAGTATTTTAAAAACCAAAGAAACTGTGTACAAGATTCTTATGTTAAACGATTTTATTTGTTGTTTTTATTTACAAATATATTTATCTTTATTTATTAACACTAAAATTTATTATTTTTTATTTATATATTTCCTTGGTTTGTGTGCTAAATACATTTTTGCAGAGAAATGTTTTATGAAGTAGTAAAATTAAAAATAAAATTAGTTATTCTTGAAATATCTTAACCTTTCACTGGATCATGTTGTTTAAAAACAGCATACTGGAAATTTGCATTTATTTTCATAATAGATAAAGCCAAATCAGCATGTGCATAATGTTTGCTCTAACAAGAACTAATAATACAGTACAGTTTACCAAAAATAGCTGAAAGTCTGAAAATAAAGACGCCCATGATGCGCATTCGTCATCCGATGGATCTCGCACTGAGCGTCTACTTAATGGGTGGAATGCATAAAAAGTAGTAGATGCTATTGCTTCAGCAAATAGTATCTGGTTTGTAGCGTTTACTTTTACATAAAAGGAGGTGCTTTGTTGAAAAGACCGTACTACACAACCGAAGTACTTGCTACTGACCTGAAGGTTCTACTACTAAACGTAACGCCAGCCGTAGTGCCCTCGTGCGCATCACACCAATCGTATCAGAACTACTTTTTCATGTGATTTTTCAACTTTTTATAAAGATTTTGTATTAATACCTAAATATATATACATATGCAGTAAGCTAAAAAGAGTCTTACCCGCTCCCTACTCTCCTACTTTCCCATTTAAAAAAATCAAAGTTATGACTGTCACCTGAAGAAGGATTGCTTAAAGTTCGAAACATTGATGCTATAATATACTATAATTATTTTAAAAATCGACCCCTTCGAGTGTTCTGCTTATATACTAAAAATAAATGAGTTAATATGAGGGGTTACACTTATTTCAGCGCACTGTATGAATAAAACTACACGATTCATGATAATTACCTGAATATTTTACGATAAACATCGTCATTGAATATTCTTCCTGGTTTGTAGATTTTTCTACGACGAACATTCTTAAATGCTGCCATTTAACAAACATAACAAAAAACACCTACGCCGAAGTTGTTTATCTACCAACTTCACCTAAACTGAAGCAAATTCTACTAAACTAGCAAATACTTCAAAAGCGTAGTACATTCTTCTATGTATCTGGTAAATAGTAGTAAATACTACGGAGGAAAGCAAAATACTTTGTAAGTGTAGCAAGTACTACAAAAATGTAGAATTACTTGAAGCATTAGCAGATACTACGTTTTATGCATTTCACCCAATGGGTGGAATGCATACAACGTAGTAGATGATATTGCTTCAGCAAATAGTATCTAGTTTGTAGCATTTTCTTTTACATAAAAGAAGGTGACAAAAGAATTAGGCGAGAACAACAAATGAACAAGTATTGTTTGTTAATCTTCTTGAAAATTATCAAATTTTATTTGATAAAAGAATGATCCCAAAAATTAAACATGAAAAGGAAGCTACATTGAATAACCTAACTGCTGCCCTTAATGAAATTATCGAAACAACCTGGATTCAAAAGCAATTATGAAGAAATTCAACAACATAAAACAAAGGTTAAAAAAGTTGTTGGCGTAAAAAAAACTGGTAACAAAAAAATCGTACTAGTGACTAGTACTAGTGGCTAGACTAAGTGACTAGCAAATAAAATTCTATGTTATGAAACATTTGAGAAAATCTAGTCTTGCACAGGGTATCAGGCGCTTGCCAGGCCGGTGTAACAGAGGAGATTGGGATTTCATCACATTGGGATAAAATAATGATGAAAATCTTCTTTTTAGCTCTAATTCTGGTTGCCAAAAACTATCAGGCAGAGCTCCTAAATATCCTATTGCGAAGGAGGAGTCGCTGTTTTAATTACAGAAGACCTGCTTACGAAAACAAATTGGAGCAGACCAAGCTTAAATTTCTTGTGCTCTTGTTCCTGAGCATGAATTGTATTATAATTTTCCTGAATAGGTGTGGTTGGATTTTTAAAAGGTGCCAAAAACCACAATGCAATACCATATCCTTCATCACCAATCAATCATCACATTATTATACATATTTCGATGCACTACCGAGTTTCGCCAAATTTGACTATCGTGCACGGAGACAGGCCAACTCGCATCTACACTGGTGAACATTTCTTGGGCGTTACAAGTAGCTTGTACATTCATGGAATATACTCCTTTTCTATTCACGTATTCTTCACCATGGATACGTAGCTTTGTTATTTTAACGTGGGTACAATCAATAGCACCTATAATATTGGGAATTTGCTTATTGGTATTTGCCCACTGATTGATAGCAAATTCAAATAACTCGTTAGTATTAGGAAATGTTATCCAGTTATTTCTCTTTAAGTAAATTGCTTCTGAAACATTTATCAAGGTTCTGGATAGAGTACTTTGGTTAACATTTAAATAAACAGCAACTCCCTGCTGATATCCTAATCCTGGATCTCCTAAAAAGGTAATATTTATATTTTTCAAAGTTTACAACTTATTTCCAAAACTAACCTAAACTTCTCAAAAATATCTCCATTTTCCGAGTGGGTGACAAGGCTCCACCTCTTGTTTCTACGGAATCGTCATAATCAAGAAAATGACTAGCAAGCCACTCTGCATTTTCTCTGTTGAATCGAAACACCAAAAAATATGAAAGTAATTTTTTATAAAGATTTTATATTAAAACCTAGTCCGCTGAAATAATACTTCCCGCCCTACTTTCCTACTTTCCCATTTAAAAAATCAAAGTTATGACTGTCACCTGAAGAAGGATTGCTTAAAGTTCGAAACATTGATACTATAATATATTGTGATTATTTTAAAAATCGACGTCTCCGAGCGTTTTGCTTATAATACTAAAAATAAATGAGTTTATATGAGGGGTAACACTTATTCCAGCGCACTGTATGAATAAAACTGCACGATTCATGATAATTACCTGATTATTTTACGATAAATATCGTCATTGTATATTCTTCCTGGTTTTTAGATTTTTGTACGACAAACGTTCAAAAATGCTGCATGCATTTTTTTAAGAAAAAACACCTACGCCGAAGTCGTTCGTCCACCAACTTCACCTAAACTGAAGCAAATTCTACTAAACTAGTAAATACTTTGAAAGCGTAGTACATCCTTCTATGTATCTAGTAAATAGTAGCAAATACTATGCAGGAAAGCAAAATGCTTTGTAAGTGTAGCAAGTACTACAAACATGTAGAATTACTTGAAGCATTAGAAGATACTACGTTTTATGCATTCTACCCAATATCTACCGTTTGTGACGTGAACAAGTCGGTACAGTCTTCGAAACATTTTTTTGTAAGTACGAACTGCAAAGAAGAGTAATTTCCAAATTTGCAAATCTGCGTTGTGTACCTATATTAAACATGGAGTTTAAATCGAATCCGAAGGAAAAAGTTTTAAGTAACCAGACACGGGAAGTAATACACAGTTTTATTTAGTTCTAGGCGGACGATTGTAGCAGTCGAAACGAAAAAATTTTTAATTTCCCGCCCTAATCATTTATAGGGCCCCTACACGCTCATTAATAATGACATTATAAAATATTTTGCATTCTAATTTTTAATATTTTATATTTAACTTAATTATGTAATACTAAATATCTCATTTTTTAAGAGTTTAGGTACACTTTTTTCATACGTTGAGTAAATATTCAAAGATAAAGGCCGCTTTTAACAAAAGGTACTGGTACAAAGACAGCATAATTATGCTTCACCGGAACCGAACATCTAATTTCTATTAGTATTGCATTAGACGATTTTATTACTACTTTATTACCCTACTGCTTATGCCCTTTTTCTCCGAAACCATTTGGTCAATATAATGGTAATATAAAGTATAAATGGTCAATATAAAAATATAATTTTTGGTTTATAATGCCATAATTTATATCACACGTTCGCGACGACGTGTGCCACCGGTGGTACATGCCTAACTTTTCATTCAACCGCTTGTGGCCACCGGTGGTACACGGTACCTTTCTATTTCTTAACTCTCTAAAACCTTACAGTTAATTGATATCTTGATAATATTGCGTACACACTTAAAGTATAGTTTTAAGTATATGGGTTTGCCGTCGTTTTGTCATACCATAATTTATATGGTCACTAATAAAACCAAAGAACAGCAGTAAAAATGGTTTATTAAAATTAAAATATCGTAGTATAACATAGATATTGTACAAAAAGAGATAATTTAAACTTATACAAAACTAGGTGGGTTTGTAAATTTCATTAAAGCAAGGAAGGCCTATAGTTGGTCTATTTTCACATGTATCACAGTATGTACACACTCTTTTTGTTTTTGTTCGGGCTGCTTTAATCCTTGTGTATCCTAAATTTTCTTATAACATGAAAAGCAGCATCTTTTTGTTTGTCTAGCACTACCTTAATATTTTTATATCTTGGGCTTTACCAAAGATAATTTTGGTTTTTTTTACTGAAACAATATCTGGTTCACGAGGACTTTTGTAACTTTACTTTGTAATAGTCCTTCAATAATTTTTTCGCCAATAGATAACATATTGCCTGTTTTAGGATCATTATCATAATTATTAAAAAGAACCCACGTATTTACTATGCATGTGCCAAGACAAATTTCGAGAAACACTTCTTGTACCACTTAATGTTTTTTCTTAACGGGTTATAATATGAAGACATTTGATCGGACAAGTCCACAACTTTCTTTGTCTTATTATACACAATAACCTCAGGTGGTTTTAGAATATCTTCAGTTTTTTGTCTGTTTTTTTTCCTGTCGGTTGGAGGTTTACTGTATGGCTGGGAACTGTACTAATCATTAATACAGGAAGTTTGTCCATCCATTTGGCAACTCTTATGCCCTCATCATTTTGTTTTCCATATATTTGCTCTCTCTTCCATTTTTTTTTTGACATACAGTTTTGAGATTTTTTTTTTGTTCTAAGATCTAAGAGTTCCGCAAACATATGTTTTACACTAAATAAACATTTTACATAAATTTACACTAGTATAATAATTATCAATATATAGTGTCCTTCCTTCATACAAAAGCCTCTCAATAGGCAAAAAACCGTTACAAATGTAACAAAATACTATGATACCTACGACTTCACATTGTGTCCACCGGTGGTACACGACGTTTTTTCTTGAAGAATGTTCACTACAGCCGGCGTGTACCACGGGTGGTACATACAAAAAATAGCTTTTAAATAGAAAAATATGGTTTTAAAGATATGAAAAATATATTGATAATAGTCAAAATATAGATTGTTATTTAAAATATATATAAAAAAATTACGGCTGAGAGGTAAAATGTCGGAATTCTGCGTCGTCGCGAACGTGTTATATCAACACAAGCGGTTTTTGTTGGATCTATTCTTTTACATCTCACTTTGTAGAACAAATACCATAAATATACTGAAATATACTGAAGAAAAGTAATGACAATAATAATAATAATAATTGTGTACGTGACTTATGAGAAACTATTCAAACTTTACGTTTCTATATTTGTGTCTCAAATTGTACCAACATTTTAAAGTTCACCCGCGCGTACAGGCTATCTTTTTCCTTCCGAGTGCGTTCTCACTTCATTGTTCGCGCAGGCAGTTAGAATTTCAGCTATTTTTGGTGAACTCACGGGTGAACTGTAATAATCAGCGTAAGTAGACTTTTACGTGCTTTTACTAAAGTAATTTATGTAAATGTATTTTACGTGATCTCAATAAGGTGAGTAAAATGCATGGTTTCTTGCGGATTTTGGTACCACACATATTTTTCTCATAACGATGCTGATAACAATACAGTAATAATCAGCGTAACTCGAGTTTTAGTAAAGTAATTTGTGTAAATACATTTTACGTGCTCTTAATAAGGTGAGTAAAATGCATGGTCTCTTGCGGTTTCCAGTATCACACATATTTTTCTCATAACGATGATTTTTGTTACAAAACCAATGGTTAGCAACCGAGGCATTCATCGTCAAAATTACATTTTCCGGTGTAACTGCATCGGAGGGTCGTTCAATACGTTGCCATTTTTCATTCAATGTAAGTCAACACGAAATTCACGAAAAGATGATTTGACAGTGTAGTTTGAAGGAGCCTTAGTCTCATAATCTTTATCCAACTTTTCTTGCCGTTTTATTTCTCAAATAATAATGTTTAATGAGAGATCGAAAATCGTTTTTCTCCACACCCAGACAGCACAAGTACGTCCCATGGACGTCCGAAGGATGTACCTCATTAAATGTCCGGACATCCCACGGACATCCGTTTACATAATTTGGACGTCCCCGGGACGTCCAATAAGACCTAAATGTTACCAAAAAGTACGTCCCCTGGACGTCCTAGGGATGTTCATTGGGACGTACATAGTACCAGTACAGAACTTAATACGGACTTATATAGGACCTAAAAAGGATGTATTGGGTACATCCATTGTACGTCCACATGGACTAATACAGGACCTAAATGAGGATGTATACAGGACCTAAAGGGAACTTACAAAAAACTAATAAAATGAAAATCAAAAATAAATGGGATTTTTATTGTGTACTTATATTAACATATTATGTATTTAAATTTATAGTATTTTTTAAGCACATTACTAGTACTTACTTTACAAATGTAGCAACTGACACCACAACCACAAAAATTACCTATAAAATTCCTATATACCTACTTAATATCTATAATAATAAATTACCAAACTATAAACTAGTATCGAAATGCAATAAACTAACTCTAATTACAACCACAACCATCATCATCATCCAGCCGAATTTTCACATCCATTGTTGGATATAGGCCTCCTCCAAACGTCTCCAGTTCTCTCTATCTCTAGCTGCTGCAATCCAGTTTGTTTCTATTCTCTTTAGGTCGTCGGTTTATCGGGTGGGTGGTCTGCCTCGACTTCGCCTGTCGGCTGTTGGTCTCCACTCCAATAATCTCTTCGTCCATCTTCCGTCTTCCATTCTAGCAACATGTCCAGCCCACCTCCACTTTTGTTTATTGATTCGCAGTATAATATCGTCTACGCCAGTTCGTCGGCGTATCTCCTCATTTCTTACGCGATCTTTCAAGGTCAGGCCCAGCATTGATCTCTCCATTCGCCTTTGTGTTACCCTCAGTTTTTCGGCAGTAGCTTTCGTTAAAGTTAAGGTCTCTGCTCCGTAGGTCAAGACTGGTAAGATGCATTGGTTAAATGCCTTCCTTTTCAGGTGAATTGGGATATTTGTTTTAAAAATGTCTCTCATCCGTCCATATGCCGCCCATCCCATCGTGATTCGTCTATTTAGCTCGCAGGTTTGGTTGTCTCTGGTTATTCTAATTTCATGACCCAAGTATGTGTATTTATCGATAAATAAATAAACCACAACCACAATGATTATAATTCGAGAAATAAAAGATTCCGAAAATGCTAGCTAAAGCTAGGCGCGTCGTTAAAACATAACCACATTCTTCTTTCATCTTCTAATTTTTAAATTTCAGTTTCACTACAGAACAAAATTTTAGAGATGTCTATTTTCGCAAAATTAATGGTATTTAAAACTAAATATAACTTTTTAAAATAAAGTTTAGTAGGAAGATATTATATTTTGTAAAAAATATCCTTAAGTAAAAAAATGACACAGTTTACATCTAGAAAACATCCCTAATGGGACGTCCCTCGGACTACCTTCTGGGGCGTCCCTGGTATGTCCGACTAGAAATATCCCTTGGACGTCCCTCGGACGTCCAAAAGAAGTCCCGGGACGTTTGGACCTTAAAATGGCATAAAATGGACGTCCCAGGGATGTCTTGTGCTGTCTGGGCATGCTTTGTTTTTTCAAACACGTCAAGTTTATACAGGTGTCAAAAATATACTAATGGTTGCACCGTGCTGAAATTTGACATGTAGACTTAGGCCAGACGAGCGACAAGTTAACTCGTATAGTAGCAGTAAAATGAAGCTTAAACAATGGGTCCTCCGGTTACTGTTGTGGATAGCCAGCCTAAGCTGTAAACATCGTTACTGCGAGATCGAACAGCGCATCTTCAAGGTCATGTTGCAAACAAATGGACCTGGACCCATTTTATTTGCCGTTATTTTTGGGAAGTGTGTAGTTTTTTACTGCGAGCTTCATTTCTTCTACTTATGATTCGTGTCCGTTTCGAACGTTGGCGATTATTCTGGCTATAAGTAATGACTTTGTTGGTTGCTATACTGAATAGCTGTGTTGCGGTCTTTCTATACCATGCTCTCAGGTTAGCAAACTAGGATATTCTTCTTCGCCCCGGGTCCAATTTTGCCTTGCAAAATGCATTGGAATAACCCATATCTGCCTTGATTTCTCATTGTATGTCCCAAGTGCTGCAGCTTACAGCCCCTCACGATGTTTCTCCTCCGTACAGAAGCACTGAGTACGGAGCCTTATTTTTGTTTCTAGGGTAAGGTCTTGGATCTTGAACATAAAGCTCATAATCAATAATGCACTTTTTGCCTTTCTCATGCGACAATTAATCTCTTGAATATTGTCGCACGGCTCATTGATTATAGTTCCTAAGTAGTTGCACTGTGAGACACGTTCAATTCTCATTTGGTTTACATACAGATTTGCTTTAGTTATGTTTTCCTTGCTAATGATCATTAGCTTGGTTTTGCTTGTGTTTATATCCAGTCCACATAATCTACTTGTTTCCGTTATTTTGTTCATTAAGTTTTGCAGCCTTTCTATGATATTGGAAAACACTATTGTATCATCTATCATAGTCTTCACAAACTTTTGCTTCTGGTTTTTTGGGCAATTGTACGAACTCCGATTTGAGTCACTTTACTGTTATTTTTCCTGTCTTGTATATTTCATTCAATATTTCAGTTATTATTTTTATTTGTTCTGCATCTAATAGCTTCAGCAGTTCTGCAAAAATTTCATTAAGTCTTGGTGCCTTTCCATCCTTTATTTGTCTGACAGCTGCCGTTATTTCTTCTGGTACTATTTCGGGACCTAAATTTTCTTTAATAGTAGGTTTTTGTATTGTTCTAAGGTCGAGAAAAAGTTTCTACAAGTATTCTTCCTATACCTTCTTTTTTATCTTCTGTATTTATGGCAAGAATGCCTTCATTAGCTATTATTTTTTCGCTGTTACGTTTTCGGAACTTCCCCGCTATTTTCTTCACCTTTCGATGGACATTAAAGTTGTTATATCTACTCTGATATTGCTCTATTTCTTGACATTGTTCTGTTTGTTGTTTTTCTTTGACTTCTCTTATTTTTCTTCTGACGATGGTATGTATTCTCTGATATTCTTGGAGATTTTTTTGTTTTTTTTTCTCTGATCAGGTAAATTCATTAGAATGAACGATCTTTTAAATTTTCTAATAAAACATATTTTATTTTAAGCATATATTTAAAGAGCAAGTTTGGACAAAAGATTCTGCAAAATGAATATCCTGGTACCTCTTGTTGTTCTCGGAGATGAGGCATTTGCTCTTAATGAACATTTCATGAAACCATACCCAAGAAATCATTCAGTGACAGATAAAACTAAACAAAATATAACTACGGACTTTCTCGGGCTTGAAGTACGATTGAAAAGGCCTTTGGCATTCTTTCTGCATTTTTTAGAATATTTTTTTCAGCCAATTGCTACGCATCCGCAAACCACGGAAAACTAATAATGTGTGCCTGTATCTTATATAATCTACGAGAAGCAAATATACTTCCGACATCAACTAATAGTAAAGAGAAATGACCACTACCTACAGAAAAAATAGGTCTACTAATTCACAACAACTTACGTGGGGCCAATATAGTAGTCCAAATTCGTGAGACATTTAAAACTTTTTTAATATACACGATGCTGTAGCATGGCAGGAATAGCATTATCGAGAAAATTGATGAATCACAGCACTGTAAAATATTATAAATAAATATTTTCGATGATAGTGAGAATTTGTGTTATTGTATTATATACCTGTTAAGTATCTGGGCTATTTCTTTCCATAAACTCTGTTTTAGTTGGGTTTTTCTGTAATCTTTACATTGAACATAATAAAGGTTGTTTTTTATAGGTATAAAACTTTGAAATAGAATCAAATAAAGATGATTTTTATCAATTGACATAAAATTGACTTTATCTAAAAGATAATCTTTTGGCATTATAATTAAATATAATTTCTGATATATGACTGTCATGGCTGGCTCTGACGTAGTCTAATCTGGAGGTTCAATTTTCGATCACTTTTTCCAATATTTTTCAATAACGCGGCGAATGATGTCCTTCAAGTAATCAATCGATTTATGCTTATCGGCGTAGAATAGCACCTTCACATATCCCCACAAAAAATAATCCAGCAGTGTTAAATTGCACCATCTTTGAGGCTCATTTACGGTCCGAAACGTGAAACTATGCTGTTACCAAACTTTTCCTTTAATAAATTATTTGTGGTACAAGCTGTATGATATGTTGTGCCGTTTAGAGAGAGATATAATATACTTCATTTAATAATACAAGGCAAGGTAGACGGAAGAAGAGGGCCAGGTCGCAGAAGAACGTCATGGCTTAGAAACCTGAGAGATTGGTTTAACAGATCCTCTGCATCTCTTTTCCGAGCTGCCATCAACAAAATTACTATAGCCAATTTGATAGTCAACGCTCGATAATCGAGCACGGCACATGAAGAAGAAGAAAACAGCTCCTTCACATCACGGTTGTTCAACTGGGTAATGAAAAAGGCAGTAATTGTGGATCTGTTGCGGTCATCATTAACTGTAACGTTCTGGGCAGCATCGTTTTTGAAGAAGTACGGTCTAGTGATTCCATCAGACCATAAAGCACACCAAACAGTCAGTTTTTGTGAATGTAATGGTTTCTCAACATGCATTTGAGGATTATCTTAACTCTAAATAGAGCAGTTTTGTTTGTTGACGTAGCCATTTAACCAAAAGTGAGCTTTATTTCTAAACAAAACTTCTTGCTATAATATTAAATAACACTAATTTAGGTATATCTACTTTTTTATATCACAATTATTTCCTTCCCTTTACAGTTTTTTATTTTATCAGAATTCTGAAAAGAACTCTTGCATAACATAAATAAAACCAAAGTATTTTAAACAGAATACACAAATACAAAACGTAAACTTTAAATACCGGGAGTAAAAGAAAAATTCAACGGTGTAAAAATATCCAGCACCTCATTGCATAACGTTTGCTGCACGAATGGCTTTGCTGGACTTCATTTTCAAATTTGTTCCTATGCGGTGACTTTTTAATTTCACGAGATACCTGTTTGACTGTAAACACATGATTGGGTACTGAGCCTTATGCTTTTTAACATGTACTCTGAGATAATATTCCAAAACGCAAAAAAGTGCAGGAAGATTGCATAAAAGCGAATGAAATATAAATAATTAATTTAAGAAATGCCAATGAGACAGTTATAATTGCAGACAGTTTAGAGAGATTGAAACTTCTGAGTTAGATCTATTGGACTTAAAAATTAACATCGGAAAAACAAAGATCTCGCTGCTGCTCCTGGAATCTTCATGTGAAAATCATCATCCAAATCATCATGTGAAAAACGTATAATTGGACAAGTACTATCTTCGTAGTAGTAGACATTCGTCTCTAAGAAATCGATTTTCCATAACTGACCACAGGTAAGTCAACAATAGCCAGTGAAACGAATACAAGTCGACGCTAAGAGGCAGGCGTCAGCTATTGGCTATCAAAAATGCGCCTTTTTGATAGTCAATATATCCTTATTTATTATTATTATTGATACCGGTGCAACCAGATCCTTATAGTTCATTCGTCTTCCGGGTTTGGACCGTGTCATTTGTGAGTGACCCAAAAATGGGTTCATCTCGACGTTTCGCTACAATTGTATGTAGCTTCAAAAGACTAGACGAAGAAAAAAGACTCACACGAATTGTTACCTACATGCTTCATCATACCACCATCCTGCCCAAAAGAATTCTGTGATCAACTCTCTCATCCATCGGGCCATTTCGATTTCTGAACCTGACAACCTTAGAGAAGAACTTGGCCATCTGCAAAAAACCCTTGTCGCCAACGGTTACTCCAAGTCCACAATTCAAAATATTGCACACCGACATCTACATCCCCCTTTACACCCTAGGACGACAAATTCAGAATCTTCGGGTAACACTCCTGTGGCTTTTCTTCCGTATATTCGAAGTGTCACTGATAGGATTGGCAAAATTCTTCGCAAAGAAGGTATCAGGACTACTTTTCGACCACCCAAGAAAATCTCACAATATCTACCCTCTCCTAAGGACCCATTACCGCCCCTATCTTCCTGTGGTGTCTATTCTATTTCTTGTTCATGTGGACATGTGTATATTGGCGAAACTGGTCGTTCCGTCAAAACTCGGATTCAAGAGCATCAAAGATGCATTCGATCAGGTCTTTTCTCCCATTCTGCAGTTGCAGAACACTGCCAAGAAACCGGTCATTCCATATTGTTCGAAAAAACACATATTATTTCTAAGAACCCCTTCTTTAATTCCAGGAAAATCCGCGAATCTCTAGAGATCCGAAAAAATCCGCATAATATCAATCGAGAGGAAGGATACTACTTGTCTCCCATCTGGAATCTCAGTCTAGAGCCGCCGTCCGATCCCGCTACCACGATGCAGTCACATGATTGGCCAGCGCGCGCTTCTTGACGTTCGCGCCACGGAGTGTGCCGATACGTCCCGACACGACAGGTCACCGCGACTATAAATAGAGCGGTAGCGGAGTAATCGTCGGATTCACTCCCCGCCTCTCGACGCGTTATTTTTCTGAGCTGTTGGACGTGAATCCCTGTCCTGGCATTTGGTTTTCACCTCTGGCTGCGTTAAGTAGTTGAGTTACTGTGACCAAATGCCCATCTTGGAAGTTAGTATTCGCCTCTGGTTGCGTTGAGTAACTGAGTTACCGTTGCTAACGACCTATCTTCCTGTCTTTTGATTTCTTTTTCTTTGTTCTCCTGAAGAAGCTACATACAATTGTAGCGAAACGTCGAGATGAACCCACTTTTGGGTCACTCACAAATGACACGGTCCAAACCCGGAAGACGAATAAACTATAATTCTGACTCTGGCCGTGGAAGCCTACGATTTCATTCAACCAGATCCTTTATTCGAACCGAATTTCTGAATTTAAAACTACAGCCAATTAAAATAAACTTTTAGTTCTTGAAGAAGCTTCAGGTCACACTATTTTAATTCACGGAGAGGCAACCTCGTCTTCTTTTTGTTCTTTTTATGTAGATATGACCCTGTCTGTTTTTCAATGTGCCTCCGGTAAGTTATCGTTCCATCGTTTTCGTGGTATTCCTACTGATCGTCTTCCTATTGGGGAACCGTCTCTTGCCGTATATTATACTCTTATACACTCTTATACTCATATATTATATACTTTGTTGTCATTCGGCTTATATGATCGTTCCAATTTACTCTTCTGTTTCTTAACCAGTTCTTCATGTTCTCCACTGAGCATCTACGTCGTATATCTGTACTTCTAACACTATCCAATAGTGTCTTGCCATCAATTTCTCTGTGTTTTTATCTCTGTTGTTTCTAACCTCCTTTTTGTCCTCTCTGTATCAGGTCGTGTTTCTGCCACATGTCATTATTGGTCTGATGACTGTTTTGTAAATTCTGCCTTTTATTTCTCTTCCGTTATTTTTATTTCTCCATATTGTTTCATTGAGGCAGACTGCGGCTCTGTTTGCTCTATTCACGTGATCTTCCTCTTCAGTTTTGAGCTAGCCTCGTGAAACAACTAATTAAAAATTTTGATCACTTAACAACTTAGAATTAAACAAAATTAACAAATTTATTAACGAAAACTACATTTTTAAATCCGAGAAATCTACAGGGCGTACTAGCGTAGTTCAACATAGAATTTATACTGGATATGTAAGACCAATTCACCAAGCGTCACGAAGATTGTCATTTGTAAAACAAAAAGATGTTAAAAACTAAGTAGATGTTAAAAAATAGTAACTAAGAAAGATGGATCTACTCGCTTTTGTGTCGACTAAAGGAGATTATACCAGTTTACACAAAAAGACAGTTATCCATTACCACGAATAGATGATACACTAACACTTTTTGACTGGACACCGGATTGTCAAAATGTTTGCATAGATTTAAAAAAAAAAAACGACTTACAACAGCACCTATCCTAGCCTATCCACGAGAAGATTACAAATGTCTGTTGGATTGTACGCATCTTAGCATGGTATTGGCGCCTTATTATCACAAGAACAGAAAGGAGAACAAGTTATTGCATATTTTAATAAAATAATTAGAAAGGCTGAAAATAGTTACTGCGTTACCAGAAAAGAGCTTCTAGCTATTATAAAAGTCCTAGAACCTTTTCATACGTTCCTTTATAACAGAAATTGTATAAATAGAACTGACCATAGGCTAATGAATTTTAAAAAGTCAGAAGGACAAGTTACTCGGTAGATAGAGAGGCTCCAACAGTATAACTTCCACAAAGTATATAAAAAGGCGTCTCCATAATAATGCCGATATTCTTTTTAGGCGACTCTGTTTGGGGCGACAATGCTAGTACTGTAAAATACTTTTTTTTTAATGGCATTGACATTAGTCATTCAGCCAGTTGCAATAGATTATCAGATTCTCCAATCAGACAAATGCACAACTCTATCCCTAATAGAAAATTAACGGATAATTAATAGAAGAATATACGACAAGGAAACTTACAGGGTCACTAGCTTCTCGTCTAGGGGCCCATCAAGACATTCTTAATAGACAAACAAAACTGGACCATGGATAAGGTGTTATAACATTTAGGTTAAACAAAGGATACAAATCTAAATTTCTACACGATCAAGAAAAATTTCATGCTCGCGTACAAATTCTATAGAACCGTGCATGTGTCCGACAAGAAATCTATAATGATATTATATATATTTTGTGAGCCGGTCGCCAGTAGCAACTGAATATTGAATGGAGCATACATATTAAATTCGATTAATTTTTTGTAGAGAGAGTTTGAATGCTGTTGAAATTTAGGGCATTCAAAAAAGATGTGATCAAGATCACCGAGTTTTCCGCAATGTTTGCAAATATCATCTTCAATCACATTTATTTTATGTAAATGACTTGGATAACACGCATGTCCAAAGCGTAGTCTATTTATAGTGGTTATATATTTACGTGGGGATTTAAAATTCTTAAACCAAGTACTTTGTGGAATAACTGGTTGTAAAGTGGTCTATTTAGTTTGGTTTGTAAAGCAGTAAAGATTCCATTGATCTTTCCATGTCGATAGCTGGTTTTTTTAAAAATTCTAATGGCATCTGATACACATAAAGAATATGACAATAAAGTGCCTGATAATATACTGGTTTTAGCTAAATAATCTACATATTCATTATCTTTGAGTCCAATATGTGCCTTAACCCAAATAAATTTTATATTAAAGCCATAGTCTGCTAAGTGCTTTAATTGATCTTTTATTAGAAAAATATAAGGATTACTAAATGTTTTGGACAAAAAAGTGTTTTTTATGTTCTGTAGAACTGAAAGGCAGTCTGAAAGAATTAACGATTTTTTAATATAAGAGTTTTTAACATATTTCAAAGCTTCGAGTATGGCCAATGATTCCGCCGAGAAAATTGAAAACTCATTGGAAAGTTTGTACTTAAATTCAGAACCTCCTAAGGGTGGAAAATAGGCACAGCCAGTCCCTTCTATTGATTTGGATGCGTCCGTGTATATAACTGTGGCAGCACTATAACAGTTCAAAACAGATCTCAGAATATTGTTGTTCAATTTGTTGTTGTCACTATATGTGGGTATTATAACTTCAGCTTTATTGAAGAGAGCAAAGAAGTCTAAATTTTTTCCACTTTGGCCAAATTCTTTGAAAAAATTGAATTGTTCTGTAAAGCAGTGCACAAAGTTGGAGATGGCTTTTTAATCCAATATTTGTGAGTGAGATCTGATTCGTTAAGTTGACGTATACTGGAAAATAATTTGGGATTTGTTGAATGGGCTTTCAGTACCCATTTTTCGCTTAATAAATTTCTTCTTATCGAAAGAGGAGGCTCATAAGCTTCAACATGTAGTGGTTGTATAGAGGTAGATCTCATAGCACCTAAACAGACAGAATTTTGAAAAATTAGAGTAGCACCATAATCTATAATGGATCGTATGTAAGCTCTGTAAAACAATAAGGATGTTTCTACATCGTAACCCCACCACACTTTGGTTGTCATTCTAAGAAAATTACTACCTTTGTTGCATCTATCCAGCATATATTGTATGTGTTGTTTCAAAGTCAATTTTATCCAATATAAGGCCCAGGTATTTGACATGGTTTTTAAAAATAAAATATTGATTATTTAGAAGTATATTTTGATTTAGAGAAAGGTTATGTCTTGTAAAGACAGATACTGCTGATTTGGCAATTGATAAATTTAAGCCGTTCTCTAAGTACCATGGAAGAAGAGAACTACATACTCTGCTTAGGTTTTCCATACCGTTTTCATATTTCTTACTTTCTTTATAGACACAAAAGTCATCTGCATATTGTATTATTTTAAATGGGATGTTGTTTATTTGCATATTATGTATGTCAGAGGTGTACATATTAAATAAAATTGGCGATAATACCGAGCCTTGTGGTATGCCGTGATAGTTGTGTCTAGGTCCTATTAGTTTGTTATTGTGGTCTCTGACGTAGATTACCCTGTCTGTATAGAAACCGATAATTGTGTTAACGAAAGTAATTGGCAAATGAAAGAAATTTACTATTTTGAATTTCAATATTCACAAACAAACTGATTCATATGCTCCTTCAATATCCAAGAATAGGGCTGTTAAATAGTTATTCCTAGTTAAATTGTTCTGTACATCCACAACAAGTGTTGTTAAAGCGTCTAGAGTTTCACAACCTCTTTTGTATCCAAACTGGTTTACTGGTAGTAAATTCTCTTTTTGTATCCACCAATCTAATCTAAATTTTATAAGCCTTTCTAGGGTTTTGAATACGAATGAGAGTAAGGATATTGGTCTATATGAACTCACAATATTTGGATCCTTTCCGGGTTTAAGGATAGGAACGACTAAGATATTTTTGAAGGACTCGATAACTATGTTATTTTGGATGATATCATTGAAGATATGTAAAAGATGGTTTTTTGCAACCGTTGGTAGGTTGATTAACATAGTGTATTTTACATGATCGATTCCAGGAGAAGTATTAATGTGGTTTTTAAGGGCGAAGTCTAATTCAGTTTTAGTAAAAGGTTTTAATAGAAAGTGATTATTTGAATGATGACTTTGTGTAGGCTGTGTAGGCGAATGTTGAAACCATAGAGGAGATACTCTATTAAAGAAGTCTTCTAATAAAGTATCATTGAAGGGTTTTGTACTACTATGTGATTTTCGGTTCATTTTGTTAGCTTGTGACCATATTTCTTTAGAAGAAGTATTTTTGCTTAAATTAGAACACCATTTGATCCAACTAGCATTGGCTTTTTGTTTCAGCTGATTTTTAGTATGAGCAGTAATTTTCTGACATTTTAGATAATTATCAAGGCTTGGTGAACGTTTATAAACTGCTAATGCTTCTTTTCTGTTATTAATTATCAGATCACATTCTGGGTCCCACCCTGGCGGAGGGGATCGATTTTTGGATTTAAAAATTTTATATTGAGGAATAGATTTAATAGCAGTATGATTAATGCAATCTATTAGAAAGTTATAATTTTCATAAGTATTAAGTGAGTTACTTTTATTAGAAAACATGTTTTCAAATAAGGATGTATACAGAGCCCAATTGGCCTTTTTGATGTTCCATTTGCTTTTTGGATAAATTGTTTACTGCGATGTGTAGGTTATTGAAAAATTCATAGTTATTACAAAACGATTGGAGCCTAAGGTGTCAGATAAAACTGGCCAGGTGATTTTACTAGCTATATTAGGTGTGCAGAGGGAAATGTCAATCATCGATTTTTGAGTACCATATCTAGGAAGAGAGGTAGGTTCACCATTATTCAAAATTACAAGATCTAGATCCTCAATACTACTAACAATTTGGTGACCAACTGCATCATTTTGTAATGAACCCCATAGTGAGTTATGGGCATTCATATCTCCTCCAAATATAAAAGGTGATTTGACTTGTAAGAATATATTTATTCAATCATTTTTGGTAGAACGAATTTTAGGTGGTCTATATATAGATAGAAAACTTAATTCTGTTGTATTAATTTTAACGGTAGCACCGCAGACTAAAATTTCATCGTTAAAATTGTTTCCAATATTTATTTGACACAATGGTATGGTTGTTTTAATTAAGATTGCAACACCTGCGTACCCGTCATACCTATCTTGGCGAATTACATTGTAACCCTTAAATATATAATTCTGATTTGGTTTGAACCAAGTTTTGCTTAATAAGGCAATGTCAATATTTTCAGTTGTTAAAAAATGAATTAAGCTGTTTTTATTCGAAACAACGGATCGAGCGTTGCATTGCAAAATTTTTAATGATTTAAGTTCTGTGAAGATGTTATTTATTGATAATATTCTCCAAAATCGTTTTTATTCCATGGTAAATACTATCTTGACTTATTGTTTTTATATCATCTACAGTTTGGATATTTGTGATTAAATTAAAAATGTAATTGGAAATAAGTGTTTGAAGATCTGTCTAATCTTGTTTATTTTGAGAATTAGGGATGTTTAAATTAGCCGGAAGGGGTCTAGAGGGCCCAAAATTAAAAGGAAACATAGGTGTGGTATGGGGGGACTGGGGGGTAGGAGAGATTAATTTTCGTTTTTTCGATATGCTATAGTGATTTGAGGAGGGTTGTGATGTGTTATTTGATGCTATGTTTTGGTTTCTACGCGGGAAATACTGGTAAAATACTTGAAGATAAAGAAAACATGCCTCAAAAAGTAAGTCTTCAGCTAATCACAGTTATACAGTCAGAAAATAATGATCAGATTTCGCTGGAAATCTTTAAAACAGTCAAAAGAATAATAATGACTTAAAAGTCATACCAGAATGGCTTAAAAATGTAGTAATACCTTTTTGGTAGGAAATAACCAAATACAGTGGTACTATAAAGGCAAACTGGGCTCAGTGGAAAGTGGGAATCTCTATATCTTTACAATTGTCTATTGTATTGGAAGTGAGAGAGTTCTGATGGAATACGTACAGTGCAACAAGTGGTACTGCCAAAATCACACATTAAAAGTATTTTACAAGAACTTCCTAGCAGCCTTTAGGGAGGGCATTTCGGAGGAACGCTTGCCAGAGTTCTAATCAAATTTTACTGGATCAATTGCTGACAAGATGTGGAAAATTGATGTAAAAATGCGATTTATGTAATGGTAGAAATGGCCCTAGAACAGAAAGTCATGCTAAAATGGCAAAATGGGATAGAGAGAGGAAACAAATATTTAATGGCCTCAATGGATTATTTTTTAAAATCACCTGAAATCGTACCCCTTTCAATCAAGAAGCGACTACAGTAGTAGAAGAATTCATAACACGTGTCGTATTACGATATGGAGTTCCTTTAAAGTTAAATTCTGATCAAAGGCGAAATGTTGAATCAGAATTATGGCAAGAATTAACGAAAATCTTGGGTATTAAGAAAACTCGCCCCTCCATCCACAATCATACGGGATGGTCGAAAGACATAATAGAACTGTTTATCAATACCTTTCAATGTTCGTCGCTGGTAATCAAAAAGATTGGGATACTTGAATACCCCTATTTCTTGTTATTCTGCATCAATGATGATAACCGGAAGAGAAATGAAACTTCCTTAAGATCTTATTTTCGAAAAATTGCTTACCTGCGAAAAAGAACTCTCCTATCTCACGAACCTCAAATATTTGAAAGAACAGTTGGAAAACGTCTACGAATTTGCTCCTAAACGTTTAAAGCTTCAAAGTGATAAAGCCAACGTCAGGCTCGACATGCATGCTACTGGTACAACTTTCGAAAGAGATGACCCAGTAAGGTTATACAATCCCACAAGTAACAAAGGAGTTTTCTCTCGGAAGAGCCTGTAACTCCCAGGTGGCAGATAAGGGAAAGCCCTTACCAGCATCAGCTAGAGGGTAGGTGGGAAATAAAATACTACCCGCGGACCAACAGGTAGGGTAGACGATACTTTTAAGCTGGAGTGAAAGCAAACCGTCTAGGAGAAGGAAAGCTCTAATATCAAACTCTGGTCCTCCAAGTTGGGGGTTGGGGCATCGGGTTAAAGGTAAAGGTGACCTCAACAGCAGAGTCGAAAAAAAAACAACGATAAAGTAGTAGGTAGATATGGAGAAGATAATACGAACAATAACGAAGAAAGGTTAATAGATATATGCGATCAGAATTGACTCAGAATCATGAATGGATAATTCTAACATAAAAACATTCATAAATATACGTAGACTCAGGAAACCCGAAACTTAAAATCAATTATAGACTATGTCATTATCAAACAAAAAGTTGACTAAAAACAAAAGACGTAAGAGCATGTAGAGAACCCACTTGCGGCAGTGACCACTATTGCCTACGTTCAGATATTTCATTTCCACATAAAAGAGAACAGAAAACGCCGCAAGATAACCATACAAAGGAGCAAGTACAAGAAGTACCATACAATGTGAAAAGTTTACACCAAGAAAATGTTAGAAACCTATATAAACGTAGACTGGAACAAAAACTAATTGAAACGGAAGATAATACCCGGAATGTTAATCAGTTATACAAAACCATCAAAGAATCTATACACGCCGCTGCTCTTGAAGCATTAGGGCGATATGAAAAGATTGGACAACAAAAACCATATTGGTGAGATCAATATATTTCGCAGGAAATAACACAGAAAAGAAAATGGTATTAAAAATATCTGGACTCAAGAAATGTGAAAGAAAGAATCGAATACAAAAGAATGCAAGCGATGGTCAGAAGAAAAATATGCCAAACGAAAAATGAATCCTGTGAAAAAAAGTACACCATGATAAAACCATACATTGGTGGAAGCCAAAGTTCAGAAAGCTAAAAACTGTTAAAAAATTTAAGAAACAACAGAAAAAGAGATATTATCCAGTCCATATCACCGCAAACTTGGGAAGAATACTAAGATTTACTAACAGAGACAAGAGAGCCCTTCAAACAGCTAGAGAACTATGGTCTACAAGACATCAGGCTGATAGTATCACCAATCAGAATAAATGAGAGAGAACTCGAAACCGTATGCATATATCTAAAGAATGACAAATCAACTGGCCCAGGAAATGTAGCTCCGGAACTCATAAAACATGGACCCAAAATACTAATTTAATGACTACGACAACTTTTCCAGGAATGCATAAATAAACATGAAATGCCAGAGGAATGGAAAGAATCGCATATGAGCACCATCCATAAAAAGGGAGATATATCTAAACCTGAAAACCATGGAGGAATTGCAGTTACTAGTAGTATTAGCAGAATATATGGGGACCTGATGTTCGTAGACCTTAGGAATGCGTATGATAGTGTCTCACTTGATAAATACTGGGAGGCACTGGGGAAAACAAATATAAATATAGAATTGATTAAAGCGGCAAAAACGTTGTACTACCAACAAACAACAAGAATTAAAACAGAAAGTCTGATAACACCGGGATTCGAAGTGACTAAAGGACTAAGACAAGGATGCCGTATATCTCCAACATTATTCAAAATATACCTCGGAGCAGCACTCAACAAATGGAAGAAAACATGTACGAATATGGGCATACCACTAATGGACTTAACTTTAAACTTTGTAAAGTCTGTGCTTTGCGGATGACCAGGTCATCATCGCACACGACTCCGAACACCTTAGTTACATGATGCGAAAACAATTAGAAGAGTTTGCAGAGTGGGGTTTGGAAGTGAATATGGAAAAAATCGACTACATGATCGGAGGAGATCAACATATCTCAGTACAAGAACATCACTCAGGTCGGAAAATTAGATGCAGCCATTAGAGAACGAAATACACAGGGAAGGAAAGGCATAGCCTTACTGAACAGTGTACTGTGGGATAAAACATCTCTAAGGAAAATAAAAGAAGAATATACAACACCATAATAAAAGGTATCACAACATGTGGATGCGAAGTGTGGCCCGTAAAAGACAGAACAGAGAAAATGCTTGGAGCAATAGAAATGGACTTCTGGCACCGCTCGGCGGGAATCTCTAGACACCACAGAATAACAAACAAGAGAGTCCGAGAAATCATGGGGGTTATACATATTGTTGATGACATCAAAACGACACAACTCAGATGGTACGGACACGTAAGGAGATTGCCAGAATACCAAGACAAATTCTTAAATGGCAACCAAGAGGTTGGTGGAGACCAGGAAGACCTAGAAGAAGTTGGAGAGAAGGAGTTGATAAAGAAATCAGGGAAAGACAACTAGTGGACGATCTATGAAACAATAGAATGAGATGGAGATTTGAAATCGGAAGACGTCGAAGAACGTTGTAAATCGACATTATACATATAGAAAGGAGTTTTCCCGAAACTTCAACGAAACTGGGAAAGTTCGTACACCGTCCTGCAAAAAATAAACGATCTAATTTACCGCATCCAGTTTTTAGCTAGAAGTAAACCTAAGGTAGATCATATCGAGAAACTAGCTTGATACTATGGAACTGATCCACCCATGTTGGCTTCAATCGATCCCTGATAGTCCAGTTATTGGAGGCGAATAACTATATAGGAGGGAGCAGGGTTACGAAAGATTTATCCCACAAAGAAAAAGTCCCCTGACGAAAAAGAAGAAGTAGATAGAGAACATTTAAAATAACATAACGATAATTCATGAAATATCTAGTATGAAGATCACATAATATCATCGAACTCAATGCAAGATATATATATATATATATATATATATATATAAACAGATGTTTTTGACAGTTTGAACAGTAGTTGTAATCACAAATCATACCTCTATATTATGCTTCACGACAATACTTTCGTTGGATATGAAATTCAGCACTCCAAGAGATTTGCATCGGAACTAATACAAGCGGGAGATTACGCGGGAATTTCAAATTTTAATTTTGGTGGAAAAATTTAAATAAAGCTTAAAATATTTAAATATAATTTGGTATATTTGAAAAAAAAATGTAATTGAAATTTTAAAATGTGCAAAGAGTTTTTAAATTCAAATATACACAGTACCATTTACGAAAAAATAAGACAAAATGTAATTTATTTATTTATTTAATACCTGTATAACAACCTTGTATATAAATTTAGAATACAAGAGAAATATGGTTTATTACCACTGAAAATTGTACAATTTTATGGACAAAGCTTACTGTTTAGGATTAAACTTAAGAGGTCGCTGGTTAATGATATTTGATAAATAATAATGAAGAAAAGTATGTAATGCTTTGACTCTAAATAAAAGTAGCGAAAAATAGCAAATATTTGTAGCAAATATATGTAAAATAAAATGTTGCAATTCAAATAACAATTGGCAGATTTAATAACTTATTGTCAACTCTATATGGGATTCACTTACCTTTTGTATTTGGTTGGATCCCGCTTCGAGACTAAGGTCTAAGGGTAAAAGTGAAATGCACAGCGATGTGGATTTTCTTGCTTCCATCCGCGACGAGAGTTCTTTAACAGTGTGCGATCATATGAAAGAAAACACGTATGTACCCCAGTCGACTAGGTTGGTTCTGTTTTTAGGACCTCTGTGAATAGCAGTAAATTAAGCTTAAAATGACATTGTAAACTTGCTACACAAAAGACGGGTACGTTTCCTTAAGGACTCTGAAGTGTTTGGTTTGATAAATGTTTCCCAAAAACATGTTGTTTTACAGACAAGTGAATTCTCAGAAACAATAATTAATCAGCCAATTTGAGTTCGAGAATTTAAAAGATAAACTAAAGCCATATTACAATTAGCTAATATATTATGATTAAATAAGATTTAAAACTAAATAAGGTCATATTCGGAATAATAAAAAAAAATATTCATCTCACTTGAGACTTTTCCAAACACTTACAAAAAGTCAGAAAAAAAAACAACAATTTAAAATTTACTGAAATTACATAAATCGTCAATATCACAAAATAAAAGACAATAAAATACACAATATATTGCAAAATTTAAATAAATTTCAAATTGCATAGTTTAAGTTGCTGCATGTAATACTCAAATATATATTTATAAAAAGTTATTAGTTAGATATACAAGTACTTTAGTTCATCATCATCATTGGTGCTACAGCCCTATAAAAAAGCCTCGACCTTCCCAAGTCTATTACGCCAGTCAGTTCTATCCTATGCTGACTGTTGCCAGTTTGCTGCGCCTATTTTTCTACCATCCTCATCTACACCATCCCTCCATCTGAGTTTTGGTCTACCCCTACTTCTACTTCCCACAGGTTGTGACATAAGGATTCTTCTAGGAGGGTTGTTCTGCGGTGATCTTGCCAGATGTCCTGCCCATTTTAGTTTTCCTATTTTTATGAGAAATACTACGTCTTTACCACCAAATATATATTTATAACTGTGATATATCTCATAGTTGTACCTCCTTCTCCAAACACCATTTTCACAGATGCCACCGAATATTCTTCTCAGGATTCTTCGTTCAAATATATGCAGGAGGATTTCATCTGCCTCGGAAATGGTCCATGTCTCCGATCCATATGTCAAAACTGGTTGTATAAGGGTTTTGAATATGGTTATTTTTGTTTTTTGGCTTAAGTTTCTGCTTCTCATATGTCTACTCAATCCAAAATAGCATTTGTTTGCTAGGATTATTCTTCGCTTGATTTCTTCCGTTATGACGTTCTCCTTGGTGATCAGGAAGCCTATGTGAATTTGTCCACTACTTCAAAGGTAGAGTTGTCCACAGTGAGTTGGTGGCCGATGTTTCTGGCTCTATTGTTGGGTGTTGATGCCATTATCTTAGTTTTCTCCTCATTTACTTGCATGCCCATATTTTTTGAGGCATTTGACAAGGTGGGATACATTTCTTCTAGTTTGCGTGTTGTGCGGCAACTAGGTCAACATCATCTGCATATGCCAAAATTTGGGATGATTTATTAAAAATGTTTCCTCTGTTGTCTATTTGGACATCTCTGACCGCCTTTTCCAGAGCTATGTTGAAAAGAAGACACGCCAGCGAATCTCCCTGTCGCAGCCCAACATGCGTTTTAAATGCCTGTGATTGTTCGCAATGTATTTCGACTTTGCAAACAACTTTACGCATTGTAGCCTTAACCAATCTTATCAGTTTATCGGGGATGTGAAATTCATCCATAGCTTCATACAATTTATTTCTTAGGACGCTATCATAGGCCGATTTAAAATCTACGAAAAGATGGTATGTGTCGATATTGAATTCATTGGTTTTTTCCAGTATTTGCCTTAGCACAAAGATCTGGTCTGTTGTTGATCGACCAGGCCTAAAACCACTTTGATATTCGCCAAGAAGCTCCTCTGAATATGCACTAAGGCGACTATATAAAATACTCGAAAATAATTTGTATGTTGTATTAAGGAGGGTTATTCCTCTATAGTTTTTAAGTTTTTTCTCTGGTTTAAATTTTTTTCTTGCATTATTCTAACTAATGTACTTTAGTTACTTGTACATAAAACTATTCCTTCAGAAACTCTTCTACTAAATAATGTGGTCTTTCAGACAGATAAGTTTTTGTCCTTTTACGGAACTTAAGGAAAGAAGTTGTAAATTTAAGTTGCAAATGGAGATGGTTGTATAATTTTTTTTTGGTTAATATAATATAGATTTCTTTACTAACTCAGTGGATGAGTTCAGTAAATACAAATCAAGGGTTGAATTTCTGGTGGAGTAGTCATGATTAGGTCTTGCTGGAAAAACATGTAGATGTTTGCGAATTAAACAAACACTTTCTAAAATATATAAAGAGGGAAGAGTTAAAATCCCGTGATTTTTTAAGTAACTTCTGCAATATGTTATTCTACTGCTGTTCTGCAATATGTTCCCAGATATGCATATTTGTTCACTCGTTCGACGTCATCATCATCATCATTGGCTTTTACAACTCTTCGTGAGTTTTTGCCGCGTTTACTATTGCCTTCCATTGATTCCGATCCTGTGCTATTATTTCCCATGGCCTTACTTCCATCTTCTCCAGGTCTTCCCTGACAGCGTCTTTCCACCTTTTTCTAGGCCTTCCTGTCGATCTTTTACCATCTGGTCTTTCCCAAAATACATTGCTAATCAGTCTGTCGTCATCACTCCGTACCACGTGGCCTGCCCATCTTAATCTATTGGCTTTTATGTATCTTACGATGTTTCCTTTCCCGAAGAGAGTCTCTATGTCATTGTTGTATCTGCTCCTCCATTCATTTGTCACGCTGTCCCTGCAAGGACCATATATAATTCGCAGGATTTTCGCAGGATAATTCGCAGGAGTGGGTCGAACCCACTCGTTCGACGTGGGTTCCGTTTATTATAAGATTCTCGTTATTTCTTTGAGTTTTCGATATTCTCATAATTTCGTCTTCTTGACATTCATTGTTAGACCATACTCTGTTCCATACTCTGCTATCTATTCTGGTCACCAGTCTCTAATGATCCTCAATGCTTTCGGATAAGATCACAGTATCGTCCGCATATCTAATGTTGGTAATGGGAACTCCATTTACCTTTATTCCAGCTGTTTCACCCTTAAGAGCGCCCTTAATTGGCGACAATACGTATCCCTGTCTCACTCCAGTCACTCCACATCTAATTTCAATTTATTCTGACAGCTGGTCGTCAACACGTACTTTTGCTCGCTGTTTATAGTAAAAATTTGATATACTCCTGAGGTCTTTGTAGTCAATCTTCTTTGATTTCAGGACATTCATTAATTGTTTATGTGCAGAGTATAGCGAAATCAAAAGATTTGTATCGGTACTAAAATGACTTTTAGTTTAGTTTGACCTTGAGCTACGTGCGTGAAACGTCTATGTGGTCTGTGGTTGTAATGGAGATTTTGAAATATACAGTTGTCAGTATGTTAAAGTATTGTAAACCAGTTAGTGTTAGATAAAGTTATTTTCAATATATAATATATATATATATATATATATATATATATATATATATATATATATATATATATATATATATACAGATTGAACGAAGTAAATTCGGAACATAGGAATATAATGTATTTCGGCTTAATTCTGCTGTAGGTGGTTGGCCAACAAAAGATTGTCAAATAATTATATTATAAAAATCCAATACTTCAGCGGGCTGCTGGATTCTGAACTCATAAAAATTGAAAGCTACACATAAATCTACGATTTTAATATGCTGACAAACCAGTTATAGTCCAGGAAATGAAGCATTTCACCTCGCAATTTTTTCGTGCTGCGTGGGTTGACTTGAAATTTAACAGAAGGTAGGTAATAGCCTAAGAATCAAAATATATATCGAACCAAAGTGCGCCAAAGCCTAGGGGGTGGTTGCCCCATCTCCGGGGTGAAAATTTTTTTTACGTTTTAACTACAGGTTTCGATTAAAAAAGTGATTCTAGACAAAAAATGTGCTATACATTTTTTTTATAAAATGATATTTTTCAAGTTATTCGCGATTGAAAGTAACAACTTTTAGACGAAAAAAATCCACGTTTTAAATCGATTTTTCGCGAATAACTCGAAAATGGTGCATTTTATCAACAAATTTGTAGCTTTTAAAAAGACAAATACAATTGATTTTTTAAAATGTTTTTGCGATATAATAGGAACCGAAATACGGCCTATCAATGTTCAGCGGTTTTCTTCAAATGCCAAATTTGAAAGATTCAAAGTCAGATATCGGGAAAATGATGCATTTTTGGACTAAAACTCACAAAACCTTTTTTAAAGAGCATAAACAGACCTATCATAAAAAAAGACTCTAGCTCAAAAATTGAGTGAGTTATGATGAAAATAAGGTCAATACCTCATTTTTTACGAAAAAATCGATGAAAACAACCCCCTAACCATCCCCATAATTAAAATCGATCTTCACCCTTCTGCAATTCCCTTTGTACATGTATTGTTAATACGTCCAAGAAGTTTGACCCATTTAAAATGCTTAGTTTTAGAAAAAGTACAGCTTAAAGCGAGAAACGATTTACAATTTCATATTTTTTACCCTTCTTTTTTTAAATATGCCCGAAACTACTGAATATATGAAAAAAATAAAAATTACTAAATTGTAGCTTTTTTAATGACTAAAATTATCCTTTATTTAGATTTGTTGTACAATGAATATTTGGCGAGATATAGCCGTTTAAAGCATCGATTTACAATCAAGCACCATCTTTTTCGGGCCCTTTAAACTCACCCCATTTAAAAACCAAGGGTTCCAAAAAGATTTAATTCACAGATCCTTGTAGCTCTTAAAAACCTCTACAAATCTTTTTTGAAAAAACACTCTATCGTTAAAAATTAAAGGAAATACGTTAAAAAAACCAGTTAATTTTTTTCCGGAAAATTCCATTAGTATAGTACAGTACATTTTGGAGCATAATAATCTACAAAACCGGTATATTAGCTAGTGGGGCGTTATACATTCGAAATTGTAAGCGTTCTTATTTTGAAATCTCATACAACAGAATAAAACATCTGCTCATGTGTCTATGGCTTGGCAATAAAAATATCAGAGCAACAGATTGGGGATGGTATTCCAAAGATGATTTGTTATTACCCGTACGCATGAACAAACAACCTGCATCCGATGAACTTTTGAAAATTACTTTTTGCCAATGCAAAAAAGGATGCGGCGTTTCATGTGGGTGCAGAAAAGTTGGTTTATACTGTAACTCTACTTGTTCTGGGTGCTCAGGTGAAGGGTGCAATAACAGTCCACCTATAATTGAAGAAGATGAGGATGACATAGATCACGATGAAGATGTAATTGATGACGAATGAAATTAATATTATAATTGTGTTACCTATAAATGTAAATATTTTCAACTATTTATGTAAATGTATAAGAATATAATTATGGTGCCTTTTTATGTTGATAAATTTTTTTGTATTTAATTCTACTTTTTTCAATTTATAACTTATAAATTAGTTTATAAAAACTGCAATGTTGTAAAGGGTGATTTTCAAAAGTTGAAAAGTTGCAAAGTTTTGGCAAAAAATTGTTTTCACCTATAGCACTCATAACAATTGATTTTTAAGGGTTGAAAATGTATGAATTTGTATTTTAAAGTATAAAAAAATCACTATTTAACTAATCCAAACCAAATTTCACTCATCTTAAGATTTGTAATATTATTTTACAATTTTTGAAAATTAGAGGTAGTTTTCAGCCCTAAGAACAATCAGGGTTCATCGGCATGACATAAACTATAAAGCAGAGGGTGAGTTGAGCTTAATTCCAAATTTTTATGCAAATCGTTCCAAGGTGAAATCATTTTCTTCGCATTACTAATTTTTCTATATTAATCTCTAATAAGGGTATCTTTTTAAGGGTTGAAATATGATGGAACTTTATTCAAAAGTACGAAACTATCATTATTTAATTAATTCAAACCAAATTTTACCCATATTCAGGTTTAATATGTTATTTTATAATTTTTGACAATTAGGGGTAGTTTTCACCCCTAAGAACAATCAGGGTTCGTCGACATGACATAAACTATAAAGCAGCGGGTGAATTGAGCTTAAATCCAAATTTTTATCCAAATCGATCCAAGGCGAAATCATTTTTTTAGAATTAGTAATTTTTTTACATTAATCTCTAACAAGGGTTGCTTTTTAAGGGTTGAAATATGATGGAACTCTATTCAAAAGTATAAAATAATCATTATTTAACTAATTCAAACCAAATCTTACCCATATTCCGGTTTAATATGTTATTTTATAATTTTTGACAATTAGGGGTAGTTTTCACCCCTAAAACCCTTCAGCGCACTTCGGTTAGATATAGATTTTGATCCTTGGGCTATCACCTACCTTCTGTTAAAATTTCAACTGTATAAATGCAGGAAGAAAAAATTGCGAAGTTTTAACTTTTTTCGAGCTTCATTTCCTGAACTATTATCGCTTCCTTAGATAAACCCGTCTTACGCAAACAACATTGTTACGAGACAGATAGTTGAACGATATTTTATACAATGTCTATACCCAGGTATGGATTTATTTTTGTCCAAGTTTTATATTATTCCACTATTTCAAATGCAGTTCAAACAGACGTGTATTAAATTGTATGTTCCGTTTTAATTTGGTTCAATCTGTATATATATATATATATATATATATATATATATATATATATATATATATATATATATATATGTATACCTTACTTTACTGAAAGGAACGAATCAAAATCAACATAAATTATTAAATAAAATTTTAATTCATTTCTCATAAACGATTATTTTACTATTATCGGATTTACTATTATTGGATATATTACATATTTACTTAAATGTGTATTTTAATCATAAAAACGGTTTCAAAATCAGCAAAACTGTTAATATTTAAAAAAAATAATTCTTAGTGCAGAGGGTACGTACACGTTACATCTTTTTCGATCCATGTTTGTTGTAACCGTGAAATTGTGCCAGATATCTATCGAACAGCGTTACAACTATAAAGAATACTGAGCAGGCAATACATGGATACACTATAGGTAAAACCATCTTGAAAACGAATACAAAAATTTAAAAAATAAATATGATTGACAAATTATCTGTGACTGATAGTAATAAGTGACATAATCACCGCTGAAAAATGGTAATGTCATAATTTTCATCTATACTCTGTTTTTTAACCAAGAGGAGTAAACCAAAAAGACATATTCACACCCAAGAAAGTTACTAGAAAAGTCACCAAATACATCTTCTTTTTTTGTTGATTATCTCGGCCTTGCGGTAATCGAGTAATCAATATCGGACAACCTTACTCGTCAATTCTAACCTAACTTTATTTATGTTTAAATTTTTTTTTTTAATTTACTTCGAATATATATTACAATTATACCAATAAAAAAGGACGTATTTCACATTTGGTCCCATGTATATATACTGCCCTTCTAAGCTGAAAGGTCCTACCGACCAATTGTACTATTTTGAGAAAAATGCAATTAAGTTTAGTTTGCTGCGCCATCCGTAATATTAATGATATCGAACTGTAATTTTGAATGAACTTAATTTGTGTATATAGAATTTATGGCAGCAGCATCTAAGATCAGAATAGCCTTGATGATTGCCAACCTCCGTCGCGGAGATGGCACGTGAAGAAGAAGAAGAATTTATGGGATAATCCAAGGAAGTAATTAGTTTAGAGCATACATAATTTTGATACATAGGACAGTTTAGCTTAGGGTTTTATTAAAAATCTCAGATAGGATAAGATTTTTTTATAACGAACTTTTATTGGACTTTAATGAGACATTTATTTTTTACATTGCATTAGTATAGCCCTCTAATGTTGTAAAAAAAGCTTATAATACTCCATTTTTGTATTCTTCAGCTACATAGCCTACCGGTACCGTTGATTGAATAATCCAATGCGATTGATGGATTATTCAATCAACGCCGGTACCCAAAACTGTCTCCAGTTGGCTGGAGCTGGAATTATAGCGTTGATTGAATAATCCAAATTCCCAAATATCCATTTGATAGAGTAAAACATGATAAACTTACAAACAGCCAATATTAAAGTGGATGATCAATTGACAGAGGCAGTCTCCATAGATAGAGGAGTGAGGCAAGGATGCATTCTGTCCCCGGTGTTATTTAATATATACTCTGAATATATCTTCGAGCAAGCGCTGGGAGAACTACAAGAAGGCGTATTAGTCAACGGAATGCGTCTAAACAACAGTAGATATGCCGACGACGCAGTAGTTTTTGCAGATAGTCTGGACGGTTTGCAAAGAATAATGTCGCATATATCACATATAAGTAGAGAACACGGACTTGATCTTAATACGAAGAAAACAAAGTACATGGTAGTCAGTAAGCGCGAAATATTAAATACACAGCTTTTGGTTAACCAACATCCAATTGACAGAGTGGACAGCTACACATACCTTGGTACCAACATTAACAGCTAATGGGATCACTCCAGTGAAATAAAACAACGCATAGGAAAAGCGAGATCAGCGTTCATAATGATGAAGTATCTTTTCAGAAGTCACGATTTACCACTTGCTACCAAAATCTCTCTCATTAGATGCTATGTATTTTCTACCTTATTATACGGAGTAGAGGCCTGGACACTTTCCGAAGCTTCCTTAAGAAAACTCGAGGCATTCGAGATGTGGTGTTACAGACGTATCTTAAGAATTTCATGGGTGGATCGTGTGACTAATGTTGACGTCCTACGTAGAATAGGCAAGGAATGCGAGATTATTAACACCATCAAAGAGCGCAAACTAGAATATCTTGGCCATGTTATGAGGAATGAACAGAGATACGGCTTGTTGCAACTCATTCTTCAGGGCAAGGTATTTGGAAAGAGCGGACCAGGGAGAAGAATATCTTGGCTTCAAAACCTGAGAAAGTGGTTTAATACATCGACAACCGGACTATTAAGAATAGCAGCAGGCAAAGTTAGGATAGCTATGTTGATCGCCAACATCCGGAACGGATAGGCACCGTAAGAAGAAGAAGATTTCTCATAACTTTTTTTCTGCTACCTTTAAGTACATAATATCTATATATATATATATATATATATATATATATATATATATATACATTGCTGATTAAAAAAATTTGAGTCAGGTATATACCCAAAGGTACCAGAAAAAAAGTTTAATGCGAATTTTAAAAAGTAATCATAAAAAATATCAAGAATCTTTAAAAGTATAGCTTTGAAGAACCATAAATTGCTTAAAAATAGTCGTACAACCTCGTACAATAGCATACAACCGTAACGGTAATTGACTTCTCTTCCTATAAAATGTACCATTCTATCTACCTAAAAGTTCGTAGAAAAAAGTTACAGAATTTCAAAATGCACAGTTTGAATGTATGATTGTATTTAGGAATTAAAGTGGGGAAGCAATATTTACGTTGAGAATTAAGGGGAGGTAATATGAAGAGAAGAAATCTTTTATGTTGAACCGTAGTGTAATTGTCTCTCTCGAACATAGATGGCGACACGGTTTTTGAGAACAGAATAGTTGCTACGTTTAATTTGTGTACGGCTGCAGATCTATTTGGATTATTCAATCAACGATTATAGTTATAGCAGCAACTTCTGCGTTCTCTCTTGCTTGACTAATTCTTCGGTTGGAGGTTTGTGGCGGTGGAAGTGTCACACCAGTTTTAAATTTACCTGCAGTTAAAAATAGTTTTGACCCTTTTTAATGATTTTTCTACCTGCTAGTGAAAATGGTCCGCGGACATAAACGTGTGTCCGCGCTCAAAATATTTTATGGTTCATTATTTTAAGTTAACTTCTGTAGCATTTACTATATAGACTAAAAAGCTGAACAAACACCAATTCTTGTTCTTGTTCTTATCCAGCCAAATTGTTATTGATTCCTTATTCCTGTTTTTTAGGAAGAATGCGTAGAAAGTATATATCTTCTGCACTATATCTTCTTTTCTTCTTCCGGATATTCCGTCGTGTCACATAATTACTAAAGGACGGACGTCCCTATCTTTCCCGACAGCAACAAAACTTCCGTTAAAAGTAATTATGTCTCCAAAACTGTCTCCAGTTGGCTGGAGCTGGAATTATAGTTATAGCAGCAACTTCTGCGTTCTCTCTTGCTTGACTAATTCTTCGGTTGGATGTTTGTGGCGGTGGAAGTGTCACACCAGTTTTAAATTTACCTGCAGCTAAAAATAGTTTTGACCCTTTTTAATGATTTTTCTACCTGCTAGTGAAAATGGTCCGCGGACATAAACGTGTGTCCGCGCTCAAAATATTTTATGGTTCATTATTTTAAGTTAACTTCTGTAGCATTTACTATATAGACTAAAAAGCTGAACAAACACCAATTCTTGTTCTTGTTCTTATCCAGCCAAATTGTTATTGATTCCTTATTCCTGTTTTTTAGGAAGAATGCGTAGAAAGTATATATCTTCTGCACTATATCTTCTTTTCTTCTTCCTGATATTCCGTCGTGTCACATAATTACTAAAGGACGGACGTCCCTATCTTTCCCGACAGCAACAAAACTTCCGTTAAAAGTAATTATGCGCCTAGCAAAAATGACTTATTTAAACATATCTGCTCTTAAAAGCATTTACTTTCTGAAGATCTGCTGAAAATATGAGATTGATGATTTTAGTTGCGATTCCGCATGTTTTTCATACTTTTTCTGACAGTTATATATTTATTTCTGTGAGATACATAGTTTTCACACACTACACAATTGTGTGTTGGATTAATATGATTGGTTTCGGTCTTATGGAGATCATATGATGCACACTGGAAGCATTCTTCACAGCCAAGTTGTACAAACGATACAATTGCATATTGCAATACTGACTGGCCTATCTGTTACAATAGAACACTTCAGGTTTGTAAAGCTCAGATAGGACGTAATGCTTAGTAATCAGGTTTTAGTTTGAACTTAGGACAATAAGGATCACTTTAGAACAGCTATTTAATGACACATAAGACAGAGCAGCTTTGAAAGGAAGATACAGAATGCTTTTCGCTACCACCCAGTACCGTTAGTACCAAAATTGCGATTTTGTCAGTTAGGACCTTTCAGCTTAGCAGGGCAGTATATTTTAATATCAAGTGATCCAGTTTTATAGATCTCTTGTGTCTATGGTCTTTAATTATAATTTAGAGAATATTTTGATCCGGAGAGTCAATAATGTTACAGATCTAAGTATGGGTTTTCACAGAAATTTGTCTTTTAATTTGCAAATAGATCTTACATGCAACAAAGCTATGCAAATGCATGTATCAAAAAGTTAGAGAGAGTTCAAAGATTTCTGAAATACTGTTCTTCTAAACGGCCTAGACCATATTCTTATTCTGATGTGATGAATTTCTTGAATATAGGTTTTTTTCTTATCAGAAGAGTTAACTTTTACTTTGATCATAATTTTTAAGATTAATAAACCAATCTCTTGAATTGCTTCAGCCAATTTGTTGTACATATTTCTTCGCGTTCACTGCTTTAATTCAGTTTTTCGTGTTTCTCATCACAGAATAAATTATGGTTCAAATATAGGTGTGGTCCTACTTTTCATGCATGGTAATCAGTTACCTCATTAGATAGATTTGTTTAACTTATGTATCAATATTTTTAGGTTCTATTTGAAGCACTAAAATGTAAAAATATACTTTGTATAAATAAGTGTGTACTTGCAATTTCTTTAATGCTGGATTCTTCTTTAATTTTGGCAGTGAGTTAGTCCCATTTGTTATCAATAACTAAAATTTACTAAAAAATACTGGATTTCTGTGAGATAATCAACAAATTTAATCTATTATGTTACATTCCAGCATAATTTTGCACTTTTCTTGTGATGATCTACAACCAGGAGGAACAAAACCAACTGTATCAATATAATTAAACTAAAGCACAATATTACTTTACTAATGATCTTTTATTGTGATGAAAACAAAATGAAAATGCTTCTTAACAAGTATACACTAAATTTAAAAGATAGAACAGTAAAATGTAAGTACATGATACTTAAAATGAAAATATTTGTATACTGGTATGTTTCCAAAAACATGTAACACAAAGGCTGTTGTATTTACCTCTATAAATAGGAAAAATATTTTTATCAAACAAGATTACTATTACAATCATTTCTCATGTATCTCATAAATTTGAATTACAAAAACTATTTAGTAGTAACAATAATATACCCGATTATAAAAATGAAACCTATTAAATGTTTTAGATAATTTTACTATATAATTGTGGTTAACCCATATTTACTTACTTCAAATTGATTTGCTTCAATAATTTATGTAATAATGAACGAAACATATTTTGGAAGATCTGGACGGTTGTTAATTTCATTTAAAGTGGGCATTTAATTTTTGAAAAAGAAGCTGTGTACTATCTGTCGTATATATGTTTTAACTCTTTCATCGTATGTTGCAATAGACCGCCAATGTTTTTAGGACATCTACTGTTCCAGTCTGCTTATATTCTTTAATTGTTCGGTGAATAGTTGAATTCGCAATACCTTAAGTTATCACATTACTTTAGTAAGTCTTGATTTTAACAATAACTATTCTGCAAAACTAACCTGCTGCATGTTTTATTTTTGTTACCGTGGCTGTTATTTTTATTCCATAATTATCAGTTTTCATTATTTGTTTGTACATGTTTATAATACATTGTTTCTCATTTGATGATAAATGACCCAAATCTACTTGGCGTTTTTAAGGTGGAGAAGAATATCACTAGTACTTGGCGTTGAATCCATATTGTTATCTTAATAACACTAATATGTCGCTAAATAGTACTGAAAAGAACTGTTTTTTATATAAATGCAAACGAAAAATCTAAAAATGTAACGAATGACGCAGAAAATACAAAACATCGTCGATATAAATTTTGAATTTTAAAATTTCACAAATGTAATGTGTCAATATGTCATAATTTAGTGGAGTAAACTTGCCTGCCGTTGGACCAATTACAAACAAGCATTACGGAGCGTTAAATTTGAATTACTCCTCCTGGTTAAAAAACAGACATTGTTTAGATTAGTATATTTGATTCGCTTGATTAGCTCTACAGTAATGTAAGAATTTATAATCAATTGGTTTAATATCTCTCAAATTTATAGATTACCTTCTTATCTACACATAAAGTCAATCAAATCCAATTAAATTTTCCAAAAACATAAACATCACGTGTAAATGAAAGTCAAATTTGTCAGAATTAAACTAAATTGAATCGAATCTTAACGTGCAACTTTCGGCCCTAGAGAAATTATACATAGTTCTAGGTAACTCTCCATTATATTGTCCAACTTTTGTAGTTTTAGACTTAAGTTTAAATTTTATGCCACATAGCTGAAGAAGTAGTATTTCATCCTTAGGCGTATGGACCAAAAGTTTTTGGACAAATTAATATTATTGAAAGATTGAATGAGAAAGTATGTTTTGTCTACTTCGCGATTTTTTTTAAATATCCGGCGTTGTTCGTTTTTGAGTTGCCAATTAGTATTGTAAACTTTGCTACTTAATTTTGCTTAAGAATCTTTAATATAAGATTTATAACTCTAGCAAAGCTAGAGTTGTAAATGGCAATTTGGTGACCGACATTTCCAGCTATGTTATTGGATGTTAATGCCATTATTTTGTTTTTAGTTTGCTCATTTATTTGCAGGCCCTTATTTTTTGGAACATTTGAGAAAGCGGTATGCACTTTTGGCTTGCCTATGGTACTGGCAATTAGGTGTAGAATCTGCGTAAGTCATAATTTGTGATAATTTAATAAAGGTATTTTTGTGTTATCTATTTTGGCTTTCTTTTTTCAATGTAAGTTGTTCAATATGTAAATTTAAATTGATATACATCTGTTATGATGCTAGCAGGACAACACCACTCTTCACTAGACCTAACGGTACAATAGCTTGCTTTAAGAAAAAATGCGAACGCAGGATGGGCCAAGCCGACGTCATGCCGCCTTCCAGACTATTTAACGTGTATGCCGAGAAACTGATCAAATAAGCAAAGCAAACAGAAAGAAGGACAAGGAACCAGGCAGACGAAAATAGAGCAAATAGGCCAAACAGAGATGTCAAAACAACACTAAAACAACACCGTAGTGAATGCTGGGAAAACCATATAAGAGAAATGGAGGAGCAAGTACCAAATATACAAAATATTTGGAGGCTCCAGAGAATACTGAGAAACGGCAAAAAACCAATCCCACCATTACAGGGAGAAAACGGAATAGTCTACACCACAGATTTCATAGAAGAAGTCGAAAGATAAAGAGAACGACCCGAAAATACGAACGAAATCATCCCTCCTACATTACCGGAAGAGTTAAACGAGCTCTTTAAAAACAGCTCGCCGAACAAGCACCAGTTCTTGGTCAAAAAACGAACAGTGCTCTAAAATACTTGCCAGTGAGGGCCATAGTATATACTTATAACAAATATAATCAACGCGATGCTAAGATTTAAAAAGGTCCATATCATAATGTTACCAAAGCCCGAAAAAACAGCACATTCCCGCAAAACTACTTATTTCACGCCTTCTACTAATATCGTCTTTCTAGACGTAGCTTTGCTTACATCTAGAAAGGCCGCTCCTGTAAATTGTTTATCATTAAATCCAGCTGCTATGTACTCTGTTAATCTGAGTACTTGTAGCTCACTGGAGTGATCTGATCTAAAACCGAATTGAGCTTCGGATATTATATCTAATCTGTCTGTTTCAGCTTGGAGTCTGGCATACAGGACTGATCTACAAAATAAGAAGATACGGTTACAGCGGAGCAGTGACAAGACTTGAGTCTTCCTACTTGATCAATTGTAGTTTCAGAGTCCGGATAGGACAAGTCCTATCCGAACTTGGGAACCCGGAGGCTGGAGTGCCACAGGGAACAGTACTGTCACCTTTACTGTACACGATATACACAGCAGATATACCTAGAACACGAAATACACTACTAAGCCTCTATTCCGACGACACATTGATAGCGGCCAAACACAGAAATGTAGACATAGCGGTAAATAACTTACAAACAGCGCTAGACGACATAGAAGAATGGAGCTTAAAATGAAAAATCGCTATATACTCCAAAAAGACACAGGCTGTACTTTTCAAAAAGAGGCACCAACAATCAGAAAAACAGGTAACTGTGCAAGTGAATCTCATCGAGTGGAAAAGCGAAGCAAAATTCCTCGGAGTAATCATGAGCAAATTCTTAACATTTAGCAAACATGTAGAAGCTACTGTACAAAAAGCCAACATGACAAGAGCATTAATAAGAGGCCTAGCAGGAAGAAAAAGCAAACTTGGACTAGAAACAAAAATACGATTAATAAATAGTATAATTCTTCCTATACTAACATATGCATCTCTCGCATGAGGACACATATGCAATAGATAAAGACAACAGCCTAAGAAAAGCAGTTAACATACTGAGATACCTAGCAGAAAGCTTCCTCTTTAGAGAACTACAACAAATCAGAGAGACTGACAAAATAAAAGAAAAAGCTAGGACAAAGTTTGCAGAGATAAAGAACCACCCCAGTCACATATTGCGAGAGATAATGAGGTACGACGCTTTCCACAGATGGAAGCACAAAAGACCAAAATAACAAATAGTAGAATAAAATCATAATACTAGAGAGAAAATAACAATCACACCAAAGAGAAAACAAAACACCAGAGAGAAAACACTTCAAAAAACAACAACAACTCACAATGAAGATAGTTCGTAGCTCATAACAGTCGTGGACAATCGCAACCTACAGCGTGGACCCAGTTAATTTTAAGTAGATAATTTATTTTATTAATATGCACTAATTCTGATTTAATGTTTCAGGCATCCCACAAAAAAACCAAAAAACAACAAAAAAACGACTTCTGTCACCTAAAAAATCAAAAAACTACTAACAAAAAGCGGCGCAAGCCACAAAAAAATATTAACAAAAACCATTAAAAACCCGGGCACGTAGGGCCCAACCCCTTGAGCACCAAGTCGCCAAACTGAGCCTAGATCAGAGCGGAAACTTGAGGCCCAAGTAAGCAATTTTAGTTCACGGATAAAACCACATTAAGATAACAGGAATATAGCGACAATGCGCTCTCCTCAGTTTTGAATTGGGTTAGGAAACCGTGTTGGGGTTCTACTACCCAGGACTTCCACATGAAGAGCATTTGGCTGATAGTTGTACTTTTATCGCGCATCATAGTGCTATAGGGGGGAAAGGGATGGTCTGGAGCGCGGTGGAGTGACTCCTGTTTTTATTCGAGTTAATACACCTCGCTCCATTGAATTGTTACACCCGAACGTAATTCTTAGGGGTAAACATTTCTCACAGGCTGGGTTTAATTAAATTGCTTGCTTCCTTGCTGATCAAACACAAGCCATTGTAATTCCGTATAGAATTCTAGATAACAGAAAAAACCATATAGAAGTAGGAAATTTGTACTTTAGTGTCCTTCTTAAATGAATATTGTATGAAGCAAGTCTAAATTGTAAGGCACGTATTGTCAGTAATATAAATTGTAATATAAATTAAAATAAGTGTAAATAAATTATTGCAAGTATGTATATAAATTAAATAAATAAAGAATAAATAAAATATTGTAATCATAAATTAAAAGATAGTAAAATCGTAAAAATTAGTTTTAAGAAGTGGGATATTGGCGTAAATTCTCTGAAAAATGACTAGGAAAGTAAGTAATTTAAAATTAACAGATTTTAGATTAGAACTAAAAGAGAAAGTACTAAGTTCTGTTATCAAAAAGGCTGATTTAGTCAAACGACTAAAGGACTCCTTGAAAGAAGAAGGTTTCGACCCAGAAACTTACATATTTAATGCCAAGCATGCTGCTGTCATCTCGTCGAATTCGAAAGTTTTTTCCGATGTATCCAAAGTTTCTTCCGATGTGGCTTAAGTTTCCGGTAACATTACATCTGAAGAAAACAAAGTTTCAACGGACTTTGTGTCTCTGGAAAGCAAAGTTTTGAACGAGATTTCTTCTCTGGAAAGATTCTGCTAATATATCTTTCGAAATCTGTAGAGTTACTTCTGACTTCGACAATAAAATATCTTCGTTAAAAAACCGAGTTCCTGCCAATATGTTGGCTTTCGAAGCAAAGATGATGAAAGAGATGGAAAAGAAGATGGAGGAAACAGGGAGAGCAGACAGAGTAATCAAATCAATAACAGTAGATAAAAAAGACGATGAAGCGAAATATAAGTTGGAAACACGGACATTTGGACATTTGAAAAAAGCGAAGGCTCTGTTCGTGTTAAAACCCAAACTTTCGAAGGAAAATCGTCATAAAACAACTATATGAAACAGTTTGAATCAGCTGGAGGGAAAGGTGGTAAACCTGACTTTCGCTCTTTGGGGAGATGCGTTAGATGATAGAACTTAAAAAAGACTTAACATTGAATATGGTCACTAACATTTGGAACATGTCTACCAGTTGCAATTTAAAAGTCGAAGACAAAAGAGAGATAAGGCTCTTCAATAATATGAGGTAGATATTGCCAGGTTAGTACGATATGCTTATCTAACAGGTTTCGAAGACATGATGAAAAAATTGGCTGTTTAAACATTTATTGACGGTCTTTGTAATCATGAAATACATAAAACACTGCGATTAGCTCGTCACAAGACACTGGTCGATGTCTCGTCCGCAGCCCTCGTTTAGGAGTCAGCTACTCAGGCTTCTCTTATGTAGAGTAAAATTAGGACTGTAAAAGAGAAAGAAGATAATATAAAAAGAATATAAGAAGATAAGAAAAAGACAAACTTGATAGAGTCCGACAAACTTAAGTTTGGGAATGTGACGTAGTGGTTCGCGCAGATGGGTGGACCGTTTCTACCAGTGTCGGACGGAAACCGGCAGCTTTAAAATAAATTTTTATAAGTATATTCAATTACTTATTTTTTTTATTATTGAGTTAATGCCTCGACAACTAAGATCATTGGCATGGTACAATCAGGTACCTAGTGTAGTGTGTGTGTGTGTGTGTGTGTGTGTGTGTGTGTGTGTGTGTGTGTGTGTGTGTGTGTACAGTAATTGTCTTGATACTTAGCAAAGTCGATGTCATTGTCTTTGCTAAGAGATGCTAATTGTATCCGAACGTCTGCGGTCCCTCCGGTGAGTACCGATCGCACACGGATAGAAATTATTTTCATATATTAATTTTTAATAAACGAAAATTTCTCCACCCAGATGGGATTCGAACTCACGACCTTTAGGTTTAAAGGTAGGCGCTCTTATCACTGAGCCACAGAGGGGGTTATATTCAATTAAAACGAGAATGAATTTGTTATTTTTATTTTTATAGTTTTTAATATTCATGAAGTTTATAGTCATGCATTCGATAAAATAATGAGTAAACCATTAGGAGTACATTAATAAATAACAATTTCCTTAATACTTACAATTTATTAAGAAATGAAGGGTTTCAACAACACAAAACAATAAGTAATTTGTTTTAACTAATTAAATAATGTAAAAAATATTTATTTTCTAAACAGTAATGATTGTAAAGACTTCTATGTTTATATAAATAAATATATAATTTATATGCTGTCTATATATGTTTCGTCGGTATAAACTATGGTTCTACCCTCAGATCGAAATGGAATTAGTTTCTTTAAATATTCTATTCGTTTTAAACGAATTTCATATTTTTCCTTTAGGACACTCCTATTGTCTTCGGTTTTTCTCCACTAAAAACTTGTTCGAGATAATTTGAAGAATATATTTTCAAAATTACGATGGTGTAAATTTCAAATGTATCACAACATACAGAAGTGAGAACAATTCATTTGTTAAAAACAAAAATTTTGTAAAATCGTATCGTATTTTTTGTTTACAGTTTTTCTGAAACCGAAATCGAAATAAACTAATCAAATATTTAGTACTTTTGAAAAGACACTACTCATATTCATCATAAGTTTAACTAATACGATGTTAATAAAATATGAATTGAAAATACATTATCCATTATACAGTTTTATTTGTTCAACTAAGTAGTTATTTTACTGTGTTACCTAAATAAAGCCTAATCCAATTATGGTTTTCCTTAATGATTCCTTTGATCCTGGAAATCCCATTTCCTTGTTCTTTAGTTAGTTTTTGATAAATACCTTAAATAAATAGAAATAGTTAAAATATTTGGAAAGTAAATCTTGTTAACTAAGTAAGTAAAATTGTAAAGGAATTGTAATTTTACTGATCTATTTTACTACTATTTTACTACCATCTATTTTACTTACGGTAACAAAATTTTTGTAGGTGATCTTTTTGTAACAAAATTAATTGTAGGTGATCTATTCTCGAAGGTGTAAAAGTCATATATAACATTTTTGATCATTTCCTCTTCTCCTTGGTCCAATTTAATTTTTTTTAGCACGGAACGTTTTCTTTTTGGACTTTTGGATAAGGTGTTTTTACTTATACCTGTAGCTGATAAAATCCTATCCCTATAATTACCAATGTTAAATGTTACTAGATGAAAATATTGAGAAACAAAATGCACTTAATCATATTTACTAACACAATTCATATTGAGATCGGTGATTTTCTGTTTCAAGAAAATAGTATAAAGTATCTGATAAAACATCGTAAATAGGTAATAACAAGGTGTTGGTTGTGGTGTATTTATACAAAATACAAACCAATTATTGAAATATAAATTACCATCTGTTTGTAGCATTTATACTACCGAACTTTTTGCAATTATAAAAGGTGTTACCTGGTTAACATCCAATAACATACTTGAAGGAGTAATAATAAAAACGAAGGGGTAATAATAAAAATAGAAAATGTGAAGGAATGAAGTGTCCTATGTTATATTGTTTAATAAATATGATTGTAAATTTAAATGTAACATTTATTTGGGTTAGAGGCCTTGTAGGTATACCAGGGAATGAAAAAGCTGATACTCTAGCTAAGGAAGCAGTGCAGTCTTTTGCAATATTTATACAGTAAGGGATATATTTAACTCAATAAAAAAATAAAATTAGACATGAAAAAAATGAGAACAGCAATGGGAGAATATTGTTAAAAACTCGCAAAATACATATTTCCAGATACACACCACTTTACATTTAAAGATGTGAAAGTAGAAATATAAATTAGTATAACTTCAGTGATTTATACATATATCTAAAAAAAGTAACAAACAAGAACAAAAAAATATCTTTAAACATAAATAAAACATTGTTAAACAAAACATACTTGTTTCCGTATCATATCTTTCACACATACATACATAAGAAAATAAAATATCATTGACAATACTTACGTCAATTTCTTTAAAGGTATTAACAGGTTTTCGGTAGCTTCGAAATGTGCTCCATCTTGTTCCATAATGTAGTAACATTATAAATCATTGACTTTGCTTGACTATTTAATCCCAGCCCTTTTGTTTCTATCTTTTTAGAAGCCATATTGTTAAATAAATATTATTAATAACTAAAGTTAACACACTATAAATACACTGAATGACTTTTTTTGTGTTTTGGCTTGGACAATTGTCATTCAGCCAGTCTCAATCAAGATAAGTTTATTAATGTAGTGTGTGTGTGTGTAGAGTAATTGTCTTGATACTTAGCAAAGTCGACGTCATTATCTTTGCTAAGAGACGCTAATTGTATCCGAATTGTATCCGTCTGCGGTCCCTCCGGTGTGTACCCACTGAATGACTTAATAATTCACTAATTACTACTACCAATATGATACTAAGCACTAATCTAAAATAAAATAATAAAATATCCAACACGATCAAATCAACAAGTCAAACATTCTCTGCGATACACAATTACGACACTGGCAAACAGCAAACTGGCCGTTTCTATGGTAACACTAATAAACCGCGCATCGTCGATTTATGAATCATATTCCCAAACTTAACTTTGTCAGAGTCTAACATTGTTAATATGATGAAAGACATTACATCCAAGAAAACGAAGACCATAAGGTGCTGGCATTGTGGTGAAATGGGACACATACGAAGTTCATTTAAGTACCCTAGGTACAACACAAATCAAAAAACTCATCAGCATGAACTCTAGAACGGGTCGGCGGTAGGAGGCGGCTTCCACCCGGAACTTTTCCAAATACCCTCTCATAGTAATGCCTTCTTTGAAAAAAAATAATGTATATGTAGATCGAGAAATAAATGTTGGATACCAGAAAGACCAGGACCATTATACGTACAACAGTTATAATCGAGGTTGTGACTGCGGACTGCCATAGGTGAAAATGCCAACACCAATCTAAAAATATAGATACAATTGGGAATTGGGGCAAAAAACTTTCTTCATATTGTCATAGCTGCTGACATCGAAGAGAATATTATATTAGGAATGGACGTAATAATTTTCATGAATTCTAATTGGATTTTAAAAATAGGGTAATCAAAGTTGGTAACGAGAAGGTTTTTCTTTATCCACACGATGACAGTTCTGTGCAAACAGCCGTTAAAGAAGATACATTTGTGCCTGCAAGAAGTGAAACTATAATATTAGCGTGGCTGAAGGGATTTGTAAAAGATGAAACACCTTTTAATTTATCGTAGATACAGATGCAAGTAATGTGGAGATTGGAGGAGAACTATCTCAAATTCAAAAACAGGAACGAGTTCTTAGATATTTTAGTAAAGTGCTTTCAAGACCTGAGCAAAATTATTGCGTCATGAGCAGACGGTCAAACAGAATACAAAGAAGCAGCAGTGATAAGAACAACGATGGCCAACGACAAGTAGATGCCTACTAAGATCGAGAAGAACAAAAGAAATATCCAGTTTTAGAGAAAATTTGAAAATAAAAAGAAGAAAAGATACTAGTGCTAGAGACCATGTACAAAGAGCGAGAATTGATCAACATCATCACAATAAGAAAGGTCCAATACTTTGGCCATATAATTAGAGGACCTAAATATCGCCTACTCTGGTTAATCGTTCAGGACAGAAATCGAAGGAAAACGCTGGGTTATAAGAAAACAACTATCCCGACTGCGTAATATTAGACAATAAACAGATCGAACGGTCGAGGAATTGATTCATATAGCTGCCGATCGAGAAACATTGCATCAGCTTGTTAATATAACGGTAGCCAACGGTAGAAAACAAGCACAGCTCACAAAGAAGAAGAAGGCCTATATACATATCTAATGGCTTCTAGTGATAATAACGGACCACCGTTCTTTTTCACTCACAAAATATTAAATTAAATTTGCAACTAATATTGCTTGCAACGTACATAATACAATTTCAATAAAAATATCCAGCAATTTGACTCAAAATCAAATCGAGAAACTAAAGTATCAAAATTTGGTGTGTAGCACAGACCACTAATAACGTGTGTAGGCAGTTTATATTTTAACCAATTTCACAACCATAAGCACAAATCTTAAGCCGGCCACTCACATTCCGGTCTACCTATCAGGTATACCTGTTTAGGCCGTCTGTACAGGCAAACAGGAAGGTGTATGTGCTAACACCGGCAGGTATCCTTACCTGTACAGGAAACCTGACAACATTTTAAAATTAATATTTTTTATATGCAAGTAAATCCCACCAACAGGTAAACAATTCATTTTCAAGTGATAGGTCGAGTTTTAACACGTGTATTTGTTCGTTTTAAATGGCGTCTCGCTAACGTACTGCGATTATGGAAGAATTTATTGAGATATATAAATCCGAGCCATGTCTTTGGCTTATCAAGAGCAAAGACTATCACGACAGGAACAAAAGAACAGCTGCTTATGAGAAACTGACTGTCAAACTTAAAGAGGTAGAACCAAACTCTACAAAAGATGACGTATTAAAACAATAATAGTCTGCGTAGTAATGTCCGAAATGAGAAGAAAAAGTATAAAGAGTCTTTAAAGTCTGGTGCGTCTACAGATCACATTTATACGTCTACGTTGTGGTACAAGAATCTTTTTGATTTCCTTGGTGATGACGATACCCCCCGTAAATCACTCTTGAATATAGACGATATCGACGGCAAAATCGAAGAAGAAAATAATTCTAGGGTAAGTAAATACACTACTTTATTTATTTAGTTAAATGATACATATTATAATTAGGTTTAGTTACAAATATACTTATCTTGCCACGGGACTTTGCCATCGTTTGCATAATAATTTTGAAATTCTTGTCTCACTCGTTTTCCTTGTAGAGATAAATTCTAAATCTAGAAGCCAATATACCGAACGCATTCTCCAAAATATGTCTCGCACGAGACAAACGATACATGAATATTTTTGTATCTCGTGTATCCAAGTTATTTTGTCGAAATGGCCCTCAGAGGAAATGCGTCATTTGCTACAAAAATTTATCGGAGACATCTAGTACTGTTACTGACGTTGTCGGCACTTTAATATTTTTCTCTGCAAGTTTCGAAAGAATCTTGTATTCTGTAATACACCCCCATCTGAGATTCTGCCATTGTACCAAAATCAGCGAATATGAACCGGTATCTGGCGTTTACTTCTACTAAGAGAACCATACTGTGGCGATTTTTATAATTAAAATAATAAGATGCACTGCTAGCAGGTGATACTATATCGTTATGCTTGCCGTCAATGGCTCCTAAGCAGTGCAGAAAATTCCATTGCTGCTCAAATAGCTGTGCTATTTCTTTCCACTCTTCCACAGAACCAGGAAACTGTAACAAAAAAAATTATATGTGCGTACTACATACTCAAATTACGATTTTTCATTGCATACACATACGATTTTGACTGAACCTCGGCAGAAAATACTCTGGATGATAGTAATACCTAAAATACTATTGAAGAACAATCTGTAGATGATCAATGTTCACAAGCACAAAATTTAACAAAATCTGCTAAAACTAAAAAGAGACAAGACACGTTAGCAACAGATGTATTACTATCGGTAAGGGGGATCATTTTAAACTTCCTGCACCTGTCGAGACTCCGGACGATAGATATGATCTCTTAGGGAGAATTGTTGAAAGTTGAAGCTATGAAAATAAAAGCATTGGAAAAACAACAGCGACTCGTACCTGAGAAAATTATTAACGACACCCTGTACGAAGTTTGAAATGGGACATCTGACTTATCGTTCAAGTCTCAGCTATGTTAGCAATGTGGCACAGTATCAGCCTAATCTTCCTAGGTCTTCTATCAGTAGTACCAGTCCAATATTTGTTGCCTGTCCAATTCCAAGCCCCAATTCAGACACATCAAGTTATAGCCCGCAACTAATGGAACAATCTCATCTACACACAATAACCCACTAGAAACAGCCCACTCATACATCTCAAAATCTCGCAATACTCGAACTCATCAACGCAATCAGTACAAATGTCCATTCCAGAAAACAGTGCAACGTCTGCAGCAGCATTTATTGCTGGTTTTAAGTAATAATATAATATTATTTAATATATTTAAATAAATATCTATAGTTAAGAGAATTTTTTTACATACCTTTATATAATCCTTCTGCAAAGTTTTATAAATGGCTTCACATGTTTCGGGAATAATTCTACCAAGAGCTTGTGCTGATATTATGGTAGAGAACTTGATAACATGAAGAACTGTTAATGTAGCTTCCAGTCGTTCATGTGGTGTTATTGCTTTTCTCATGATCGTATCTTGCTTCTGAATTGATGGAGTAACCATTGATAGTAATTTAAGGTAAGTTGCTTCATCCATTCTTAAATAATTACGGTAATCTTCAGTCTCATATTCAATTCTTTTAACAAATTGATATGAATGTATTGGTTTCTTTTTAACAACCATTCTTTACATCACTTTTGTCTCGGTTTTCTTTAATTTTTTTCGAGAACGACAAGAATACCTACTAGGGCTACCACGTCGTAGCAGTCACGCTTAGTCGGTATCATCATGTTAATAATAAACATTAACTGAGACTGCCATCAGGTTTGACGCTACGTGTATGGCTAAATTCGATCTCTGCCTGAACAGGTACAATTGTTACAAGTTTACCTGAATAGGTATAGGTACCTGACAGGTAGATCGGAATGTGAGTGGCCGGCTTTACATATCTTTATATAGGAAAACATGAGTTTGACACTTATAGTACAGATAGTTATCTTTATTTCACACTCTTAAAGACAAATAGAAACAGTGTAGCCGGTAGCTGATGTGCTAAAAACATATATTTTTTATTTGGCAACAACGCTTTCCTGCGAAACTTGACAGTAGCAAAAAAACTGAATTATTAAATCTATTAATTAAATCTATGACACGTGCACCTCTAATTGTTCGAATTGTCCTTTATATTTTGTTTACTTATTTCCTTAGTTTACGTGTTAGGTTTATTTTTAAATAATAACAAGTATTGACTACTATGAAGCAGTAAAAGTTGAAATGTTTGACCTAAAATATACTTATAGTTATTCATGACTAATATCTTTAACTTTCACTGCAAAGTGTACAGTACAGCAATTAATATGCTATAAACTTAACTATTTATCTACACCATGAAGACGGTTTTAGAAATGAATTTGATGTATGAGATTGCATAATTAAAATTGTTAATCCCAGAAAGTTTTTATCTACAACGTTATTATGCTTAAGCTATTAGGTCTACATGAATTCTGAAAGCACCAAATTCAAGATAAAGGCTTATATTATCAAATTGTATCATTCAACGATTAAAAAGTTTATGTTAAAAATTGTGAAATAGGTTTACAAAAGTACTGTGATTTTAAGCTTTTGCTTTTTAACAAGCTAAATTTGGTGGAGAATGCCAATTTTGGGGCCCCAAAAAAATGCAAAATGTTAATCACATCTACCCCCGGCTTCCCCCTAAGTGCCCACTCGTAAGGGGAGGGGGAATCGATTTACCAAGAAACTATGGGCGTACAAAAAATGATTCAAATAAAACAATTGCTGAGATAATTTTGAACAAAAATGTTTATTAGCACTTTTTATGTAGAATGAACCGTGAGAAATCAATTTTAAATATAATTTGTATCAACTTAACGATAAAAATTCGATATCTTTTGATCACAGTGTTCTATCGACTAAGATGAAAATGCATTTTTTTAAGATGAATAGTGCAGATTTCATCTGAAACCCACTGGAAGGATAAAGGACATTTTATCTAAAAAACCTCCGTAAAAGAATACATAACCGTCAGCGATCGAATAATTGTTGTCAGAATGAATGCCAGTCCAGTTAATCTTAATGTGGTACAAACATATGCCCCAACAAGCGAAGCTCACGATGAAGAAATCGAAACATTTTATAGTACGTTGGAGCAGACGCTTAGGAAGCTTCCAAATAGAGAAATCACAGCAGTCGTAGTCGATTTCAATGCTAAAATTGGTGTAACTACAGAAGATCATTACTTGCGAGAGACCGTCGGATTATATGGACTTGGCCAAAGAAATGACAGAGGAGAACGCTTGCTACACTTTTGTATAGACAACAACCTGTTTGTTACTAATACAGGCTTTCAACATCACCCAAGACGACTATACACTTGGATATCACCAGGAAATAGATACAGAAATCAGATAGATTTTATACTGGTAAAAACCCGTTGGAGGAGCGCTGTTAAGGATGTTAAGGCCTATCCAGGAAAAGATTGTAATAGCGACCATCAATTTTTATCAGCTGAATTCCGCATGAAGTTAAGAAACAGTCCAAAAACAGGAAATACAACAACTAAATGGCATCTAAGATATAACGATCCGTACAAAAAAGCCGCAATGCAAAAGCTATGTGACCTCAAACAATCATTAAATCCAGACGAATCCTCAAACAGCATATGAACAAAAACAAAATCCATATTGCATAATGCTGCGAAAAATATTAAGAGTGATAGAGAAGAAAGAAGGAAACAATGGATAACAGACTCCACGTGGACTAAAATACAGGAGAGGAAGTGCTTAAAAGCCACAGGACTGAACAGTGAAAGTGATAAAGAGGCCTATAAAGCGCTGAACGGTCAAATAAAACGACTCTGCAAAAAGGACAAGAACACACACTTGAACAAAATCTGCATGGAAATAGAAGGGTATAAAACCAAAACTGAGACCAGAGACATGTTTAAAAAAATAAAGCAGATAACACGTTCCTTTACACCAAACTACCCTGCTATCAAAGATGATAACGGAACTCTACTCACTTCTAAAAAAGATATTTCACACAGATGGAAAGAATACTATGGACTACTGATGATGGAGGAAAGCACAGACGCCCCATCACAACAAGAAGATGCCAGTTTTGCGACGGAACCTGACGTACTCAAAAGTGAAGTTGAAGCAGCAATTATGAGGCAAAAAAAGTCAAAAAGCTGCCGGTCCAGATAACATACCTATTGAAATGATTTGGGCCCTAGATGACGTTGGAGTGGATATAATACATCAAATTTGTCAAAGAGTGTGGGAGACAGGTAAGTGGCCTGAGGACTGGACACAATCACTATATATTCCCATACATAAAAAGGGAGCGAAAGATTTATGTAGCAACTATCGCACAAGTGCTCTAATTGCACATTGCAGTAAGATACTCTTACACATAATTCTCGAGAGGATAAAGCCCTTTTTACTACCTAACATTGCGGAGGAACAAGCAGGTTTCGTCCCAGGACGTGGTACCTACTAGAGAACAATTTTAAACGTACGGCATATTGTAGAAAAATCCAGAGAATTCAACATCACAACATATTTGTGCTTCATAGATTATAGTAAAGCTTTCGATTTGGTCAACTGGAGTAAAATGTGGCAGGTTTTGTCTGAAATGGGAGTCCCTAATCATCTGATACTGCTAATTAAAAGCCTGTACAATAACAATTATGCCAGAGTTAGAATAAATGGGGAACTAACTGACAGTTTCAGGGTCACAAAGGGCGTGAGACAAGGCTGCATACTAAGCCCAATTTTATTTAACACCTATGGTGAATGGATAATGCGGAAAGCTACTGAGGACTGGAACGGTGGCATCACCATTGGCGGGAAGAAGATTTGCAACTTGAGATATGCAGATGATACTACTATCCTCGCTAGTTCTGAAACTGAATTGATTCACCTGCTACAACGGATAGAAGACGTAAGCTTAACGATGGGCCTTAAAATAAACAGGGATAAAACGAGAATCATGATGATTGACAAATTAACAACAATCAAAATCATCTGGTTAGGATAAACAATATCGCTGTTGTAGATAAATTTGTGTATCTGGGCTCATTAATAACCAACAAAGGAGGCTGTACTGAAGAAATAAAGCGGCGGTCAGCAATCGCAAAAAGCGCTATGGCAAAATTAACAAAAATTTGGAAAAGCCAAGAAATTACTACCGATACAAAAATGAGACTAGTAAGAAGTCTACTTTTTCCAGTTTTTACTTATGCATCGGAATGCTGGACCCTTACTGAGAAAGACAAAAAGAACATAGATGTATTTGAGATGTACTGCTGGAGACGAATGCTGAGAATACCATGGGTGGCCCGAAGAACAAATGAATCCATACTGGTCCAGCTAAACATAAAGAAAAGACTAAGAACACAAATAACAGAACAGATAATAAGCTATTTTGGACATGTGCTTCGAAGAAATGGTCTTGAAAAACTTACCATCCAGGGAAAAGTAGAAGGCAAAAGAAGTAGAGGTAGATCTCCTACACGATACACGGACCATATTGTTGCTACCATTGGCGCTCCATTGTCAGAATGTGCTAGATTGGCAGAAGATAGAAAAACGTGGAGGAACATTGGAAAAATTACCTAACAGCTTCATGATATCACGATACCTGCATCAGGTTAACGACTAAGAAGAAGAGTGCAGATTTCATATACAATTTTTATATTTTGCCGCAAATAAAGTCGGTTTCTATTTTGGTCAATATTTTATACTAAAATCATATCTTACTGACCGTTACTTCCAAGTTAAAATTACAGACAGCTACTCAAATTACCACATTATACAATCTGGCGTACCTCAGGGTGCGTTTTGGTCCCATTTCTGTATCTGATATTTATATCAGACGTTTCAACCAGCAATGACACCTTCTTAGCTACATTTACCGATGACACGGGAATCTTGGCAGTGGATAACGACCATAATGTAGCATCACAAAAAGTACAAAATCATTTAGATCAATTACAAAACTGGCTTAAGCGATGCAAGTTCAGTGTTAATGCTAGCAAATCAGTAAAAATTACTTTTACAACAAGAAAATTTGCATGTCCATAAGTTTATATTAATAATACTCCCATTCCTATAAAACCAGTTGTCAAATACTTGGGATTGCACCTGGATGAAAAACTTACATGGACAACGCACATTAAAACTAAACGGAAACAACTAGATCTTAAACTAATAAATATGAATTGGCTATTTAACAAAAGGTCTCAGTTATCTCTTGAAAATAAACTGCTTCTGTACAAAGCTATACTTATACCAGTTTGGGCATAAGGAATAGAACTATGTGGCTGTAGTCAACCTTCAAATACGAAGATACTTTAAACATTCCAATCCAAAATACTACGTATTATAATTAAAGCTCCATGGTATGTATCTCACCAAATACTTGATATTGATCTGGACATCCTATTACTTAAGGATACAATAAATAATCACTGATATCATATAAAAATTGTATAAAAATCGCACCACTAATCAGAACAACGAACTGATAAATAATTTATTCACCCAACCACTTGCCGAAAGAAGATTGAAGAGAGTATGGCCAGAAGACCTACAGCAACAATACTTAGAGAACCGTCAATGGACGGTACCTACCTCATATTAATTTACTTACAGACCATTTACTTATTACTCTATGTATAGAGTAAATTGTAAATATACGATGTAACAATAAAAAAAATAAACGTTCCGCGATTTGTGTAATTCTTTACGATTCCCATGAGATCAATAAAATTGGTAACTATCATTGACCGTTTGTAGTGAAATTTCTATTTTTATATCTTAATCTTTAAAATTTATATCATGAAACTTTGAATTATGTCTAAAAAACACAAAATTGAAACTATTATTGCACATCACAGAAAATGCCTCTACGAAGACGGTGTTGGACGGAGGATGGAATTTGTAAAAGAAGTTGTGTAGTTTCGAAAAACGTACTTATGAAATTGAAAAGAAGCAGTTCTAAAAACTTGAGATCGTTTGTAATCTGAAAGTTAAAATTCAGCGTTTTTAGGCATATTTCAAATGCCTTAGATTTATTGCCAGTTAATCTTACTGCCTATAGTTTTTAGATTAGACTCTAACAATGGAAATTCCATAGTGATCGAGAGTGTCATAAAAAATGGCAAAAATCGCGCAACGTTTATTCAAGCAAAGCTTCTAGATTTTTCTTCTGTAGCGATTGATTACTGAAGAGTCGTTAGTAAAACATTTTCATAAATACTAAGAGTCTTTTTACGCTTCACAGCGTAAGAGTCCATTTTTGTACCTAACGAGCGGTGATGGTTAGGTATAAAAAATGTAAAAACTGATCATAATTTGTTATTTTCATTTTTGGTATGTTTCATAATTTTTTGTACAGGAACGTAAAAAGATCTTAATTCGATAAATCATGAAAAAAGATAAATAAGATACACCTATAAAATTGCTGCTGAACCTGAATAGAAATTTAATTGAAAATATCATGAAATTGTAAAGAGAATAGTAAAAACAGCAATTTTGTTGATTAATATAACGCTTTGGGCTAGTCTACAGAACCGACTACCAGTGGCGGCCGGTCAGGGCCGGCAGGGTCGGCAGTGCCGACCCACACCTTTATAGATATTATAGATTTTTTTTAATATTTAATTTAATCAGTATTTCAATAATTAATTCTGGCAGATAATCAGTTAATGTCATTTGTTTCTGTGAAATAAAAAAAATATTTGTGAAATAACTAAATTTTATTCATGGTTTTTAAAAGAATAAGACCAATTCGACCAGACTAAATTTTATTCATGGTTTTTAAAAGAATTCGTTCAATCTGAGCGTTAAGTGATCCCTGTGTAAGACACTTTTCAAATTATTGATCCGAAATCGGAGACATGCATCCGTCTGTGAATTCTTAAATAGTCACGTTTTAGGGTTTCGGCAAGCCGATCCCAAGATTGACGATTTACAATATTTACATGTAAAAATTAACGGAATATTACTTGATGAGCAACCAAACATACATTTCTTTACATATGAAGTTAATTACCAAGTCCGGCAAATTTAAGTTTGCCGATGCTTCTTAAAGATTGGTGATTGGTCGTGAACTGTACCTTGTGAGCGTGGGATAAAATGGTATTCAGGATGAGGATGGATAAGTAGTGAAGTGATATTGAGTGCACGAACTAGCTTTTCTTTCTGTGATTTATTTTTGTTTTCTAAAGTAATACTGTGATATGTTACCACTGCCATAAATAGTTAAAGGGTTTTTTGAAATATTAGAAGTTTTTTTTAATAAATGTGTATACAAATTCAGGTAAATTAACCTAAAAAATGCAAGCCATGGGAGAAACTGTAAGTATTGATAAATCTGATATTGTAAATTATATTTTGCAAAATGGGTTTTCATCTATTCCATACGAAAAACAAATTGTTATTAAAAATTTGGGGCGTCCTTTTCCTAAAATGACACGGCTTATAAATATTAGTACAGAGGTGGTAAGGGAAGTAATAGATCATTTTCAGATAATTGGTATAGCATTATAGCAAGTACGCATGGCTTACCGGGAGTGAAATAAAAAACAAACTTTTCTGTTGGCCTTGCATTTTATTTTCGACAAATAGGTGCATCAAAATCCGTGGTGTGAATCTGGTTACGATAATTTAAAGGAATTATTTAGGGCTTTACATAAACATGATATTTCGAAAGATCATACATACAGCCAGATTAAATTAGATTTATTTGAAAAACAATATATTTATATTTCATTAGATAATACCCAAAGTGAAAATGCTATTAAAGCGAAACTGTAAAAAATAATCAGGCATTTTTACGTTGTTTAATTGATATTGTAATTTTTTTAAGTTGTCAGGAATTAATATTTAGGGGACACGATTAATCGGAGCATTCATTTAATCAAGGCAATTATAGAGAAGTAATAAAGATGTTTAAGAAATACGATTTGGAATTTTCTAATTTACTTTCTGATTTGAAGACATTTAGCGGAGTAACGAACAATCCAGAATGAATTAATAGAATCAATTAGTTATATTTTAAGTAACGTTATTGAATCTGAGATTTATGAAACCATTTGCTTTTCACTAGAAGTCAATGAAACTACCGACATATCGTGCCATTCACAATTATCAATTGTTGTTCGATACGCGTTACGTGGTAATATTTATGAGAGATTTTTAGATTTCACAGAGGTGAATAAAAGCCATAAGGCAGAATAAATTTTTGGTGTTTTAAAGGACAGATAAAAATTTTTTAATATCAAAAATAAATTGATAGGGCAAAATTATGACGGCGCTGCTGTGATGTCTGGTGAATTGAATGAATTTAGTTTTGCAGGATACATGTAAAAAATTGAAGAATGTCGTCTTTTTTGGCACTTTAAGCGGATTTGCTTCATTTTTCTCAAGTTCGAATAAAACAGACTAATGTTTTAGAACAGTTTGTTTCGAAAACAATTCTAACAGTTTGTCAGATGTGATGGAATTTTAAATCTCGGTTAGTTTTCACTGTAGCAGATTTTCGTGAACAGCTTTTGAAAGTTTTTGATTTTATTATTGAATGCGACGATTTTGAAAGTGATGATATCTCGATCCGTGAAGCAATCGGTTTGAAAACTTTATTAAATGATTACTCTTTTAACATACTTTTAAATTTTTTTAGGAAAGTGTTTACCCAAACCGATTTAATATTCAATGTTGTTCAAAATCGGTTAACTGACAGTATTCATTCCAAAAATAGAATAATAAAACTAGTGCAAAATCTCAGAGATTTTCGTAATAATAGTAATTTCCAGTAGGCAGTGACGTTTTGGACTCGCTTGATATTTCCGAACCCCCCAAAAAAGATAAAGGCATGACACAGAAACAGATCTCGAAAAACGAGTATATTTTGAAATTTTGGGAACTATTATTATGCAAATAGATACTCGTTTTTCGAATTTTGAAGTTTTGCAATTTTTTGACCTCTTTGACGATTTAAAATTTAAAAGTTACGCCAAAGAATTTCTAAGATATATAGTAGACAGGTTAATTAAAAATTATCCATCATTCTTTAGCAAAATAAAATTAAAAAATGAATTAAAAGTTTTAATGCTAATCCAAATATTTTCGGAAGGTGGGATAAGTTACAAGGTATGTATAATTTTATATACTGCAATTCATTACAACAAACTGTTCTCGAAATTAATAAATTATTGTCATTAATTTTCTTATTACCACCAACGTCTGCCTCAAATGATCGAGTTTTCTCTTGTCTCAAAAGAATCAAAACGTGTTGTCGAAACACCATGAAACAAGAGCGAATGTCAAGCTTGTCTCAAATGTCAATAAAAAAACTTTTAAAGTCTCTCCAAAACTCTAATAAATTTTACGATAACCATTATATATAACCCATATTGCTACTTCCAAAGAACGTAAACTATAATTAGTTTATAAACATGTTTAGGTTCTAAATATTTCAGCTAAAATCCATGCAACCAGCATCTGAAGCTACCAACAAGTTATCCTGCCAACTACATTAAACTATACATATCAATTTCAAATTTGTGTCAAGCTATAGACAGGATTTTATAGATGTTAAAATGTTAGATACATCTATAAAATATTTACCCGAATAATTACGACAAGACTAGGAAAGAAAGTTGGATTTCTACCAGCTCCGAGAACAAGCTGGTTTCCGGTTAAAATTCGAAACAAACAATCACCTACAAACAGTAAAAACCTTAATAGAAAAATTGATAGAATATACAGATCACTGGTACTTATATTCGTAGACTTTCACAAAGCCTTCGATACTGTAAAATTATACAACATTCTAACTGCTCTGAGCAATAGTAGAATAGACTACCGGCTTACAATGTTAGTACAAACATTGTATCAAAACGCCACAATACGTGTAAAACTACATGATATCACCAGAGAAATTCATATAAAGCGAGGTGTGACATGCCGACACTCTCTCACCTAAATTATTTATAACGGTCCTCAAATTCGCCTTTAAAGTGATTCCACTGATAGCGCCTCAGATTCGCGCTATCAGTGGCCTTATTCTTGAATCGAGAGAAAATTTTACTCCCCACTAAGCTAACTCGCTTTTCTACTCCATCATAGTTTCTCTCAAGATGGATGCCAACAGTAGAATCGGACTATATTAAGATATCCACCCCAACTCAGGGTTTCATCGGATCAAATCTGCCCCGGTCCATTTGGGCAAGGCTTAATCGTATACGTACCGGACATGGTAAATGTGCTGATTCGCTGTTCAGGTGGGGTCGTGCAGAAAGTCCACAGTGCGATTGCGAAAAATCTAGACAGACCATAAGCCATTGTGTTTCAGACTGCTTGAATCGTGCCTACTGTGGAAACCTCCAGGACTTTGCGGAATGTTCCCCAGAAGCAATTGAATGAATGAATTTAGTGCCATTCATTCTATTTTTACTATTTTTAGTGTTTGAATAATATATATATAATATATATGTGTATATTATTGTAATTTTATTTGTATATTTATCGTACTGTGAAAGTCCATACGCTAAATAAATAAATAGTTTCTCTCGATTTTAAAAAGCTGTATTCTTGAATACGGGGAGTAGAAAGGAATGGGAGAAACTATGAACAGTGTTGCCGGGTTTTCAATGAAAATTTTAACCAATCACAAAAGTTAATTATAGACAAAGGACAAGATACTGTCAACCGTCAACCTGATCACTCCCCTTAGTGGTGGGCCAACCTGCGATTTTTGTGTAGCTGTGACAAAATGTGACTGCTCCAGTATTGTCACTGTGACAAAAAGCAGTGATTTTTTGGAGCAGTTTAATCTTAACTGCTACCCTGCTATTATTGCTACCTTTGAATACTCCAAAATATATTTTAAAATTTGTAAAAATTTTCTATCTGACAAAAGAAATGGGTCCGTTGGTTGGAGGACATCCCGGCCAATTTGAAGACCTTCAACTGCCTCCAAAACATCATTAAACATAATATAATTCCAGTAGAGCATATGATTGATATCCATCTTTTATTAACTTCCGCTTTTTAAAAAACAAAATACTTCCCTAGGTTTTTGAAAGGTTATGTATTGTTATTTTCGCTCCCATTTACAATTTCTCTTACCTACTATCAGTAGAAATTGTTATTCCCTTAGGGAGTGACATTTCTCTCACACATTAGGAGAGTTTTTTTTCAAGAATACAGCATTTTTGATTTTAGGGAGCCACGCCTACTTTTACGTCACTTTCTCTTGCAATTTCTACTCCCTGAAATTCAAGAAATTCAAGGTTATTGAGATCATCCAGAATCTGTAAAGCATCATCTTGGGTTCCCTGTATGAGAGCCATACAATCATCCACATATCTTGACCAAAAAACTATTTTGTTGTTTTTGGTCAAGATATGTGGATGATTGTATAGCTCTCATACAGGGAACCCAAGATGATGCTTTACAGATTCTGGATGATTTCAATAACCTCCATCCTAACATCTCTTTTACTCTGGAACCAGAATCTGACAATAAGTTGAACTTCTTGGATATGACTATTTCCCGTAATTAAGATTCTTTAGAGTACAACATAAATTTCCTCTTTCTGATGATAATTTTAATTCTTCCATTGACTGTGGATTCAACTGAACTACTTGGATTATAATCCATTTATATATTTTTTCTTCAATTTTGATTTTAACTTTTAGTAATTTAACTGCATATTCAGATTTTTCTTTTTTACAGTACTGATAGCGCTCGGTGGACCATTTTATTGTAGTCAACCATCCACTGTCTAATATATTGTTTAGTCTTTTCTTACATTCATACTTTATGTCAACTTCAATTGCTCTCAAACTAACATCCTAATTATTATAGACAGGTTTGAGTGTGAGATTTGGATTATTCAATCTACATAAAAAAAATATACTATATAATTTTATATTTCATCAGTTGATTTCCTATAGTGGTGTCAGTTGGACCTTTGGTCAATACTTAGTTTCATAGAATTTTGAAAGGTGCAGATCACATAACTGCCCTTCACAAGCTGTCATTTGTCACATGTCATCTCAATATTTCCGTCAGACCGGAAGCCCATTCTGTCTCCGGCTTCTATACAATATGAAGCTTCTCCTTTTCAAAAATTTTTAAAGTGTTTGTTTATCTTTGTGTGTTGTATTTTGTATTGTTAAGTCCAAATTTACATTTATGACATTCTACCCACGTCGGATAGGCCACAACTGACGAAGTGAGTCTATAAACGTTTATTACATATAAAATTTTTTCAACCATAACCTTGGAGTTTTTATCCCAGTGAATTAATTTTCCTATTTTTATAAAAAACGTTTCTTTGCTTATTTCAGATGCCCCTGAAGATGATCTATTGATCGAAAGTACTTGGGCAAGATTAAATTAATCACCGTGTTCGATAGTTGCCTTGTATACCGTTAAAGAAAACTAATTGACTGGCACCCACGAGAAGACAAACGCAGCAGAGGACGACTACCTACCAACACGCTGGATGGACGAGATTAAACGAATATCCAAGAAATGGCAACAAGACTCGCAGAACAGTGAAGAGTGAAGAAAAATGGGAGAAACATATGTCCAGCAGTGGACAGAAGAGGTTGCATGATGATGATGATATTTTTTTTTAATGTGTAATAAATATTTATAATATAACTCTAGTTAAATAAAACTATAAGCCTTGATTTCATAGTTTATTAAAACTTCACCTCTAGCCCATAACCTTACCTTCTGTCGAAACTCATTGATCTCACCATTTAGCACTCCAACCACCTGGTTCAATCTCAGAACTGTCATCAATACACTTTTTAATCATACTTTTAGCAATGGCTACGCCCTTCTCAGCCATTCTATTTGACTGTGGATAATTGGGACTTCTGAATTTAATTTGACAATTCCATTTTTTGGCAAAATTTTCAAAATGAAAGCTATTGAATGGCACATTATCACTAAACATATAGGCTGATGAGCCATTTGTAGCAAACATCGACCTTAAAACTTGAATGATACAAAAAACAGATTGAAATTCCAATAACAATTCTGTCCTCAACCATGTCGTCCTGATCTTTGTGCTGTCATTTTCACTGCTTTCTTTAACTCAGTCACAAAACTATCAAAATTTTGTCCCTCTTTTTGGGCAATACTGTTGAACTTAAACCGCTCATAAATAATATTTGTTTTATGTGAGCAGTACTCTTTAAATTTATCCATGACAGGTTGCAACTTTTTTTCATCTCCTACACTAAATGAAAAATTGTGAAACAATTTTAATACATTATCTCCAAATAAACTCAAGAATGTTGTATGTTTCTTTTTTTCAGACTTATCGTTTAAGTCGGTAGCATCCATATAAAGTTTAAATTTTTGAGAAAACCTGTACGAGTTTCCCGCAAAATTGACATAATCTAATACAAGGGGTTCTGGAGGTTTAGATTGATTTTCCATTTTTCTATATAGCTAAGCTTTCCATAGCTATGCTAACTGGTTACTGTCATTGCTATCACCTTTTAGCACTCCAACCACCTTAACATTGTATACTTATGTACAACATATGGCAAAATATTATCAGTTAATATCCTGTTTGATTTGTCCCAACCAGGCTTCCAACTTTAAGAGGGTAATTAAATTGTTGAGGCTTTCGGCATTGAAATTTCTCTGTGTGCTAGGTTTGACATGTTCAATTCTTCAAATTAAATTACTGTCGGTAGAAGAGATGTAGAAGAACTTTTACTACAACAGTTGACGTATTTTAATAACTTCAAATGCCCAACCAAAAACAAATAAATAAAAAAAATAAAATACAATATATTTATTATGATACACAAAATGTACATTTATAGAAAATATTACCTTCCAAAGTTACATTGAACTGTGAAGATCACTTTAGTTAATTTTGTTTTACTTTACAGTTCGTAATTATGTGCAGTGTTGCCAGATCGTAACAAAAATGTGAAGAATAAGGAAAAAAAGAAGAAACTAAATCAATATGGTGTAATTGCATAATACCTGCTGGAAGTTAAACTGGAAATATACATTGCGAAAAAAGCTTTAGCCAAGAGTCAAGAGGAAGAAATTAAGTAACGGTAATATACAATTATTTACATGTGGGTGACTTGTGTGATTTGTTCAAATTTAGATGCAGCAAGTGTAGTTCTCAATTTATTCCAAAAGAATTTCTGTTTCTTATCATCATGCTCCCATTGCAAGTATATCCTGGTCTTTAATAAATACTTTAACATTGGAGTCATATTGCTTTTATTAACAGATCCCAATTTGATGACAACTATCGTATCATCCACAAAATCACCATTTCCGTCTTCAAAAAATAGTCGATGATGTTCTGCGATATGACTCTCCCATCGACACCATTGAGATTTAGCGTAATTGTCACTAACGACTAAAACGATTTTTCTGCTATCCGAAATACACGCTAAAACACATTCTGATATGAAATGTCCAACATTAAAATCCCTTTCGTACACACAGAGTTTTAGATAAGGTGCATAGTCTTCTAGCATTGAGACCAGTCGTACCACAAAATTTCGATCTTCGCTGCTATACGAGATAAACGCGTCATACTTATAGTTCTTTTTAGTTTTAATATTTCCCTTAGTCTTTAACTTAGCATTCCTATTGAGCTGTATTCTAATTAAAAACACCCAGTACTTAATATGCCATCTATAAAAATATCCTAGTATAGCCAAAGATGCAAACAATATTAGAAGCAATGCTGCTGGTATCACAACAAATAATCCGTGGTCAATATTACAGCGAATATATCCTTGACGAACTCCTTCAAAATAATCTAAAATGTTATAAAACACTTGTTTTGAAGATGCTACTGGAGTAAGACACGTTATACCTGCAGGTCTCAATACTTCTTCCAAGTGTTTGTCGGAATGTCTTGTAAACAGTGCGTATTGTTGGTAGCTTACACAATCGCAACTAAATGAATTATAAGCTACTGATAACGTTGTTAAGTTTGAAAAATCTTCCAACATAGCTGGAGTAAAATAGGCCAGTTTATTGTGAGCCAACAAAAACACTTTAAGTTGTTTATTGTTAGTAAATATCCTCTCCTGCCACACTTTCATCAAATTAAAAGACATGTCTAAAATTTCCAAACGGTTTAAAGCAAGGAATTGATCTGGAGATATACTCACCAGTAAGTTCCTATCTAATCCTAAATGTTTTAAAGATTTTAATTTTTCAAACGGGTTTCCATATTTACTAAAGTAAGTTATGCTGTGTCCTCCTAGTAGCAACACCTCCAAATTTTCTAAACCTTCCAGCATATCAACGTTAAGTCCTACTGGATAATTATTAGTGATGAAAAAGTTATTTTCTAGATTTAAAACTCTTAAATTTTTAACATGTACAAAAGTTCTGTTTTGCAGTCTATATATGGTACAGTTCTTTAAATTTAAATATCTTAATTTCACTAAACCTTTGAAAGTGTATTGGAATAAATGAGCAAGATTATTGTAGCTCAAATCGAGATATTCCAGATTCGCTAGCTTCAAAAAAGCTCCCTCTTGTATTTCAAAATATGAAGCCTTTGCACCATTTTGAGAGTTTTCTTTGATAACTAGTTTAGTAAGTTGAGGTAGTAAAATTCCTTTTGGGATGGAAACTAAATTGTTGTCACTTAATGTGAGACTCTGTAATTTCGGCATGTTAATGAATGCATCATCAGCAATATCGTATATAAGAGCCTCTGTTAGATCAAGAGATTTTAAATTGGGCATATATGGAAAGATTCTAGAAGGAATAATTTGGAATTGGTTTTTGGCTAAATTGAGATTTGTAATGTTTGATGAAGCTATGATTTGTAGTAGTTGCTTTGGTAAATGTACCCTGAAACCAGTTGAATATAAATTGAGTAGTTTTAACGGTAGTTTATGTTTAATAACGGTTATTAGGGAGTCACTAATGACAGATTCGTTTAAAAAGTTTTCCCCTATACGCAGCGCCTGTAAGTGTTTTAACGGTAATAAAAATTTAGGATGAACGTATTGTAGGTTGCATAATATCAAATCTAGTTCCTCTAAAGAAGAATTTTCCATCTGTGAAAAGGCCTTTTCCAAAATAGTGGTGAAAGTGTTTTCATTTAAAGATAGTTTCCTCAAACTTGGTAATATATTTGGGGACAAATTTACTGTAATGTCATATAACCTTGTAAAACCATTTTTGATCAAAAATAGCTGTTTGAGATTTCTTAGACCAACAAAAGTATCTGGTTGTAGTGTCTTCAAGATTCTGTTGTAACTTATAGACAAGTTTTCAAGCCTATCGAAATTTTCTCCAAATATACCTGGGGCAATATATGTTAAGTTAAAGTTGCCTTCGATCTTAAAATCTCTTAAAAAACTCAAATTACTGAGGTCCCCAGCATGAATTTCTGATATATGTGTTCCTATAATACTAAGCACTGGAGTACTTATATTCAATTTTATAGGTAGTGTGTTGCACTTGCTGATGCCGAAACATAGGGTGAAAACGTTAGGAACTTCACGGCATATGCAACCAGATTGATCTTCTCCTATGTACCGAGGCACTGGAAGGAAAACTTCTGCGTTATACTTAGGAGGGTCATAGTAGTCATCGTTTGGATTGAAAGTCGTCACATTTTTCACCACCAAACATAATGCAATTAACAGTTTTAGGGCTGATCTGAACAGCATATTATGACATCAAAATTGGAGTCCATATCCTTAAACAAAATAAAATAATTAAAATTTATAAATAAAGCAGTTAGATATATTATGTATATAAAGGAGTAGTCGTGAGAGCTACAGCAGAAATAGTGTAGAAAGTGTAGTGTAGAGAGCTATCAGTGTACCGTAGGCAAACTATTTATCAAAAAGAGAATATAGTGATTTATCAAAAAGATTTCCAAGGTACAACTTTCTAAGAGCACCCTGTATAGTATTACCTACATACACATTCTAGGCCCCTCGCTCGTGTCAAAAAGAGATTTTTCTTTCAAAATTCATATAAAATCTGTTCAAATTATTTTTAAAATTAGAATGAATTAACCGCCATCCGTTATTTACCCTAGTAAAGAAACGAGCTGTGACAGAGAAATAAAATAAAAAACTTAAAACGAATCTATTAACAAAGCTAACCTTTATTATCTTGTAGCGAATAATAACTTATTAAAGGATGCTAGAAGAATTGCATTATCTTGAAAAAGAAATAAACATTCTCTGTTTACATATTAAATTACAAATAAAAAGTGCTTATACGAAACTTAAATTAAAATTATATAGTAAGAAACAAACATTTTATTACTTAGCATTTAATTATGAATGAGAAATACTTATATGAAAATAACATCATACTTTATTCCAAATTTCGAAATTCGTTCACATAAAAAAATTCTATTATATAGAAGATATTTATATATTATATAGATATGTACCTATGTTATTAAAAAACCAATAAAAATTACATCACTGTTATTTAGTTCAAAGATAATCTTCGCCATTTAATAAAAAAAATATATAAAATTGGTACAACCTGAATTATCCAAACGCTTGTGTGGCTTGTAGAAAGGATATAATTTTACCAACTAGGTACTTAGGCTGGAATTTCAGAACGTTGAATCTATCGGCAGCAGAAACATAATATCCACTATAAAAATCTATAAAAGAAGGGTGGCTAAGCAAACGGTATATTCTACAAAAAACACACACCAAATAACGGTAATCCTGCGAATTGTTGAGGGTGTCATGTAATAGCGGTCAACTATAGATTCTGGTTTCAGAACATATACCATAAATCCATAACTATTAAGATAACATCCGGCCAACAAACAATTCTAGCAAGTATTAGCTCTTCCGGTAAGGGTCTAAAATAAATATTTATTTGAAATATAAAAGAAATAAGCAATTTTTCGGCTTAACTATTGGAGATCAACATAAAACATGCCTACTTATTGGTGAAGGACAAAAAAAGAAATGACAATAATTATGACGTTCATTGGTGTGTCACCAGCACTAGGATTTGATGAGACCAAAATCGGAACTACTATGAACTACAGTTGGATTCTTAAGAGGCAATTTAGATAATTTACAGGCGGATAATAATGCGGATAAAGAAATAATGGCGGGACGTTTTTACTATTAAAGTCCTAAAAAAGTAAGTGTAGAAAATTTAGAATATACAATTTTGTATTAAAATGTTTTCTTATGTAATTTAATGTGTCACAGTAGTCTTAAAACTAAGTGTATTTATTGTTAATATAATAGTTTGACAAAATAAATATAAGTTGACTTTTTAAAAATTCCTCACTTACTAACTATTCTGATGTATTGGCAACGCTGTGGGGTTCTGACGACGTAAATCTTGAATGACGTGCAAGCTTTTTTATATGAAAAATGTTATGTTTTAATTATATAATGAGGAAAGTAATAGACGAATAGGTTGCAGAAATCACTGTAGGAGGTAGAAAAATCAGTATCGTGCGATACACAGATGACACACTTATACTATCAGCAAATGAAGTCGAAATGACTACCATCTCTGAATGGCGAAGCCAGATAAACAAATAATTCAGACGTCAAATTAACACCGGAAAAACAAAAATATTGAGAGTAGACAGGCACGTAACAATTTGCCGCACATACACCAAGTGGAGAATTTTTAAATAATAGACAGATTTGTATACATAAACGTTAACCAAAAATGGCAATAGTTCCTCAAAAATCAAGCGTAGACTAGCAGTGGCCAGAACCGCAATTGCTAAATTAACTAAAATATGGAAAGACCGAACGATAAGAAGAAATACTAAGCTCAGGTTGGTCACTTTACTCATTTTCTCGTTGCTACATACGACAGGTGAAACATGGATTCTCAAAAAAATATATAGAAGTAAGCTCAAAGCCTTCGAAATGTGGGTTTACAGGAGAATTTTATGCGTGTTCTGGAAAGAATAGAGAACAAACCTGTAAATTCACTGGAAGAGCTTAATATAAAAGACAGACTATTAAAAAATATAAACCGAGCATACCTAATTTAGTTCGACCACATAGCTAGAAGAGCGGGAACCATGTAACTAGTGGTAGGAGAAGAAAAGGTAGAAGGCCGAAAAGATAGAAGGTAAACGAACATCAAGAGGATGATCTCCAACACGATAGGTAGACCAAATGAACGGCGATGTCATTAGTAAAATCATAAACACGATATTTTTCCATGTATGGTGTGTATATTATATTTTCTTTTCCTATTTTGGAATTAAAATCTACAATTATATTCTTGACATCCTCTTCTTTGTCTTTAGTTGCGAGCTGTAATAAATATGGTATTCTCTCATATTGGATAATTCCTTGGCCAGTCCATCTTATTTTTGCACAGGCATAATATGTACCTTACATTGAGTATTATGTGCTTTAACTTGAGTTAGTACGTCAATTAATTTTCTAAGATTTCCGCGTTCATAAAGTGTTCGCACATGCCTCGTTTTAGGGGGCATCCAAGTTTTACTTTACGCAATATTTGACCCCTCCTTTTCCTTACGTAACGGACCCTAACTTTTTACAAGACCCCCTCCTCCTACCTAAATGTTACGCAGCATCTAAGTGACCACTTTTCTTTAGCCGCTTGTTTTTCTTGTTTTAATTCAAAAAGGTCTAGTATTTCTTCCGTTATTCACTGAAGCTATTAGTCACTCTATTATGTTTTCTCATCAGTTTCGGTTGTTCTCATTTCTTTCGCGTAATTGTTTACAGCATTATCTAGTTTACTTTTGTTGATATCTTTACCAGGAAAATTCTTTGGCTGATGTTTTTTTCTCTATTCGTTTTAGCCTAGCTCTTGTATCAGCGACTAAATTGTTGTAATTAGATAGAAATATCTGCTCAAGAATATGTCGTAACTCTACTGATGGATTTCCTAAATTTTTGTTGATAAGAATATAAGAAAAAGGCAGGTCTTTAAAAAACGACTTAATTGGAGTTACTGTCGTTCCGAAAGCAGACAAATTCCGAAATTGTTAGACCACTTACATCAACTTCCTCTTAGTTGAGCCAATCGACATCCTCAAACGATGTTTAATTGTAGCACACAATCCAGAGAAGCCCATTTGCCCTTTTGTCAGCAAGTTGCTGTGGGATGTGAATAGATCCTACTGGTTGCACATATTCGGTTCTTGAAGTTCCATTGTAGTGATGGACCAAAGACATCGTAGAGCACCTGCTTAAATGCTTTCAGTGGAGACGACAGATCAACGGACAACCTCACAAGAAGTGGTGAAAACTTACATGATTTTTTATCTAACTGACTAGGCACCACAAGTTTACTTGGTATTTGAAGGATTGGGCAGGCTGAGTGCAGGAAATCCGGAAAGACAGATTTCAATGCACTTCTCGAGCGGCAACAGCAGCATTCATCCGCGGATTTAACCAATTGCAAAAAATATTGCGATTTACGGGTGTGAGTGCTGTACCATGCCAGCTTAGGTTCTGCTGGATCATGCAAGCTATCTGTAGTCTTTCTACATCGCGCCGAAGCATCGTAGTTGTAAATTTAGACGTTTTATTTTTCATACAATTTTTGATCATATTACAGTATGAATTCAATTTGAATGATAAACACTGACTACATCAACGTGATTGTGTGTCTTACGGACAAAGAAAACAGAACAAAAATCATGTACCACACAGTCAAAAGATTCCCCGTAAAACAAACAAAAGGAACAAACTAATATTGTACAATATACTCAAGAGATTCCCCGTAAAACGTAACATAAAAGGATTACCGACTTGGCATGCTTGCCGACCATGACCGGCCGCCACTGGTATACTCAAACTTCCCCTGGCCCCTAGACTATGTATATTTCTAAACCTTTATTCTTTATTACTAAGCTAACGTTTGGGATGCCAAAACTTTAGAAGAAAGCAGGGTTTCATACATATTATAAGTGCAATATTTATAGTGCAATATTTTAACGAATTTGTGTACTGATTGCTCATACATTCGTAAATAATATACAATATCGGCGAGAACCCCTTTGATGATGACTGTTATTCTAAATTAAGCAGAGGAATCCCGAAATCCAAGGTTATTTTCGTGGCTATATGTTGATTTGTGGTTTAATTTCACATTGTTTTTATTTTCGTGAGCAAATTGTTAAAAGTGTCTTCAATGAATAATAATTATAATACAGGGTGTCAAATTTAATAGGTTTCTATAAGTTCTTGGTTTTTGGAAAGTAACATAGAATATAAGTTATTACAGAAATTGTATTTAGTATGTTCTGGTTGATACCTTAGACCTTATGCCGGGTCCAGACCAAGCAGACAAAACGAAAACACAATTCTGAAACAAAAACACGATAAACCAGCGACAAAATTTGTCGTCAAAAGACAAAACAAAATTGAGACAAACTGTCCACACCAGAAAAACAAAATATAAAAACAAAATTGAGTTGGTGACGTTGTTGTTGTGATTAGTGTTGGTTAACCATGTGGCGTTTTAATCAAGAAAAAAATGAAACCGAAGATTTATTGCTAGCCGCAAGTTGTTTTTTTTTTGCTCTCATCATCATCCCAGGTTGCTAAAAGAAAACCCAAACGTTTTTGGATTAGACTAAGCCTAAAAATGCGAGAAAGTTGTTCGATAGAAAAATTGTTAGTTCAGCTGCGCGCAGATGTTATTGGACTAAGTGGTGAAATTCGATCAAGCTTCAAAAATTTTTTAAGAATGTCCACCGAACATTTTGAGAATCTGATATGCCTTGTTGGTCCTGCAGTTGCAAAAAGACATACTAACTTTAGAAATGCTATAAGTGTAACAGAAAGGATTTTTAGCAACAGGTGATTCCTACCACAGCCTAACGTATCAAAGCAATCAATATCTGTAATAATACCTGAAGTATGTCAAGCTTTAATTAACAGTCTTAGTGGTTATGTACAGGTATGTTAAACTTTTTTCATTACTATTTTTCTGTTAATATCCCTTAAAATATACTCCATATTTATTGGTTAAATGTTTAATACAAAAGAAATTGACGATAGATACATACTACATACAAAATAATGACGAGTCTTCTTGTTTTTACATTCAAAAAGTTCATCATCAATTTCGTTCGTTTTCTTGATCTGAATACTAAGAAAGCTCTGTTTCAATACTAGGTGGATGTGAAAATAAAGGTTGTGTGTTGGTGTTTGGTGGATTTAAGTAAGAATTTTGTGGGTCAGCGCTAGATGGATTTGAGTATGAATGCTGCGTGTTGGGTGGATTTGAGTATAAATGTGTGTCAATGCTGGGAGGAGTTGAGTATGAACGTGTGTCAATGCTGGGAGGATTTGAGTATGAATGTTGTGTGTCAGTGATGGGTGGATTTGAGTACAAATGTTGTGGGTTGGAGTTGGATGGAGTTGAGTGAACATTTGTGTTTTGACGAAGTGCATTTGAGCAAGAAGAACCAGAAAATCCTGTGGAAAACTGAATAAATTCTTTCATTTGGCGTTGTACCTAGAATAGTGGTGGCTTCTTGGGTTCATTAAACTTGCCCATTTCAGCGTCATATAATAGATTTTGAATTAAATGTTCTACTGTGGACTGGGCATAGGGTGTGGGTAGACTCCTCAATTTTTGAGTGTACTGCTTAACTCGTTTTGGCACGCACATGCGTCCACACTGCGCCGACAACTTGTCGTCAAATACACAGACAAAACACAGACTTTTTGATCTTTACCGACCGGATACGGGACCTGAAAAAGTTTTCAAATTTGCAAACAAAACAAAATTCTTCAGAAATGTCTCAACAAATGTTTTCGATTTGTCGCCACTTTGTCGCGAAACATGAATGTTTTTGTTTTGTCTGTTTGGTCTGGACCCGGCATTAGAAGGTACATAAACTAATGCAAATATCAGATGTGATGTAAATATCTATGATATAGACAAAGATAAGAATAAAGACAGCAGTTAATATGATAAGGACTGGTAACACATGGGGACAGTTGAGATGGTATATCGAAAAATATTAAGGATAATCTGAATAAAAAACCTAAATGAAAAACGCTTTTACAGCGTTGATGTTGATGATGTAGCAGAACAATATGGCCATAAAGTACTACGTCCACCACCATACCACTGTATTTTGAATGATATAGAATTAATATAGGGACTTTCCAAAAACTATTAAAACCGAAGAAGCACTGAGAATGACGAAAACAAGAGGTCACGATAGTCCTAGGTAGTTCTAATGCAAAGATTGGAAAAGGACTAAGCGGAAAGTGTATAGGAAACTATGGTCTGGGAAATATAAACGAGATAGGAGACCATCTGTTACAATTCTATCAAAAGCAGAACTTGATTATTACAAACACATTTTTCAAGTTACCAAACAGTCGACTCTACAGTCGACTGAGGAAGTAGTCAGAAACCAGATAGACTACATTATGATCAATTCATAATACCGTAATGCTATTAAAGCCATGAAAGCATATCGTGAATCAGACGTGGCCTCAGATCACAATCCACTTATCGCCAAGGTTACACTCACCCTTAAAAATACCAAGAGACATCAAAAATCCCTACTAAAGACACAACCACACTTAAACTAACGTAAAAGAATGCTTTCAACATGAACTACATGTGAACTGCAGCAAATTAAACACAAGCACCAATGATATTGACGAGCACTGGGATCGGCTAGAAAACATTATCTACTGGAACCCTGTAAAGAAATACTAAAGACTTCCGCAAGGAGAAAAAAAGAATGGATAAATGACGAGACACTTAATATGATGGAACAACGAAAACAATTTAAAAACAAAGACCACAATAAATAAAAAGAGATAAACCACGATATCAGGAAGATGATAAAGCAGGCAAAATAAAAATAATTTAAAGAGAAATGCAAAGAGATCGAAGACCTTCAAAATAAATATGATCTGTTTAACCTACAAACGAAAGTTAAAGAGCTGTCAGGACTAAGAAAACAAATTCCCACTGGTGCACTTCTCGATAGACACGAGACTACTACAACACAAACGGATGAAAAAGTACAAAGATAGGCAGAATATATCAACGAACGTTTCGATGATGAAAGAGGAGATCTGGAGCACATAGAACTTACGTCAGAAGAAATAGATCCATATATTATAAAAGAAGAAATTTTACACGCATTAAAAACAATGAAAAATGGAAAAAGCAGTGGACCTGACATGCTTCCTATAGAAATCCTAAACGTTCTAGATAAGAAGTACATTAATGTTTTAGTGACACTCTTGAACCAAATTTATAGTTCAGGTGTATTACCCAAAGAGTGGTTACGTCGATTTTTATTTGTCTGCTCAAAAAGAAAAACGAAAGAGAATGCAGCGATTACCTCACCATTAGCTTGATGTCTGATATGCTAAAGTTATTGCTAAACGTCATCCATACCGAATATATCACATACTATTATAGACGTAGACGTTAATGATACACAATTTGGTTTTCGCAAAGGTCTAGGAACGCGTGACGCTCTTTTTTCACTTAATATACTGATACAAAGATGCCTGGACGTCAATCAAGATATATACGCAGGTTTTATTTACTATAATAAAGAATTCGATAAAGTACGACATAAATAATTAATGAATGATGGATGTGTTGCTTGTGTGAGTCCATTTCAAATAGGTAAAGAAATAATAAATAAGACTTACTCACAATCAATTTAATTTAACTATTCGGACGACCGGTTTCGCTTTCTATAATATGCAAAGCATCTTCAGGTCTCGATACAAAGTTAAATAAATGCTGAAATGATAAAAACCCATATTAGGGTGTCTAATAAAGATAAACAAATTAGATGTTATAAATTACAATAATTATGTCAATATTACATGTCTGTGGTTTTTTTTTTAATGAATAAAAATGAATAAAAATGTATAAAAAGTTTAAACAGACAAGGTAAGACCCACAAGTTGTTATAAATTAGTCTTTTAGATTGTAATAAATTAATAAATGAGCAAATAAATAAACATTACTTACATGCCGGTACTCTATTAATTGATGGATGGTAGAACATGGTTGAAATTATCATGTATTGTTGAATGGAGAACTTAAGTCTGCTATTGTAGTTGTTTGACAGTAAACGGGAAGTTCTTGAGGAGATAGATTTGATCCAATGAAGTAGAGATAGGTGTGTTATTGTTTGTTAGATGAAAGTGATGTTATATACCATTGTATTATTTAAAAGTTATTTATACTTATTCGAGAGATATATATCTCTCGATCCATCTCTATCTCTCTATCCATCAATTAATAGAGTACCGGCATATAAGTAATGTTTATTTATTTGCTCATTTAATAATTTATTACAATCTAATAGACTATTTTATAACAATTTGTGAGTCTTACCTTGTCTGTTTAAACTTTTTATACCTTTTTATTCATTTTTATTCATTTTAAAAAACTACAGACATGTAATATTGGCATAATTATTGTAATTTATAACATCTAATTTGTTTACCTTTATTAGACAACACCCTAATATGGGTTTTTATCATTTCAGCATTTATTTAACTTTGTATCGAGACCTGAAGATGCTTTGCATATTGTAGAAAGCGAAACCGGTCGTCTGAATAGTTAAATTAAATTGATTGTGAGTAAGCCTTATTTATTATTTCTTTACCTAATTAATGAATGTCCTAAAATCAAAAAAAAAATGACTACAACGACCTCGAGATCATATCAAATTTATACTATAAACAGCAAGCAAAAGTACGTGTTAACGAACAGCTGTCAGAAGAAATTGAAATTAGACGTAGAGTGAGATAGAGATGCGTATTGTCGCAAATTCCTTTTAATGCCTATTCTGAAGAGATCCCGAAAAAAAGCTCTTGAGGGTAAAACAGCTGGAAAGGTAAATGGGGTCCCCATTAACAACATTAGATATGCGGACGACACTGTGATCTTAGCTGAAAATATTGAAGATCTTTAGAGGCTGGTGACCAGAATATTCGGACGGAAATATGAGCATACAGTTTTTAAGATGTTGTAGGCTTGAGTATTTGGTTTTGAAAAGCTTTTAGGGTATAACCCTTGATCGGAAAGAAAAGCCTTAATTATATTAGTTGTATTCGATACTTGATGTATTATCGTTATATTTTAATTTCTTTACGCAGAATAGTCTTAAAATACGGACTATAATTGAGTAATGGATGCTTGGTCCCTGAAAGACCTAATAATCGTTAAAACATTTTATTGTAGTGAATATATTAAAAAATATTTAAAACTTTTTTTGTATAATTTTGAAGTGATTGAGTTGATTTTTTTAAAAATAACTTGGTCATATCTACCCCATGTTTTACCTCACAACACTCAATACCCAACATTATTCAATAAACAACAAACGGTCACATTTTCACAAAGCTTACTTTACTCATTAATTGTCCCCAATGTTTATTTTAAGTATTATGAGGAAATTATCAGGAAATACCAACTAGTATTAAGTAAATATGTACATACAATGAATTTGCATTATTATTGAAACTTGTTTTAAAAAAGATCATCTTTAGTTAAAAGTCGAAAAGTCAAATAAATGAATACGGCCGGTTTGCACTCGACCGTTTTGCGCCCTTACTTGAAATCGAGCGGTTTGCGCTTTGCAATTTTCATAATAGAAATATCTAACTACTATAGTTTTCTTAATCGGCCGATTTGCGCTCTCTTGCAATATAATTTTAATTTCCTTCTACAATAATAGTATGGTGAACCTGCAATGAACAAACTAACATGTCAAATAAACAGAAACATCTTTGTCCTTTAAATTTAAAAAAAAAGGGCAAATCAAAACTAACAAATTTATTAAATTTTTCTAATACTGTCGAACAACAGAGTGTTCTTTAATCTTTATTACCTCTGTTTATAATCCATCTATCCGGAAGTTAATTATTTAGATAAAATTAGTAACTAGAATTCCCAAAATGAGAGATCGCTGGAACTAACTTGCCTGTCTACCTGATAATGCGAACTGGTAACTACTTAAGTCATTAACAAAGGGTACGGTAACAGAAAAATTACCTGAAAATTCTACGTGATAATGACCATATTGATGGTCAATCATTTCTATTGGGTTCTTTGAGATAGTAGCATCAAGAATTATTGTGAATCAAGATATATACGCATGTTTTATTGACTAGTGAATCAGTGTGAGTTTTAAAAGTGGATGTGCAAATTATTAAAACTTCGAAGGGAAAACCATGTGTATTGTATAAAGGGTACAGTTTTAAATAAAACAGTCTTAAACAAATAAAGATGGTTCGGTTTTTTGGAGTTGTTTGAAAGAGAAAACTGAAAAATATAGACGCCACATAATTATGGATAATAACACAATAATTAAGGAAGCCGAACATCTGTGTAAGCCGAGTGTTGCAGCGACAGAAGTGAAGCATATCTATTATAATATATAAATTATCTTCAGTGAAAAGTGGTTTAAACGATTGTAGAAAACGTGCGCGTGTGCTGTTCACAGATCTAGCGGCAGCCAGCGTCCGAAATAGTATTTCCAGATAGAAAGAAATATTACAATGAGCGACAAAACGAAATTTGTATTTATCGACAAGACCACTCCCTCGGGATGCAGAATCTTGGTGTTTACCTTAATAGGGAGATTTTGGTTAAGAGTAAGGATTTATGGATGGAACATTCAAAAGCTACAGTAAGCAATTTAGTCAAATATATACCGTTCATATCGATATCGGTAGTACGTCAGAAGAGACAAATACAATTCCATTGATATTTGCGTTACTTCCTAACAAAAGCAAAGAGACATACGATATGTTATTTTCATCTATGAAAGAGAAACTACCAAATTGGAAACCATCTCTTATAAAACTGAATTTTGAACAGGCAGTGATTGGTGCCTTAGAAAATTATTTTCCCGAAGCCAAAATTTCTGGTTGTAATTTTCATTTCCATCAATGTATATGGAAAAAATGTTCAAAATATTGGACATGTTTCTGAATACACTGACAACAAAGAGATACGTTTGCACACAAGAATGTGTGCTGCGTTAGCGTATCTACCCATAGAAGATATCGATGAGGGCTGGTTATGCATTCAAGAAACCTCTCCTATTTCTGAAAAAATGGAACAGTTTTATGACTACTTTGTCAAACAATCGCAGTAATAACGTTTTAGAAGGTTGGAATCATCGTCTGAATACATTAATAAGACCACATCCCAATGTATTCCAATTAGTGAAGTGCCTGGTTAAAGAAGCAGAATATTGTGATCACCTTTATGATCTCGATTTACATTCAATCTAGAAGGAAAGCGGCACAAGAAAACATATATTAATCTTGATGAACGAATATCAAAATCTTTACAGAAATATAAAGATACAAGGGACTTAAGGTTGTGTTTAAGGACATTGGCATATATCTAGAAGCTGCAATAAATAGACAATTTTTTATTCCCAAGAATTTTTTGTATTTTACTGTATAAAAAGGTTGAAAAAAAAACGAAAAATAATGAAAAAATAAAAAAAACATCTTCTAAACACGCCAATGTTTATATTATGTATAAACTATGACAGTCCTAAGCCTGAATGAAAGTGTGAAAGGAAGATGGTTTTTTTTATTTTTTTATAGTTTTATGATTTTTTAAAACTAATTTTACTAGCCTTCCCGTTACCTGATCGTTATGGTAGAATAAAATTAAACGTCGATAACAAGAGAGCGCAAAACGGTCGATATAAGAAAATAATTAGCTATACATCTCCATTAAAAAAGTGATAGAGCGCAAACCGGCCGATTTCAGGTAAGGGCGCAAAACGGTCGAGCACATATCGACCGACACCAAACAAATTTTTTGTTTTATAATTCTACAACAGAAAAAAGCCAAAAAAAATGTTCACACATATTATGTATGAAAAAAGTTTATTCAATATAATTCTTACTGATAAACAATATCTTTCTTTTATTCGTTGCGTAAATAAACATTAAGGCGAGTAATTGTCCATGCGCGAAACATGAGAGAGAGAGAGAGAAATTTATTGTTTTTAAAATGAGTTTACTTTATAAAACACAACATGGTATAGTACAAATAAGGCACAAAATACAATAAAATACTAATTATAAAATTTCCACAATTAAAAAAAAATATATCAATTAGCGCAACTGTCCTCAAAAAATTCCTCTATACTATATTAACATTTAGATAATAAAAATTTCTTGATTGCTCTTCGTAATACAAAAATATTGCTTGAGGATCTTATATCGAGTGGTAGGTGATTAAACACTTTCTTATCAGTGTAAATAAATGATTTTTTAATTAATGTAGAAGAGGGAAGTGGAATAACAGAATTTAAACGAGTTTAAACGCTAATTCATGGATATACACGCAAGGAAGTATCAAGATACCATATTTTTGGAACAGAGACCTGCATGATGTACCAAACTTGACCTTGCATAAATATCTGAGTGTTCTCTTTTGTCGAATAAAATTTCTACTGAAATGATGAAGAGAACAGCTACCCCAAAAGGCAATACCGTATCACAAATTACATTCAATCAGGGCCACATAAACACTTTTTGCAATCTTGAAATCTAAATGGTGAGCAACTGATTTTACCGCAAAGCAACCCGATGATATATTTTTGCTTAAACATACAGTGTGTTGCTCAAATTTAAGTTTATTATCAACATAGAGACCTAAAAATTTGTTTACGGTGTCAGAACAAATGCCTTCATTGCCCAGAGTAATGTTGTTTAAAAAAAAAGAGGTTAGTCTTCGTAAATGGGTATATTTATTTAAAAACCCTTAAAAGGGCTACATCAATAAAAGAAACGTTTTCGGACCACACAGTCCATCATCAGGTTTTAAAATCGAAAAAATGCTAGGTCACAATGCCTGAGCCATCAAAATATTAGGGTAAAAACCCTTTAAATTACATTTAGTTATAAAAGATTGTACATTGTGTTGTAAAATAACTGTGATGTTCAGTATTAAATTAAATTTGGCTAGAGGTAACACATGGTTGAAGCGAGTTCCAGAGCCGGTGAGAGAAATTTAATTTAAAGGGTTTTTACCCTAATATTTTGGTGGCTCAGGCATTGTGACCTAGCATTTTTTCGATTTTAAAACCTGATGATGGACTGTGTGGTCCGAAAACGTTTGTTTTATTGATGTAGCCCTTTTAAGGGTTTTTTAAATAAATATACCCATTTACGAAGACTAACCTCTTTTTTGTGATACGTGGTATACAGCCAGCTAGAGGAATTTTTCCTTGTGGATTTTAATGTTGTTTAGATTATTCTTAAAAGAAATTAGTTTGGTTTTTGAAAAATTAAATGTCAAATGATTAGCTTTGCACCACTCTAAGATTTTTAGCATATCACTACTAATAATCTTGTTCAGTACTTTAAAGTCCTTGTTTTGCCATAACATTGTGGTGTCATCTGCAAATATAGTAAACCGGTCATTAATGTCGAGGTTAGTTATGTAGTTAAAATATATCAAGAAAAAGATAGGACCCAAGACAGAGCCTTGAGGTACTCCAAAAATAATAAAGATATTACTAGAGTTGCGCTCATTGATTGATACAGACTGGCATCTGTCTTCCAAGAATGAACTGAACCACTTTAGAGCAGTGCCTCTAAAACCATATCTTTCTAGTTTATTATACAGTTAAAGGCTTTAGAAAGATTACAGAAAATTGCGGCAGCAACATAATCGTTATTATTTAAGTCCAAGTATAGTTTTTCCATGAATTTGAAAATGGCATCATATGTACTTTTTAATCCGAATTAAACCGATAAACCGGAAACTGGAAACCGAATTGGAAGGAAGAAAGTATATTGTGTGTTTGTAAAAAAATCATCATTCGAATTTTTACCAATTTTTCTATAACCTTTGAAAGCGACATTAACAAGGATATAGGATGATAATTAGCAGGTAAATCGTGGTCACCACCTTTATACAAAGGAATAACCTTCGCACATTTTAAACAATCGCTAAAGTGACCCGTTGAAAAAGATGAGTTAAAAAATTCTCAGAACATTATCAGGAAGATGGGATATCATCCCAGCCTGCAGCCATAGGATTTCTAAAGGTCGATTCAAACACATCAGTCCCGGCGCCGAACCGGTCCCGTCTGGTCACATAACTGTTCGTTCGTCTATTCGCACACACCCGAAATGCATCAGCCTTCGGCAACCAATCTGTTGAAAAGATGGAAAGTTTCTCGGATGAAGAATTAGCAATAATTGCTATATGTTTGGACGAGGAAGAAGAAGCGCAATAAAACCAAGCAAAAAGACAGAAATGGATCCATGACGCATGAAAAAAGGGATACCGAAAGAGAATACGTGACACTGTAACTGTATAAAAAACTGCTTCGTGATGATGTAAAATTTCATCAATATTTTAGGATGTTGAAAAATTGCTTTCTTGCCAAATATTATTTTTAACATTAATGTCCATGTATTTTGCCTGCGACAAATTATATAAATCATTATATTTTCTTAAACATTCTATTAACTGTTCGTCAATAATTTTATTTTGATTACTTGTACCGCCCGTCATGTACCCGACAAAACCAAAAAATTCGTCGCTGAGATTATAAAATCGGCCAAGCGATAAACGTGTCGAAACCTGACTGCTGGGAAACTTTTCGTCAACTGATGAATGTGAATGCCGGCGGCAGAATATTTTGTATGACGGATTGTTCGGTTCGGCGCCGGGACTGTGACGAGACGTGACTGATGTGTTTGAATCGACCTTAATGCCTTTCTAATATATTTCCAATATTTTTTTATTTTAGCCGAGTTAGTGGGAAGAAAATAAAAGGAATTTTTAATGTTTACTTCATTTAAAAAATGATTTGGATCAGATGCAGAATTAATTTTTCCAGCGAGTTCTGGACTTACCGATTAATAATATTTATTTAGCTCACTAAGGTTTCAGACTATATCAGTGGTTTTTAGGAATTTTAGCTCTAATAGTATTTATTAACTATACGCCAAGATTCCTTTTGTTTATTATTGGCATTTTCCATTATAGATTTAAAAGATATAAAAAGTAAGAAAACCCAAGTTTTCTTATTTTTCGATTAAGAATTCTTTTTTGAAATGCTAAATTAAAAATCTTCATGAGAGTGTGATGAAATTGATTAAGCAAATCAGAAGAGCAAAAAATATTATTCCAATCTTCCTGATTACATAATTTGATAAACCTATCAAAATTACTTTTACTGAAAATCCTACCCCATCTGGCTGTATGAGATGGATTCTAAAGGGAAAATTCACATAAAATGGGATCATGATCTGATGGAAACTAGGGAATAACTTTGCACACAGCCAGATCTAAATGTATATTGGTACAAAAAATAGAATCCAATATGCTGTTATCTCTATTTGGATCGGTAACCAGCATTCTCATATTAAAACTATTAAGTACATTTGTAATGGTAATAACATGGCTGTGTGATGAATCCAAATGATCAATCTTAAAGTCACCTGTCAAGACAATAAAAGCATTTTGTGGAATTTTTTCAAGCAAGGTTTCCAATCTTTGAAAGAATAACTGAATAATAGACCTAGGGGGTATGTACACAACAATAAGGAAAATATTAAGCTTCTTACTAAAACTAATAGAGAGAATTCAAATTCAGATTCAATGCAAAGCTGGTTAAATTTATTGTAGTAACAAAATTGAATTTATACCAAAACGTTGTATTAATTAAAATTAATGTGCCTCCATGGATTTCAGAAGGTACAAGGTGTTTACAAAGTGCATTTAACCGAAAGTGATAGATTGAAATATTAATGATGATTGGTATTGGCGATAAGATGCGGATAAGACAAGAAGTATGCCGATTTTTCATGAAAGGCACCCAGATCGTACTATCTCACGTACTTTTTTTATTTGAAACATTTTTTCTACGATGTACAGATTTTTGGTAAATATCCAAGTTCCCCTTACGGTATGGTGTTTTAAGGAGAAGCGTGGAGGTATGAGTGAAAAAATTTATTGCATCTTTTTATGGTTCCAAAATTGACATTGTCAGCAAAATTCCGCTTCTTCGTATGATTTTTAAAGATCAAATTACTGACGACTGGACTGCTCTCCAATAGACTTGTATATTTGACATTGCTATATTCATTTATGTCAAAATGATAGCCATTATAGATATATAATACAAGATAGACTGACTGCTGCAATACAATCGCGTTGCCTCAGTGCGACAAAGAGAACTGACGCAAAGCACTCCCTGCATCTCTTTCTAATGGGCCAGGTTTATTGACCACGTGACCGTCTCATGGATTATTTAGGTCACGTGATCGATTAATCTGGTAAATTAGAAAGGGATACAGGAGGGACTGCTTCGCGTTAGTTTCCTCTGTCGCACTGGGGGAACGAGCTGATATTGTAACGTTCAGTCTATCTTGTATTATATGTCTATGGTCAAAATATTACTTATTTAAAGAGCTTATTAGTCACTAAATTTGAAAGAAATATATATATATATATATACAAAATCATTTTTTTTTAAGGTAAATATTAAATTTAAAACTTTTGACCTCCTGTATGTATTTCAATATCTAACCACTTTAGAATTTCGTGTTCTTGTAGCAACAGTCACTAATTAACGAGAGCTTCCTAAAATTCGTTGTCGTTCAAATATAGCAACACCCTGTAGAAAGCAAAATAAGGTAGAGCAGTATAATAGAGTGTTGTTCTAGATCTTTAGCACTATAAAAAGATCAAAATTTGTAGACATATTAACAAAAAATATATTTAAATAGCTTACTGACTTACTTTTTATTATCCCAAAATATCCTTCACTAACACTGCACTTTATACGATATTTCACTCACATTACATTTTTTACTAATATACCTAATATATTTCAATACTAGATACTTCAACTGGTACTTGTTTTGATCACTTTACTAAAAGTAGTTCTGCAAATATTTCGCAAGTATAACTGCTAATCAATAAACAAACACTGTAGATTTCACTTGACGCGATGAATATGTTGTACACGATTGTGGATTCAATAAACCTGCTGACTGCGGTTTGGGGCATGGTAAATGAGATTTCCTTCGTATCTCTGCAAGAACGATAAAGGTGAGCCAAGTTAATACGTGATATGCATCGGATAAAGGAGTTTGTCTTGCGTGATTGTGGTATTTTTGACCAGGCGATGCAACATTCGTCATCAGATGCGTAAGGACGATACGATTGTAACGTAAATACCAGAGAAAATATAAAGAGTTTATGTTCTCATAGCAGAAAAATTAGTATAGCCGGTGATTCATTGTCTAGTTACATTAATTATTGAAACACTACATTACATATATCACACTGTATATATTTTTTATATTCCTAAACACATTGTTTGTTTAGTATAATAACAAAGAGCGTATAAATTAACGTTGAGAATTCAGATCAAGATAGGAACTGATTTATTATAATAGGTAAAAGAAATAATAAATAAGAGTTACTCACAATCAATTTAATTTAACTATCTAGACCAGGGGTCTCCAAACTACGGCCCGAGGGCCACATCCGGCCCGCAGACAGATTTTGTCCGGCCCGCGGACAAAACATACTTGAAAACTCCTTTTAGAGAACAAATATTTTTTATAGCAAATAAAATGTTTGTGATAAGTTGGATAAAGAAACACAGAATGGTAATGAGTAAAGACAAATATAATTTATGCAGTAAATTTAACTTCAGCATACAATAACTAACAAATTATTGAAATGAATCCAACTAACATTTTTTACATTGTAAGTAATGAACAACACATACCTTATAACAAACATGACTTATGAAATGCTAATGAGATGTATGTAATTGAGATTGAGATTTAAGATGCTCGTCAGTTAATTTAGATCTGTATACATTTTTTGTGTACTTCATTTTGGAGAAGGTTTTCTCACACAAATAAGTAGTACCAAAAACGGAAAACAGCCCACGAGCAAATTTATACAAATTATCAAATTGTGTCAGTGGAAGACTCTTATAAAATTCCAACAAAGATGAGTTTTCATATTTGTTCTTAATTATATCACTGCACTGAAGATCAATCATTTCCATTTGAAGTTCCGGGGCTAGGGTTTCAATGTCAGCATCAAAAGGATTCTGAAAAATCTTAATTTGATTCGCAATGGCATCAAAGTCCGAGAAACGAGTATCAAAATTTATCTTCAAAGCACTCAAAGTTTCGATTGCAAAATCGATAGGAAACTCAGTCTCAGTAGTGTGGCTGAATATTTCACATGTTTTAAAATGTGAAAAACATTTACTTCGTAGTTGTGATTGAAACAGTATCAATTTCGTCCGGAATAACTTGATATTAGTGTATAAATCAGGAAGATGCTGGTTTTCTCCTTGCAATCTCAAATTCAGTTCGTTCACATGTTTTGTCAAATCAACATACAATGCTAACTTCCATAGCCATGCGTTGTTTTGTAATTCAGTACGAGGGCGGTGCTTTTCATTCAAAAAAATTTCGATCACTGCTCGAAGTTCAAAAAAGCGCTGAAGGACTTTCCCGCAACTAAGCCAGCGTACGGCAGTATGATAAGGTAAGTCTGTTTCTCCAATCTCTGCAATAAATTGTCGGAATTGTCGGTGATTCAACCCAAAAGATCTGATGAAATTAACAGTTGATATGACTGGTTTCAGAACGTCAGACATATCCAAACATTTTCCGCACAAAGACTGTTGATGAATGATACAATGTAAGACTAATGGTTTTGAGCCGCCGTCATTTTCTACAGCCTTTGACACAAGAGCGACCACTCCTTTATCTTTCCCACTCATGTTTTTGCCTCCATCAGTTGTAATACATTTCAAGTTTTTCCATCGAAGGTTCTTTTTATTAATGGCCATTTCAACTCCTTTAAAAATATCGGTACCAGTAGTTGTGCCATGAATACTATACATATCAAGAAGTTCTTCGTGCACTTCATAGCTTTTATCTACTCCTCTAATATAAATCAACACCTGAGCAGTATCTGACACATCCGTTGACTCATCCAAGGCCAAAGGAAAACCACTCAACATGTCCATTTTTATCGAACAGTTAAGAGGATGTTTTCTACCCTTCGAGCCACAGTGTTTGCTGACATACTGACAGTTTTTAATAAATTTACCTTTTCAGGGCACATTTCTTCGACTACTGCAATTATGCATTCCTTGATCATTTCTCCATCGGTGAATGGTTTTCCACGTTTTGCAATTTCAAGAGCCACACGAAAGCTGGCACGAGTTGCCGCCTCTTGTTCAGTTTTTACTTTTGTAAATAAAGATTGCTGCGATTTCAATCCGCACTTCAAAGCTTCGAATTTTTCTGTCCGCACAATTCCTGTATATTTTGAGTAATTTTGAGAATGTTTTGTTTCATAATGACGTTTCATGTTATATTCTTTAAGAACGGCTATGCTTTCATTGCAAATCAAACATAGCGCCTTGTTACTGGACCCAATTACGAAATACTGAATGTTCCACTGATCTTTGAATTTTCTGCATTCACTATCAATTTTTCGCTTCTTTTCCATTCTACTAAATCACACACAAAAGCAACAATTCAAATCAAATCAAAATACTGTTACACGCACAAACTTGTTTTAAGGAGGTACGCCCTATTTTATTTCACAACAGTTTCATAGAAACTGACTTGTAGTTACGCCACTATTGTCATCGCTTCGTCCTCGCACTCGTCCCACTTAGGTGGGGTCTTTAGTCTCCTCCCAGTTATCAGGTGCGTAACACTCAAGTGATTTGCGGCTATTATTTTTCAGACTTCTTATTATTCCGGATAGTTAAGTGTGTTTGTGACAATTTCTAACGATGGCGTTGAAAAATAGTAGAAAGAATAATTATGTTATTAGTGGACAATCTTGGGAGAGATTGGAGATTTCCACTGGTGGAAATATTTTGTTTGTTTATGTCTACCTTGTATTAAATTAAAATATATCAAAAATAGGTGAATATTTGACATACTTAATAATGTTGACAGCTTACCACACTTACAAAAAATTAAATTATTCGTTATTTTACAAAAAATGATCCACACTTCAGCAAAATTCTATTACACATAAAATACAGAAATATATAAAATATATAAATAATAATAAAATATAAAAAATATATATATAAAATACAGTGTTGCCATCTTGGCCCTCGGAACTTACTGGAGTAATCAGTATGGCCCTAAGGCTGGAAAGTTTGGAGACCCCTGACTAGACGACCGGTTTCGCTCTCTACAATATGCAAAGCATCTTCAGGTCTCGATACAAAGATAATTAAATGATGCCGGTACTCTATTAATTGATGGTTTATTTATAATATTAATTTAATGAACTTTGTATCGAGATCTGAAGATGCTTTGCATATTGTAGAAAGCGAAACCGGTCGTCTAGATAGTTAAATTAAATTGATTGTGAGTAAGTCTTATTTATTATTTCTTTTACCTATTTGAAATGGACTCACACAAGCAACACATTCATGATTTGATTTATTATAGTTTTTAAAAAACATGAAAGTTTTAGATCTTATAAAGAAAATCAGGCCAAAAAAACATTCTAAGTACCTATTGACAAAACAGCTGTACATCCATTTGAAAATGACCTTTGTTCTGTCAAATGGGATAAACAAATATAATTATTTAAAAACTACTTGACCGATTGTACCCATCTTTCGCAAATGTGGTCACTGACATCTGTATAGTAGAGGGAAATGGTAGTATGTCCATCTAACGAAGTTTTAAGATAATCAATAAAAAATAAGATGAATTCCAGAAAATGATTGCAATCATTCTTAATCTGAAGATATATGGAATTATATATTTGTATGATTGTAACATTGTATATTGGTTGAACAAGATTATGCTACTGTGATAAAAAATACATATGTTTATATGTTGGGCAATATTGTGACTAAAGGTCTATTGTCCAGTGCCGGTTTAACACAGTCTGCCGCCCGGTGCTGATAAGGATGCCGCGCCCTGGATCAAAAATATTTCTTAACTTTATTTCAAATCAACAAAACATATTTTAAATACAAGTTTTTTAAAATAAAAACAATTAACTTTTTTGGGTTTCAAACTTAAATAAATACTAACAAAATACAAGAAAAAAATTACGGGCGAACTTCAAAAAGTAAAATAAAAATGTACCTAATAACATTCATACAGGTAACATGAGGTAGGTAATCAAATACCTTTACTATAAAAAGCTTGTTTGCTTGCTTCAGTAAGAAGCGAAGTTTTTGATTATATCATTTACATTTAGTTCATTTAGCAGGTCCTCGTTAATGGATAAAACTGCTAAGAAATTCAAATTTTCTTGGGAAATTGCATCTCTTAAGTAGGTCTTTACCATTTTTAGTGTCAAAAGATAGCGTTCGCCACTTGCATTTGCTTCCATTATGGAAAAAAAAAATACGCAGACAAATATTAACGTTTGTAAACGGAGATATTAAGATATTTTCGTATAAAACATACGACCAGTTCTAAAGGAGTGTCTATTTTTTATTGGGGAAGAGACGTTAACAAATGCTTTAAATAAACACATTTTTGGGAAAAATTCACATCCAAATTCTCCTTGTATTTTGTTATAATTCGGTTGCCGATCTGAAAATATCTTTTTCTTCTGTAGTTTTTAGTTTAACCAATAATATTCAAATGCTTTTGAACAATATTTATAACTATCAGATCGGCGAATAATCTCCGACTTAAGATTGTCTATTATAAAAACGTAACATTGTGTATTTTTTTTTTGCTTAAACTTTCATCCGAACTCTTTTCTCCTAATTGCAATTTTTTTATAATCCTCTTCTCAGCATAATTTTTCTTCCCTGTCGACAACATTCACGACGATCACGTAAGAAATTAAAGTAATCTGCTTAAGATAATAACAGATGAGTGTTGTGCTTAAATCCTTCTTCTTCTTATAGTGCCGTGCACCTATAGTGCGTTGGCGAATTATCTTAAGGCCAGACGTCTGTCTTTTGCGGCATGCAAAAGATCGCCAGGGTTATTTATGCCTATCCAGTTTTTTATGTTCCGTAGCCACGACATTTGTTTGCGACCTACTCCTCTCTTGTCTTCAATCTTTCCCTGGATGATCAGTAGGGGGATTGCGTATTTTTTTCCTCTCAGAATATGACCGAGGTATCCAATTTTTCGTACCTTGATCAAATTGAGCAGTTCTCTCCCAGTATTTGCCTTTCTAAGACTTCCGTTTATCACCCTATATGTCGATGGTATGCGGAATATTCTTCGCAACGTTCACATTTCGAAGGCCTCCAACTTATTAATAGAAGGTACTCTTAACGTCCATATTTCCATGATGTATAACAATATGAACCATACATAGCATTTAACCATCCTGTAGCGGAGATTGAAGGAAAGATTGCGGTTACATAGTAGTGATTTAAATTTGATAAAAGCTTGTCTTACTTGTTCGGTACGGCATTTTATTTCTTGTTGAGGATCCCATTAGTCATTCATCATCATTCCCAAATATTTAAATGTTTCCACTTGATCGATTGGAGCATCATCTACTTGCAGTTGTATTCTTAAAGGTACGATTCCGAACACGACCGCAAACTGCAAACTGCAAACCGCAGACTGCAGACCGCAGCGACAGACCTACTGGTTCATATTGTAGCGAGATTAAATAAAACGAGCGGTTCGAATTTATATAAATATATTTATTTATAACTTTACAGTTCGGTATTCTCTTATCAACTAAACTTATTCCTAAGATCGTTACATATATATACCAAAGTTACTATTTTCTAGAAAGTTCCCACCTCCAGGCGTATGCGACTGATCTTTCTCGAAATATCGAGTCGCTTTCGAGACGCCGCCACATGGAAGCATGAGGTGCTGTTTCGAGATGCAACCGTTATACGTGCCTCGTTAAATGCACGTTCGTAACACTGCTCCCCTCTTAGATCTGAGCGTCCCGATCAGCAGAATCTACAGGACTCTCCAGCTCTGCATGAACCCCTCAGAAAGAAATAACAGTCTACTGTCTTTGAAAGACACAATCTCTTTGGATTAGTGCAACACACGGTAATTCTTACACCGGTTTCTCGGAAGATCACTTCTAGCATGCTTCTGACAATCTTCCAATCCAGATTATCTAGTGCATGGCATATCTTGGGTAAGGCCAAATTCTTAATGTCGTAATTGCAGACGATTTTCTTCAAATTAGTTAGAGCACACCATATATCCTCGTAGGTTGCCCTGTCTGTATACGACTTCCTGGTCACCATATACAGCAAAGATCGAGAACCATCTTCTAATCTCAGTACTCTTCCAACTTTTGGCTGCTGGTTTTTTAACTCGTCCAAACGACCGAACTTCTTATAAAATACAGATGAGATTCCTTTAGTCATCTCAAGATCTTGGGCAACACAGTGGGCTAGAGAGACGTTATGCGGAACACTAAAATGATCCTGCTGAACTTCTGTCGTCACGCCGAATCTAGCACTCTTTCTCTCTGCGTAATTTGACATAAACTCCTTAAAGCTTGGTCGCCGATCATCTTTGATCTTATTTTGAACTTCTTTGACTTCTTCGGTTTCATTTGAGCCAGCATAAGGTGCAAGACGATTTATGTGAACTACTTTAGGTTTACCTTTCGGCAACTTCTTAATTCGGTATATTACGTCATTTATTCTCTTTTTAATTTCATACGGACCCTCCCATTGTCTTTGCAGTTTAGGAGACAAGCCACGACGACGCTGTGGATTATAAATCCAAACAAGATCACCTACTTCATAGCTTTCATTTTTGCATCGAGAATCGTATTGATCTTTCATTCTGTCACTAGCTAACTGGATGTGTTGTCGGGCAAGTTCATGAATGTTGTTCATTCTTAACTTTAGGCGCTCGACATATTCTTCGCTTGCAACATGTTCTTCGGAAGGTCTGCAGCCAAACTCTAGGTCGCAGGGCAAACGAACTTCATGACCTAACATCAGGCAGGTTGGAGTCTGGCCCGTAGTTTCATTCACGGCCGAGCGGTATGCCATTAAGAATAAATGAATGTGCTGGTCCCAATCTCTTTGATGTTCTGATACAACTTTGGACAGGTGTTTACCCATCGTTCGGTTCATTCTCTCGACCATTCCATCTGATTGAGGATGCAGGGGTGTCGTTCTGGTCTTATTGACACCCATCAATTTACAAACGTTTTGGAAAAGGTTTGACTCGAAGTTTCGCCCTTGGTCGGAGTGGATCTCCAAGGGAACACCAAATCGGCTAAAGAATTCTTTAACCAGTACCTCTGCAACGGTAGCAGCTTCTTGATTTGGTAGCGCATAGGCCTTGGTCCATTTCGTAAAATATTCCATGGCTACCAGGATATATTTATTTCCATCATTTGTATCTGGAAGTGGACCTGCAATGTCGATTGCTACTCTTTCCATAGGACTACCAACATTGTACTGTTTCATGGGTGCCCTCTTTTTACCAACTAGACCATTACTGGTTGCACACAGTTCACATTTCCGGCACCATCTTCTTACATCGTCTTTACAGTTCACCCCATAGAACCGTTCTCGAACCTTTTGCAGAGTCTTCGTAATACCAAAGTGTCCCCCTGATGCACCGTCATGCAACTGACGTAATACTTCTGACACTTTACTTTTAGGTACAATCAACTGAAACTTAGTTTCTGTACCATCATCGTTCTCAAAGGTTCTATAAAGAAGATCATCTTTTAGCACTAGTCAATTCCATTGGCTCCAGTAACACTTGACTTCAGGACTACATGCACTAATGTCTTGCCAAGAAGGCTTTTCACTTCGATGCATCCAATCCAATACTCTCTTTGTACATGGATCATCTGCTTGAGCGTCTTGTAGCTGTTGTGGCTGCCATTGATCATTAATGACGGTGGTTCGTCTCACGGGGCAAAGTCTTTCTTCTAATTTAAGACAGTGATTACAATGTTCACTGCACGGCCTTCTCGAAAGCGCATCAGCATTTAAATGAACTCTTCCAGCTCTGTGTTCGATCTCGTAATCATATTCTTGTAATCGTTCTAACCATCTTGCCATCTGATCGAATGTTTTAGAGACTTCTTCAAATTTCTCCTTATTCTTTTTAGAAGTTTCTTCCATCATTTGAGAAACATATTCAAATTTCTCGTCGAATCTTCTAGACACATTTTCGAGTTTCTCGTCGTTTTGTCTACCTACTTCTTTAATAATTTGAGACGTTTCATCCAATCTTTTGGAAACGTTCTCGAATTTATCATCATTTTTTTTAGAAGTCTCCTCAATCATTTGAGAGACGTTTTCAAATTTTTTATCATTTTTTCTGGAACTCTCTTCGATCTTCATTAAAACTGCTTCTTCTGCTGATTGAAAATGGAATGTCTCTGGGTCATCTCCATTCTTTTTAAGAACATTCTTTAGTCGTTCTTGGAGGATCTTCTTGGAGCCGCTGCAGTCTTCATCACGTTCTTCTAGTTGCTCACGCAACTGTTTCACTGAAAGTTCTACTAGCAGCATCTTTGGTCAGGCACACACGTACTTTTTAAATGTTCTTTCGTACAACGATCACTACTGAACTACGCGGATGGTCCCGACAAACAATGCTTTTCAAAAGTTCAAGTCTTTTTCAAAAATCACTGTTGAATTTATATTCAAATCAATTGACCCCACACCTGACACCAACTGTAGCGAGATTAAATAAAACGAGCGGTTCGAATTTATATAAATATATTTATTTATAACTTTACAGTTCGGTATTCTCTTATCAACTAAACTTATTCCTAAGATCGTTACATATATATACCAAAGTTACTATTTTCTAGAAAGTTCCCACCTCTAGGCGTACGCGACTGATCTTTCTCGAAATATCGAGTCGCTTTCGAGACGCCGCCGCATGGAAGCATGAGGTGTTGTTTCGAGATGCAACCGTTATACGTGCCTCGTTAAATGCACGTTCGTAACAATATGGTTTCTTATGAGCTGTATGTCGAGTAGAGCGGCACTGTCGCCACCGCAAGCAGAACGTCGCCACCGCAAACCGCAGGACTGCACCAAAACCAGTAGTGTCGCCGACCGCATAGTGACAACACGTATTTTTGCTGTTTCTGAATATATCTTCGTTAGCCATTAGATGATTTTAAATGAGTATTGAATAACTTCCTTCAAATTGCCTATTTTTAAATAGAGACCTAGTCGGTTTCCTTTTTCTTTTATAATGCAAAAGTAAAAGATCGTCGTCATCTTCTTCTTCCATCAAAAGATATAACATTAATTCATCGTTGTTCATTGCGTCTGACATCCTACTTATACGACTTTTAATATTATATAATTATATACTATTATATATATTACATACTATTATAAATTCCCATCGTGTAATGCTGTTGTCGCTGTTTTGTAGATGCAGTGCAGTTCTGCTCGGAATTGGTCTGACCGCAGATGACACTGTCACTGCAGTCTGCGGTTTGCGGTCTGCAGTCTGCAGCCACTTTCAGAATTTAACCTTAAAAGTGCGTTTTTTCTTATTGCCATGCATTTAATTTTTCCAGCATTTATCTTCAAGCCATATATTTTTCCTACGGTGTTTATTTTATTTAACATTAACTGCATATTATGTTCGTTGTCTATTATTATCGCGGTGTAGTCGGCGTAACGAATGTTATTTATCGGGAACTCGTTGACCTTTATTCCACACTCAGAGCCTTCCAGTACCTCTACAAAAATATTCTCTACATAGAGATTGAAGAGCACAGGAGACAAAATACACCTCTGTCGCACCCCTCTTAAAATTTCAAATTCTTCGGAGATGGTTGATTTGTTCAGTCTCACTCGTGCTTTTTGATTCCAATAGAGATTCTGGATAACTCTTATATCTTTCTCGTCAATGTTGCGTTGTGTAGCATTTTTATCATTGCATCATGTTTTACGGTGTCAAACGCTTTTTCATAATCGAGGAATGTTATGACTACATTCTTTCGTTGATCCATGTAGTTTTGTACAAGCGTATTCAAGCAGAAAGCTTGAAAGCCCTTGAAACCAAATTGTGCCTCATCACTTAGATCTGTCAGCTTTCTGAACATTCTTGTGTGAAGGATGCGAAGAAACACCTTAAGCAGATGGCTCATTAAACTAATTAGTCTGTGGTCTTTGCATTTTGTCGCCCTTTGTGATTTAGGGATCATTATAAAGGTTGAATAAAAACAATCCGTTTTAATGTTGCCGGTGTTGTATATGGCATTGAAAATTGTTACCAGCATGTCGATGTTATCATCTTCTAACAGTTTTATGGCATCCGTAGTAATTCCATCCGGTCCAGGGGTTTTGCCTAGTTTTGCTACTTTTATAGCGTATTCCACCTCGACGCGAATAATGGGAGGGCCGGATAAATTTTCTGTGGGTAAGTTAGTAGTTGACAGATTCGGTCTATTATCCACAAAGAGAGACGAAGCATAGTTTGCCCAGATTTTAGCTAGTTCTTCCTGTGTATGAACGTAGTTTCCTTGATCATTCTTCAGGCGAGTCTCATGGTGTTTCTTGTATATACTCGAAATTTCTTTGATCTTTTTATGTAGTCTAAAGCTGTCTCCCTTTTCTTGTAGTGATTCCAATTCTTCACATAGTTCTTTCATCCAGCTTTCCTTTGCGTTTTTAATTCTTACTCTTATCGTACGTTGGATTTCCTTGTATTCCTGTTGACCCTGATGTATTTTGTACTGTCTGCGTTGCTTCATTAGATCAAGTTTCTCTTCCGTCATCCACTCGTTTTTGTGATTTCTTTTTATTTTACTTGCGACTACTTCGTCAGCCGCGAATATAGCTATTTTTATTTTCTCACAGGTTTCCTCTATGCAATTTCCTTGTATGTCCCTTAAGTTCTCGTTGATGTATTTACTGTATGTAGATCTAATCTCTTCATCTCTCATTAATCCTCTAGTGTTTATGTAGTTTTTTTTAGATGGCTCTTTAACCTTTGCCAATCGGAGCCTTACATTCGGGATTAGGGGGTTGTGATCAGACGAGATGTCCGCACCAGGGTAAGTGGCCACATTTTTTATACAGTTGCGGAATCTTTGGTTTATCAAGATGTAATCAATTTGATTTCGTATCATATGACCTGGACGATCTTCTGGTGCTCGCCATGTATACAATCTTCTTGGTGGGAGTTGATACCATGTATTGGATATGACTAAATCGTGATCATTACAAAATTCAATTAATAACTCTCCTCGCTCATTTTTGCTACCCACACCGAAATCACCGACCGCATTACCACATCTACCCCTACCGACTTTGGCATTAACATCGCCCATTATGATGTTAATATCGTTTTTTCTTTGTGACCCTTAATGCTTCCTTTATGTCTTTATAGAAATCTAAAACTTCAGTTTCCGATTTATCAGATGTGGGTGCGTAGACTATTAATAGGTTGACCGACTAACTTCACTATGATTACTCTGTTTGAAACGGGTATGTAATCTATAACAGACATCGCAATTCTATTATCAAGCACTATTGCAACTCCATGTCTGTGGAAATTATCTGTGGCGTCGCTACCGGAATAGTAGGGTAAACTGTGCAAATACCGGTCAGTGGGTAATGGCGGTCATCCCGATTGTGCGAAATCTATTCAATCTGGCAACCTCCTATAACTGCCAACGTGTCGCTACACTACTCTGTATTCAGATTCCTGACGAGCGTTGAGTTGGCGCAAACCATTGTCATAGAAATATTATTAACCTGTTTTCAGTGTTTTCGATCTTATTTTTATGCTGAGTAATATAAGGTCTTAATTCATTTTTATTCACTTGTAGATCTTAAAATTGGTTACAATTGATTATGACGTTAGCTGCCTATTCCTTTTTTAAAGATCAATATTTTAATACATGTTTACGAGTAAAAAATTCTAAAAAAAAAATGCCAACAGGAGGCAATGCCGGTCAGTTGACCGGTATTACCCCCATGCTATAATGTATACCCTATACTATTAATCCTTAGGGATTAATCCATCCATTTTTCGACATTGCAAGAAAGAATAAAAAATAAAAATCTTCAAGGTGTCTCATTAGGTAGAAACTCAGTATTTTCTGCTGAACAAGAAGCTAAAATAGCCACACAAAAAAATATTTAGCTTAATTTTTTATGGCGTAACAGCAATAGAACTGAGAAAATTAGCGTTTGGGTTTACAAGATAACTTTTCTTGTAATAAAACACCTTTTTCTTGTAATTAGCATTACAAGAAAAAGGTGTTTGATTCTAGTTCTTTGGAATCGGATATTGATATATCATGTGATAACAGTGACGATGCATACGAAGATAGATGCCTGGTTTACAGCGAGTTTGGCAAAAACAATGAATTGTGATATATATTTACCGTTTGCTCACGATGGGCTTATTCAGAGTGCAGTGGATGGGATTCTGCAGAGAGTTATACCTGCGATGACTGTCAACTATTTTTACATTAAAACACATATTTTTGTTATTTTTTGTTTGTTTTGTAATAAAAAATATATTTTCACCTTTCTTACTGATTTACTTGAATTATGACCCATTAAGCTACATTCGTTAATCGTTTTATAACAAAAAAATGTTAAATAGATATTGATTTTTATTTTAATAATAACACAAACAAATTGACTGGCATTACCCACACTCATGACCGGTATTGTCCATGTATGGTGACAATACCGGTCAAAGATACTTTTTTATGTTTTGTCTCTGTCAAAGACAAAAATTTTATATTTTTGCAATTAAATGTATCTTGCAATAAGTTAAAACCCCAAATTACGGATTGACGGCTTAAATTTGATTCACAGAGTTTTACTTTTTTTTATATTAAATTTTCTTCTTAGGTGACTGCGATTTGCACACTTTACCCTACACTGTAAAATTGTCTTCGTGAGAAATTCCTGAGCCAGACCACCTCAATTTACTTACACCCATTGCTTTTACTTCTAGGCGCCACATTTCTTTGAGCAGGTTATGTAACTTTCCTGGGATGCACAAACTATTGACGTTCCATGTCGCTACTTTATGAATAACATCTTGAAGTCGAACCCGGGGGATTTTTAGCACTCTCGGACCATCTAAGGTCTGCCCGGGACTGAGGGCCTTTGCTTCAATTTTGCTTAAATCCATATTCTCCTTTTTTTTAATGCTTTAATAACCTCATTAACCCTTTGTAAAACGTTAAGCCAGAATGATAAAAATATTCCGTTTTCCAACAAATCAAGTGTTTCCGATAGAGAAGCTGCTTAAACTTCTACATTTTTCTCATTTATATCCATTGACATTTCAGTCAAACATATTTTAATCAAACCGTAATTGCTTTTTAACGCTTTTACGGCATCAAAACAAGAAGACCAACGGGTTGTATTCACTCTTTCAGGTAATAGTGTCTGCCCCGACTCAGGCGAATCCTTTATTGCACGAAACAATTACTCCCACCTGTATGTAGACACGGATAAACAATTTTAAGTAGCTTGTACCAACATAAAAAAGATGTTCTTCCAAACAACAATCTGCTGCATTTTGGACAACCAAATTTAAAGAGTGAGCAGCACATGGCACAAAAAGAGCCAAATCATTGTAAACTTTAACACGTGCTTGTAAATAAGAAAACTTGCCATTCATATTATTGGCATTGTCATAAGACTGGCTTCTACAGTTCTTAATACCTAATTTCAATTACTCTAAACATCCCAATAACTATTTCCTCAAGTTCTTGTGAGCTATGCCCAGTGTTTTTATAAAATCCCACGATAGTTTCCACGGGATTCCCTTTATTGTTACAATATCTCAAAATCACTGTGAGTTGGTCATGGTGTGTTAAATCAGGTGTTAAATCTACCCTTATAGAATAGTATCTGTTTGCCTTTATTTGCCTAACAATTTCATCAACGAATCGATTGGACAAAATATTTAGTAAAAGTATTAGTAAATGATTATTTTTCTTTTGTGTTAAGTATACTTTTCGGTTTTTCATAACGTAGTGCTAACTGTTCTGGAAGATTGGTCGCAGTTGCTTTTCTAGCCACGTAAAATTCTTTAAATATAATGTCTTTTAGACTCTCTTTGTACAAAATTATAGTCGGTGTGTCTTTTTTTACACGAAATTCGACTACGTTTGAAATAAAAAATTTATCATTGTCAGTATTTTTCTTTCTATTGATGAATGGGGATTGAGACTGAGAGTAAAGTACTTCAAAATTTTTAAAGTCATATTTGTCCATTTTAATCAGTTGAGCACCTACGAATATGATTAATTGGTTCCAATCCTAAGGCGTTACGATCTGCATTGTTGGCTGTTTTTTATAGATGTTTCAATTAGAGGGTGCACTTAGTCGGCATCTAAATGAGTATGTCCATTCAGTAAATATTTATGGTCAACTACTTTTAAATTAGGGCAGATATTCAATAACCAAAATTAGCTCATAATTATCATAACCTTGCGATTTTGACTAGGACAATTATCTGACCAAATAACCAATTCTTCCACATCAGTTTGCGATAGAACTGTCATAGCACATTTAGTCAATGCCGAGGCAATTTCGTGGCCACCCCTTTCAGCTTCAGATTCATCCCATATGAGAGAATTAGATTTATTTTCTGTGGCGTCATATATCGTGAAATTGACAGTCCATAATTTAAGCTTGTAAAAACTTTGATTATTTGTCAAACAAAGCGTAGGCAAGCATTTCTGTAAATCACACATTAGAACTTTACTTTTCCCAGCTGATTGTCTGCTTTCGTTTTAATTGTTTGCTTTCGTTTTGTATCGATTTTCTGCATCGGTATTGAAAATTTGTTTTATACAGCCATAATATAACAGTGTCATTCTTTGTAATATTGTCTTCCTCACACTTTAAGGTATATAATTTGTACATTTTTTCACAGCTTAATTCCGGTCCGAGATATTTTTTTGCAGTTTTTGATCCTTATCACTCAAATATCCAACTACTACACAACGCATTTTATGTCTGCCTTATAAATTACTCCAACCGAAAGTCCCTGAAAAATATAGGAGGGCATGAGTATGTTTGAATAATAAGTATTGACTAAATAATTTAAATAAACATACATAAAATCTACAACAAGCTTATCAAAGAAACCAGAAATAAGAATGACGGCCATTCTCATCGTGACGTCAAGAGACCTGGCTTCGATCGATGGTACATTTTGGGCAAAATTTCGGCAGCAATTTTCACAGAACTAATGAGACAGAAACAGATTCTAATGAGAAGTGTTTGTTGAATATTCTGAAGGACTCTCAGAGCGTAACATCTAATCTAGAAACAGAAGAAGCTTGCTTGACGTAGAAATTGTTGTACAACCTTGCAAAAATTGACGAACCCCTCGAAACAAAAGAATATGCGAAAAGGGAAATTATGACGATTTCTTTTGTAGAACCACATTATTTACAAGAGAAATTTATTGATGATAAAATAGGACAGCAAATGCAAGAATCCGAGGTGAAAGAAAAAGTGAGTCAGGAATCACTCAAATATATAGCAGAATTTGTAGCATACAAATATAAAAATAAATACTCATTGGAAAACCGAAATGCAAGTTTGGATATGAATAGAACCCTTGACTGGATACAAGCTGTCTCTAGAAGTTCTCTTTTACATCTAAATGACGATTTGTGGTTAGGTATCTGAAATTTGAGACTGATCCATAAATTTTCTAGATTTAAACATTATCAGAATTGAAAACAAACACGAGTTTTCCGTATTTCATAAACTTACCCATTGACAAAAAACAAATTTGGATATAGAATTGAATATCATTAGACAAATAGCAGAATCAATGACGATAAGGAACGGAAAATAAACAAAATTTTAAACCAAAAACTGCATAAGAAAGACCTGAAATTAGTATTTCCACCAATAGCCAAACACATAAAACTCTTCAACTCCTTCATCAGTGCTCTCAGATATGGGAGGAGCATAATCCTGAATTATATTAAAATCCAAAGGATGGCACTTATTTAGATCAACATGCAGCGTTCTGAATATGGAATACATTTTTTTATGTGTTTAAACATAATAGAACCAAAACACATAGAAAAGGATAAATGGTTAGTGAAAAAGTGTCCTACCACTTACCAACTCATCTGCCGGAAGTCGTGGTCAGCCAGTAAGATATTGCTTATACCGGAAATCACTCGAACGTCGTTTGTTATCTAGTAGGATGCACCGAATGATCAGGATCAAAAGCACAAGGGCATTTGGATAGGAGAGACTATACGTTGCGCATCATTATTCCTTGCAACCACAGCTAATCTACGTAAAATAATAAAACTAGGTTTTTATATGGGTCATTTTTGCAATTTTTTGTACTTTTTAGGTATTTCTCAAAACAATGAGAAAAAAGCTCTTAATTTGAGTGACGATATCGTATTTGCCAACGATTACATACCGGACATAATATCTGAATCCAGAGCCAACAATGAAGTTGATGTATTTAAAACAGTTTCAATACATAAGATATCAAATAGGCGTAAACAAGGAAAACCTGTTTTGTTCAAAAAAATCTGAAAAAATACATAAGTTAAAGAATCGTTAAACCAAAAAAGGTGCTTATTCTAAAAAGACCAGAAATTAAATAAAAATGAGAGGAAATGTGGGAAAAAGTTACACTGCAGCTAAATGAAAAAAAATATGAAAGAATTTTTGTTGCTTTAAGTTCTTGTCGAAATAAATATTGTGGATTACTAGACACTAGAAGTAAAATTTAATGAATAAAAAAAAAGAGAACAAATGTTTGAGGAATATTGGTAGTTAAATATGGAAACAAAAGAGTAAGCTTAGCCTCTGGATTGAGCGACATCGTGCGGCCATTTCCTTCAAGGAAACCCATGGCGACTTTGATATTAATATAGAAAGTTCCCGCCTTTGACTCGGTTGTTTTATGAAAAGTATTGGTGAAACTCAAATGTTTGTGTCTACGGTTCTCCGCGATAAGAATGCTTATGGTAATAATAGGTAACGAGCAAATTCTACAAACGTAGTAATGAAAAAATATAAAGCATAAAATATCAAATTTTATCATTTCCACCATACTTACCAGCCGCACTTTACTCGAAAGGAAAGTACTATTAAAAATTACCTAACTGAACATTTGAGCTAAAGTTTAATGTGTTCTTTATCGTCAGCAACATAATAGCTTCCAGGGTAAGCCAGTATCTAGACATATCGATACGAGGGCATTTCGCAAGATGAATCTTACGTTTAAAGCGCCAAAAGTGGATACATGTACTATATCTGACGTACTTGGCATGAAGATTTCAATATCCTCTAGCAATGAAAAAAATGTGATCAAGAATTAGTATTAGATCATGCAGAAGCTTATAAAACATACGAAGAGACACTTCAGATAATGAAAGTACTGGCGAAGCGTCCATGTAACCATTGTTACCATTATTAACAGTTGAAAATCTTGCATATAAATATTGTGAAATAATTCCATTTATATTTTTTACCAATAGAAATATGTGTTAATAGTAATTCGGTAAATAGCCAACTAAACGCACGAAAATATTGGCGAGTTTATAAGACTCTGTTGCACGTTACGTTATTACCCGAATTACGTTAGAATTTTCCTGCTAATAGTATCAACTAATTGATATACGAGTGCGTATATCTATAGCAGTTTTGCAGTTTGTAGAAACGGTTTAACTGTTTTGTGTGTGCATTCGAGAAGGTACGTTAACTTGTCAAAAAATAAATGCAATTTATTTTTAAACTTTTTTTATGTACTGTGTCAAAAACATGGAGCATTTAGAGGTGAAAGTTTCAAACAAGGACAAATCTTAGATTTATATGCGCGACAAATTATTTTGAATATGTTAATATATTCGACAAAAACAAATTCCGATCTGACTCCAACACAAATTGTTTCTACAACAAATACAGCGCTGGGTGTTAGCGATACGACAGTCTGGAAAATTCGTCAGGACGATTGGATCATAATGGAGACTTACCCAAAATTCTGAAAAGCCCACGTAAACGGACCAAGATCTAAACCAATCGGGAGTTTAGCTACGATGAAAATATCAGGAGCCAATTGAGAAGACTTGTTCACATGGAATTTTTCTTAAAGAACATACCTCCCACAATCAAAGCTATCCTGGATGCCGTTAATTTACACGAACATTTGTCTAAATTTTCCAAAAGTACTCTATATCGACTATTGCGAGAGATGGGGTTTGTTTATGAAAAAAAGAGGAAAGAGAGCAGTAATGATGGAACGTCGTGACATAATAAATTGGAGGCATAAATTTCTTAGAAAAATACAGAATTATCGAAATCAAGGATACTACTAAGAAATATTTTCTACATATTTGGATGAAAGTTGGGTAAATATTGGACATTCAGTAAATAAGGTATGGATGGATTCAACCATAACCAGTTATAAGGATGCATTTTTAAAAGGCTTGGCTACTGGTCTAAATAATCCAAAACAAAAAGGTCCGAGATTTGTCTTGTTACATGTTGGATCTCATAGAGGTTTTCTACCAAATTCAGCATAAATCGCAAAAACCCCCAAAACGAGAAAAAAATGTGGTAGTAATGTATAATGCTCCATATCATTCATGCAAACAAAATTTCCCAAGAAGGTACTGGAACAAACAACAAATTCAAGAATGGTTACGAGAGGATATATTTTATGAACAGTGGCAAAATTATATACAGCATGTCATCAGAATTAAAAAAGAAATGTGGATAGCTGACAACCTAGAAGAAGATTTCCTACCGGTGATTATCACAGCCAACACCGGCAGTTCCAGTGAGGACGATTTTTCCGAAATGGAGTAGAGACCAGACATTGTTATTGTAAGTCTTATCTTTATTCATTAGGTAGCGTTTAGGCTACATAAAGTTTTATTCTTTTATTAGCGTAATTTTATTCTTTGGTGTATACACACTTTTCTTTGTAATAATTGTTGAGACTGTTAATAGCAATAATTGATCCAAGTTGGTATATATCCTGTCGGTATATAAATTAACAATTTAAATTTGTAGCCACTAAGGAGCTACGAAGTTTTTTTGTAGCAGTTTCCCTAGTAGACCCCGTTCTGTTGTTACACCCTGTATAATTTAGTAAAAAACATTTCAAAGAAAATAGTTTTATTAAATTTTGTGTAATTTGCAAAATCTTGAAGTTGTAAATAATGTTACATTTACTTCTAATAGGATTGTACGATTTAATGTTATCGTACAGGAGGGCCTGCAGACTTTGAACGTGCTTAGCGGCAACGTCGCTTTTCATAAGCACTGTACTGTAATCCTCTCGTTAATTTGTCTATAGAAACGAATTCATCGAGAGTAGTGAATCTATACGAAGAACCGTTATTTTATGACCCTACCCGTGACGACGTTATTTTGTGATGTTAGGTCCGTGCCGCTCGCCTCAGCATTTTAATGTAGAAAAAAACTAATACACCAGTATGGCTGCGCTTCAAAAATTAAGATATCAGGAACGACAAGAGGAAAATATATTATTTGGATGAGACTTTGATTAATGCAGATCATACTCGATCAGTTACTTCATCATGGCAAGCTTTTTTGACGGTAGAATAAGTTAGTTTAGTTTCCAGGTAAAGATCTTATTCTGGGTGGTATTGGAAATAAAGAAGGGTTTGTGCCTGGAAAATGTGGACAGTTTAATCGAAAAAAAAGTGGAGACTATCAAGAGGAAATGTAATTTGAATTTGGTTCCAAAAAACTTTACCAACTTTGGAGGATAAATCGAGTATTGTTTTAAATAATGCATCCTAATATTCATGGAAAATAAATCGAGTTCACACGACAGCGTCAAAAAGGTCTGAAGTTATAGATTTTGATTTGAATTAAAAAAATATTCCTATTGAAGATTCGCTTTTTAAAGTGTACAATTTTATCCATTGTCAAGGAACATAAATTTTATAATAAAAACATGTATAGCTCACGAACTGACTAAAAGCCAAAAATTGTTTTGTAACAGCCTTCATATCGTTATGAGTTCAATCCCATCGAACTAATATGGACGAATAACAAAAATTTCGTAGCAGTCAAAAACACGACTTATAAGTTCCCAGATGTAAAACATTTATTTAACGAGGTTGTGTCAAACATAACTCCACAAAAATGGCAAACATGTTGTATAGAACCAAAAATGTGGGAAGTGGATAATATAATAGAGATCCAACAGGAATCTATTACAAAAAAAATACCGCTGATGATAGCAGTACCGATAGTTTTTTAGAATAAAAGTTCTGTATGAGTAAACGTGTATCCACATTTTTGGCGTTCTTCTTTTATAATATGTTGAATACATTTCGCCCACGTAGGAGCTATAGTAGTAGTAGTAGTAGTAATTTATTAACTCAAAATAAATAAATTATAAGAGATAATATTTTAATAACATACATATCTATAACTGACAGCACATCACGAAAAACAATTTTTAAAATTAATTATAAAAAAGTAATTTCATGCGAGTTCTCTATTACAGTTGACTAGCAATTGTAAATAACAGTTGCAAAGTGGTTAACACAGGTGAACGAGCAACTTGTGACATGTTTTCCTATTTTACGATATCATACTAATACACAACCATCAAAAAAATCAGTACCAATACTTAATGTACAATTATTAAGCTTCGGCCTTTGCCGGAAAATATCTTGAAATTCTAAGCGTAAACCCCTGTAAAAACTTTGTCTGGAACTTTTGATATTAATGCCTTATCATACATTTTCTTACAGAAAAATAAGTATGTTAATTCGATTTTAAAATTATAATAAAATTAAAATATTGAAAACTGTCCTTATATTATTATATTACTTAAATAAATAACAAGCTGTTGAACTCCATATTGAGTGATTATACTAATAAAACTATAATTTACACAGATGGCTCTAAACTGAACGATGGGAAAGTAGTGTCTGCAGTGTATATTCCTTCCAAAAACAAATCACTTAAAACAAAGCTTATTCCACATTGCTCTATTTACACTGCAGAAGCGGTAGCTATTAGGAAAGCTCTGGATTGGCTAGAGCACGCAAATTTGCAAGATGCTGTGATCATCTCAGACTCTAAGTCAATTCATAGTGGACTTAATAATACTGAGTTCAACTATAAAACATGTGAGCTGATATGTGACATTAAACAAAAAATGAGAAACAAAGATATAACATTTATTTTTGCAAAAAGTCACTCCGGGATAAAAGGTAATGAAATAGTAAACGAGCTCGGTAAGAATCCTACTCATTCAGGTATACAAGAACATATTTACACAGTATCAGACCTAATCAATTTTTATAATAAAAAAATAAATTTTAACTGGCAAGACAGATGGAGAATATTGGCGAATACTTCAAATAATCATTATTACAAGATCCATCCTACGTTACCATCCCTAACAGAATTACCACACATATTCCATTATAATATATCTAAACGATCAGCAGCAACTACCACAAGATTAAAAACTAGTTACGGTGCTGTTCCTGTTCACCTGGCTGGATTAAACATTATAGAATCAGGAAAGTGTTTATGCGATAATATTTCCCAGTGTGATATCAATCACATCCTGTTTGGATGTATTACAAATAAAGCACTCTCAGCTACGTTTTATGAAAACCTGGTTAAAATTAATGTGCAACTTCCAGTAAACATAACCCACCTACTGTCATTGAATCAGAAATCTATATACGAACTCATATGTAATCACTTATACATATGCATCCGGATATATAATATAAATTTAGTACAATCAAGTTTTTAATTGATAAACATAACATAAATCATTTAAAAATCTGTGGCAAAAGGACTAGTTTCCATGCCAAACACACTATCATTATCATCATCATGAAAACTGTCCTTGAAGTTAAGTTTAATTTTTTTATGGAAATATACAAAATTATATTTATATTTCATAATAATTTATTTACTATAAATTATAAATTGTTTACCTACTATAAACTATTATTTATTTCTTAAATACCAAAATATGAGGTTTAAATTTAATCGAGAGTATTTATTATTTTAATTAAAATATTAACGCTTTGGCTTATAGCAACCCTGTAAACCGGATCTCCAAATTATCGTCACTTAGCTGATGCCATGTGTGTTTGTGTTTTGACGGAGCGTATCTTGAAGAACTTATCCATTTTTAAAATATATAGTATAAAATTAGTCTGAATAAAAGCCAGAAAAATGCAAGAGTGTAGCCGTTAAAGTATATTGTAGTGCACTAAAGTGGGGTGATGATAATATACTAAAACCAGCGAGAAACAAATAGAATGTTCTTTCTTTATGTAGAGGATACTGTAATACTAGGAAAAGGATTCTAGGAATTAGGTTATTCTTTATTTTTGTCACTAATTCGCTTTGTTTAATCCGTAATTAGGATCTTTATAATATTGACTGTATGTTTCATATATTTTATTTTCATTTTGTATGCAATAGAATCAAATTTTAGAAACCATTTTTCATTGAGGTATTCATTTACACGCCTTTAAAGTTATTTTTATGTTCATTGTCTCAAGTAAACTACAACCTTTAAGATTTGTAATATACAAACATTTATTTATACATAGAAACATTTTAATTTTATTGACTAAGACTATATCAAATATTGTTTGGTCACGAATTGGGAGGCAAATTTTTGTTATAGTTCCTATGGTTTCCTCGAATACGTTGAAACCTCCGTGGACTTTGGAAATACGTATGAAATCCACGCTGTTGATACGGCCAGGTCGGTATCGAAGAACCGTGATTCTGAAACCCGAATCTGAAAAAATATATTAAAAAAAAATTATTTCGAAATATATAAAAAAGACTACTTTTTACACTTCGGAAACCGTTCTTAAAATATAAAACACTAATTAATACATTAAACAAATTTTGTTTTTTGTTACTTGGTGAAACATTCTTGTAATAATTTAATTTTATCTGACTCACTCATATTGAATTTCGGTGCTAAGTGCAATTTAACTGGTTGAAAAACATTGAATAAGAAAAGGCCTGTTTCTTCCTCGTTTTTTGTATTCATTGCTATTTTGCAGCAAGGGTAATAACTAAAACAAATCCGTAAACTAATTTTTCGAAACCAAATTCAGATTTCTGCTTTAATGTGTGCCTTCTAAGAATTGCAAGGCAAAACAGACGTTGATAAAGATGTTATTAGAGACATGGGGAATCTAAAATTGCATTCCCCAACTTATCTCCTCAACTAAGCAAAAATCCTTAGCGAATTGGTTTCTAGTACTCATACAGAGTATATTGGAGTATATTAGAGAAACCAATTCGCTAAGGATTTTTGCTTAGTTGAAGAGATATGTTGTGGAATGCAATTTTAGATTCCCCATGTCTCTAATAACATCTTTATCAACGTTTGTTTTGCCTTGCAATTCTTAGAAGGTACAGATTAAAGCAGAAATCTGAATTTGGTTTCGAAAAATTTGTTTACGGATTTATTATCAGATGTGGCTATTGCGTCCATACGAAGCCATGTTAGTGTTGCTTCTACTACGACAGGAAAGATTTATTTTCACGTTCAGAGCGTCTTTGAGTAGCCGCCTCTGAATATCCCTTTTAGGGTGAAATACATATAAGCGCAAACGCATAAAATTGCAATATCTGGGACACGTTATGAGAAATCAGCACCGTTACTCCCTGCTACAGTCTATATTGCAAGGTAAAGTCAAAGGTAAGCGAGGACCCAGTAGAAGGAGACTATCATGGCTGTGGAATTTAAGAACGTATTTAAGAAAACCTCAACGGAGCTGTTTCGAGCCGCAGCGAGCAAGGTTATGATTGCCAATATGATTTCCAACATCCGAAACGGATAGGAACCAGAAGAAGAAGATATATAAGCGGATATACAGACGCACTATACGTGAAATCAAATCTTAGCTGCCTTTTCCTTAAACTAAAATAATTTTAAACAGTCGCATCTTGTAGAAAATTTAATTGTTACTATTTTCTTTCATTACGGCTTTGTTCCAAAATTAATTGTTTTAAAGTTAATCGCAAGGAAACGTTTTAGTAATTTTTTAATATTTTAATTTTTTCATTAATATTCCCGACCTGTGTCAGAGGGAGGATAAGTCAATTATTATTAATAAAGCTAACCCACAACTTTTTCTGCAAAAATCCGAATGGCCTCTGTCAAATCCAAATGTAGTCGTTTTTTCACAGATCCGCCATGTTCTAATCGAGACAATCGGGTTTTGGGATGACTACACGAATTCCAACACTGACTAAAATAAGACCATATGAAAATCAAAAACGATAATCTGAAAAGGATTCTGTTAAGGGGATTGAGTATCTTTCTATAGAATCTCGTCTGAAGGAAATAGAAAGTCCATAACCCGCCAGGAAATGATAAGAATATACGGGCTGGATCAAATAAAGATTCTTTAGTCCAGTCCAAGAACCCATCTTTTATCTTCTATATCAGTAAATAGTATTTATTACGTACATGCGAGCCCCTTTTTTTACACGAGATAACGTTCAATGAGCTGTAAGCTGACATAAACACCATAAATCGAAATAATAGCCCCAATACTGGTAGAGCTAACTCTTACAGTTGCACCCTGGATTATATTTTTCAATACTGAAAGAAAGTGCATGCATTTAATGTGAAGGACGTCAGTAAGCCGAGGAATCAAAACAAAAGCTACAGACCTAGCCGCCTTACCATTTATACTTGAACTGATGTAGAGATAAATGGAGCATTACTTAAAAAGAGAAATTCCTCAAATTATAATCGCTACCTATTATTCAACGAGCAACAAAACGGTAGACCATCAGAAACCTAGACTTTTTATCTTGTCTCTAATATTTAAAAGAGTATACTATAAAATAAATTATTGTTAATTTGCTGGACTTCAGTATTGGAAGCAGATGAAGATGTTCATTGTAAAGACAAAGCAAAAACTGTGCAACTAGGAACCGAACCAAGAGCACAGATTAAGCGGTTTCATTTTTAATCCTTAAACTGATGCAGAAAATGAGCCATTGCAAGGTAGGAATTTCTTAAAGTATGGCCCCGTCCTACATATATAATGACAACTTACCAATCACATCAAATGAAGGGGAAAAGCAATATCACAACTAAAAGATGGCAAAGCGTCTGGACCTGAGAACGCATATGCTGAACTCATAAAGCTATTTAACATCGACGATACTCAAAGATTAACAAAAATATTCAATGACATATATTTAAACGAAGAAATACCAGGATCATGGCTGAAGTCAACGTTTATTGCTCTACCAAAGAAAAAACCTGTATCCTGCAATGATTTCCGGACCATCAGCTTAATGAGCCACATTGTAAAGTTATTTCTAAAAATCATACATCAAACAATATATAGACTATGAGAAGAAATAGTCAGCCGTACACATTTTGGTTTTCGGAACGCAGTGGGTACGAGAGAGGCTCTCTTTAGCAAACAAGTGCTATTTCAACGATGTAGTGATGTGAATTTCGATATTTATGAGTGCTTCATTGATTACCATAAGCGTTCGATACAGTAAAACACGACAAGCTGATCGAGATATTAACAAATATTGGAATAAACAACTGCGAGCTAAGAATTATTAGTAATCGTTACTGGAATCAAATATCGTCTATCCGTACAGAGGCAGGGGAATCCGATAACATCAGATACGCGGATAACACAGTGGGATTCGCTGACAGTTACGAAGCCCTCCAGGAGTTAATGAATAGAATCACAGAAGTAAATCACAGATATGGACTTTCACTGAACATTAAGAAAACAAAATGTATGATGATCTCTAAGAAGGAACAGCAAATTTAAAGAATCAGTGTGAATGGTCAACCAATAAAAAGAGTCAAAATATAGACCTATCTTGGTACGAACATCAATGGAAATTGGGACCATTCATTAGAAATCAAATGTAGGATAGAGAAAGCAATACCCATAAAAATCAGGTTACTAAGATGTTATATCTTTTCTATAGTAATGTACGGAGTTGAAGCTGAAGACATCCTATACCAACCACGTTAGTGTGCGTTCATAATGAAGCGCCGACCCTCGGTCGGACCATAAGATGGACTTGGACCATAGTATTCCAGCTTAGTATTTTTTCGATTCCCGTTTCTAGTACTCTACGATCGACACTACGAGTTGCCCACGATAGGATACGAGGATACGATGCGATGGTCTCCGTAATGAACGCACCCTGACTAACCAGGAAGTTTCACTAATAATGCAAAAAGGAAAAGAAGTTGTTGACCACAATAAAAACAGCCAACATAGAATACCTCGGTCACATCATGAGGAACAACGAACGATATAGTTTATTGCAATTAATACTACAAGGCCAAGTAGAAGCAAAACGCGGACCAGGAAGGCGAAGGATTTCCTAGCTAAAAAATCTACGTACGTGGTTCAACATAACAACCACAAATCTTTTCAGAGCAGCAGTTTGCAAAATACAGATTGCCATGATGGTCACCAGTATCCGAAACAGATAGGCACTACAAGAAGAAGATGACCCCTACACACTATTTCACATGCAAATCAAAAGGAGCTACTTCGCAAAAAGTTTACAAAATATAAACGGGTTCTAATAAACCGTTCGATCATTTTTATGATCAGACTTTCAACGAGGCAAGTTTATATGCCAGTGGACTTTCAGTTGTGTAACAAGATAAGCATGGGACCAATATAGTTAAGTTAAGTTAAGTTAGTAGACTTTCGTAAAAGTCTACCAATAAATGTATTCACCTCCATATAAATATTCAGTAAGAGACCTGTTAAAACAACTGTAAAAAACAATTTGTTCACTAACAAAGAACAACAAAACAGATTAACCCCTACATTTTGGAAAAATCGCACTAGTCGCCAATATGTCATTAGAACAACAAAGAACTCATAAAAATTATTGTATCATCCATTTAATCTTGATTTGGTACCACATCAGAAAATTTTATTCCTGTTCAACAAATATATCTTGCATTTACAACAAGGTCTAGAGATATCTAATCAGTAGGGGTCAAACTACTTTAAAAATTCAAGCGCGAGAAAAAATGCATTAAACTTTATGAAGAATATTCTGGAAAACAACTGCTGCATTTTCAATAACAAATATACAAATAACTTAAACTTCTAAAAATTAATTACCCTGTATTCGACACAAATGGAGGCGGTACTGTTGGATCGAACCCATGGGGCAACATATGACCATTCGGGGCAGTTGGTATATTTGACCTATTTATCACATTATTTCTATTTCCCATATTTCCTCTAAAACGATTTCTATTGTTGAATGGTCTCTGATGTTGTCCTCTATTAAGTGGACGTTTGTTTGATGTTCGCATTTCATCATCTTCTTCTTCAGAAGTGTTATCTTCATCACTGGGTTGCTCCTGATCTCCAATCCAAGAAGCGTCCGTACCTTTCATTCTAAAAATATGTTAATATAAGCTTAAATATTTCAAAAATAGTTTAAGTATATATCGTCATACTTCTAATAAAATAATAGTTTTAGAATAAGCACTAAAACTGTTTGAGAAAATGTGAGCAAACTGTTGCAAAGACTAACAGAAATAGATTACAAACCTAACATGCTATAATCTGGCAACTAATAAATGAAATAAGTCATGAGCATGATCAGTAAGGTTTTTCGTATTGTTTAGCTATTAGCCTTAGATTCCACTGTGCAGGATCACTACGTTTATCAGGCAATTAAGTTAACTTAATTGCCTGAACATACAGAGAGAACAAATGGGAAAACATAAAGCAAATAATGAACAAAGCAGCAAAAGAATGTGATAAAGTGATAAACAAGAGAATAAAAAGATGAAAGACTGGTTCGACATAGAGTGCCAAAAAGAAATAGAACTAAGAAAATCATTAAGGATGGAAATGATCACGAAAGAAACAATAGAGACAAAGAATGGATATAGGGAGCAAAGACAAAAAGTAAAGAGGGTGCTGAGAGAAAAGAAGAGAAAACACATAGAAAATAAGCTAAAAGAAATAGAAGAGAATTACAGAAATAAAAAAATAAAAAACCTGTATCAAGGTGCTAGAAATGAAAAAGAAGGTTTCCAACAAAAACCCATATTCGTTAAAAACAAAGCAGGAAATAATATAAGCGGGGAAGCAGAAATAGTCGAAAGATGGAAAGAGTATTTTGATGAATTACTAAATGGTAATAATAAGTCAAACCAAAGAGAATATATGGAAGCAGAAGCAAGAATTGAACACGTAGACGACATAGAAGATAATTCACCCAGCAAAAAACAAATCGAGGAAATCATAAAAAATCTGAAAAACAACAAATCCCCTGGAAGTGATGCAGAGATGATGAAATATGGTGGAAAACTGCTAAATAATTGGATATGCAAGATCATAAGAGATATGGATAAAAGAACGAATACCAGAAGATTGGAAGGAAGCCATTATTTGTCCATTACACAAAAAAGGAGACAAAACAGAATGCAGTAATTACAGAGGAGTAGCGTTACTAAATACCATATATAAAATACTATCAAAATCGATAAAAGATAAGCTGGAAAAAGAAGCTGAAAATATAATAGGCGAATACCAGTGTGGATTTAGACGAGGGAGAAGCACAACGGACCAAGTATTCATAATAAGAGAGTTACAAGCAGAAGGCTATGAACACAACTTACCAACGATAGCGCTATTCATCGACTTCCAGCAAGCATGCGACAGAATAAAAAGGAAGGAATTAAAAGAGACCCTTGAGGAACTGGGAGTTAGCAGAAAGTTGCGTAACATGATACATTTTACTTTAGAGAATACAGAAAACAGAGTCAAAGTCAACAATCATGCATCGGACAAATTTATAGTAAACGAAGGATTAAGGCAGGGCGATCCTTTGTCATCATTACTCTTCAATTTATGCCTAGAAAAAATAATGCGAGAAGCGAGAATAAGCGAGAATTAATAGAGAAGGACTCCTATATCCTAGCAGCAAAGAAAATGGGACTTTACATAAATGAAACTAAAACAAAATGTATGCAGTGGACAGATGATCAGTTTAGGGGTTGACAAAAGTTTAAAGTAGAAGTAGAAGAAAGATTATCATAAGAATTCGAAATGGTGGAAAGATTTACATACCTAGGTAGAATAATATCACGTAAACCTAACATTAAAGAAGAAATACAAGCTAGAATAATGGCAGGCAATAGAAGTGTACATGCTCTTAGTGGAATGTTGAAAAGCAAGTTTTTATCAAGAAAGGCAAAAATACAGTTATACAAAACAACTATACAACCAATAGCAACATACTGCAGTGAGACGTGGACAATGACAAAAAATGAACAAAATCTACTGGAGATATGGGAAAGGAAAATCATGAGGAAGATATATGGAGGAATAATAAGGGACGGTTTATGGATAAGAAGATCAAATGATGAGTTACAGAAATTATATAATCAACCTAACATAATAGGAGTCATAAAGGCACAGAGACTAAGATGGCGAGGTCACCTAGAAAGGATGCCAAACACGAGGACTCCAAAAAGGGTACTAAACTACAATATAACTTCAAAAAAGGGAAAAGGAAGGCCAAAAAATAGATGGAATCAGGAGGTAGAAAAAGATATGGAAGAAATTGGACTAGACGGCCAGAAAAGAAAAATGAATAACAAGAAGGAATAGAGAAAAGTCACATATCGAGCCAGAGAAGATCTCAGTACATAAAGGAAAGCGAAAATGAAGAAAGAACAAAATTTTTTTAAGCCATGGGCCTCTAAGGCCTTTAGTGCTATTGTATATATATATATATATATATATTATATATATATATATATATATATATATATATATATATATATATAATTAGGATTAAACTTGTAGTGAGCTATCAACAAATTGTGAACCGAGTATAGCTATTAGCCTTAGATTCCACTGTGCAGGATCACTACGTTCATCAGGCAGTTAAGTAAACTCACATTTTTACACACATTTAAAATTAGGTGAACTTATTAGTAATAGGATGCCAGTCAATAAGTGGCCGCAAATATTTTTAATCAATTAATAGTAATTCATTTTTGACAAAAATTTTATTTCGTTCATTTATTTTTTAAATAAAATACGCTGTTCATGACGTATACGCATGTTTTTTATATCAAATTATAGCTAATTTTTTGTCTTAATGTGATGATATAACTTTGCTTGAGAAAAAATGGTCAAAAATTAGAGTTGCCAGCTATTGAAAACGCGATTTATAAAAGATAGCTAGCGCGCCACGCTACTGATTTGAAGTGTCAGTGTTACTTAGGTTGATGACAACAGGTGATGTTATGAGATAGATATCACCGAAAGGGAACATACTTTTTCTCTGTTTGAAAATCGGGGACTACTCTGCCTGCCGGGTGAAATAAGCCAAATGATTGTTTGTGACTGACTTTGTAAGTTTTTCTTAAACTATGGTATACAGCCAACTACTGAGATTTTCCCACTTTTATATATTACAGTTCTGATGACTAATTGCAAGCTAATATTCTACAATTAGCGAATAGAGTATACAAGAATATGATCTATCAAATTTACTGTAAGTCCGTCTAGGTGATTTCCAGGTGCCCTTGTGTATATCTTTCCGAGCGAAGTTAAAATTATACAATGGATTAAAAAAATTATGACATATGACATATGGCACTTAATTGCCAGAAAAATTTTATTATTAGTTTTGACACCACTAACCTATTCACTAATGTGCCTCTGTAAAAATCCTTAAAGCTAATAAGAACCAAACTAGAGAAGGAAGATACAATAACAACTATAAATAAAAAAGTAGTTAAATAGATACAATCTACCAAGGGCATATCCGATAGAGTAGCATACACGACGCTTAAATTAAAAAGAACGTCCTTAAAAATCATACAGGTTTACGCTCCAATAAGTACCTACAGCGATGAAGATATTGGACATTTCTACAAAGACAAACATCTATGAAAGAAAAGAAATCAAAATAAACGCTAATAATCGGGGACTTTAATGCCAAAATAGGAGAACAACTATATAAAGAAGAAGACAAAGTAGGACACCATGGATACTGCAAAAGAAATGATAGAGGACACACATTGATGAATTACTTGGAGGAGAAGTAACTATATGCAATGAATACATTCTTTAAGAAAAAACCTCAAAGAAAATGGACATGGATTAGTCCCAATGGTGAAACTAAAAACGAAATTGATTATATTCTTTCAACGCAAAAATCCATGGTTAAAGACGTAACAGCCTTAAATCGCTTCTCAACTGGTAGCGACCATAGACTAGCCCGAGCCAAGCTGATCATTGATAGTAGATTTGAAACAAGAAAAAAATGAAAAATAATCAGAAATTAGATATGGAAAAACTAAAACAAGGAAAACAGACGCACGAAGAGAGAATAAAGGAAATATTGCCGGCCAAAGAAGATATAGAACACAAACATATCGATGAAATAAACATGATATTTACTGAAACTCTAATGAAAGTGGGTAAAGAAATAGCGCAGAAAACAACAAAAAAATAAAGTTTCATATCCCAGGAAACAAAGATTCTTATGAACACAAGAAGAACATTACTAGAACAAGGGGACAGAAATTAAATGGAATACAAAGAAATAAACAAAACTATTAACAAACCAAGTTACAACTGAAAATAAAGAACGTTAACTCTCACCTACAACCAGAAATCAGTAAAAATTAAATAAAAAAGGCACTCAAAGAAATGAAGAATAACAAATCTCCTGGGAAAGATGGAATAACTATGGAAACGCTAAAAAATGGAGGGAACACTACACCTTTATGTACTAATGAATAAAATATTGAACACAAAACAAATACCCACCACATGGAACGAGGCAATAACACTATTACTATTTAAGAAAGGCGATAGAAAAGATCTGAAGAACTATAGGCCCATAACGCTACTTAATGTAATGTACAAACTGTTAACTAAACTACTAAGGATTAGCTTATACTAAACAAACAGATTAACAACTAAGGTAAATAATTACCAGTCAAGAGAGCAAGCCGGTTTTAGAAAAGAATTCAGTACAAGCGACCATTTGCTTACGATAAAAATATTAATTGAAAAGGCCAACGAATATCAAATCCCAATCTATATGGCATTTGTAGACTTTGAAAAAGCATTCGATAAGGTGGAACGTTGGGCAGTAAAGAACTCTTTACAAAATGAAGGAATAGACTATAGATATACGGATTTAATTTCCAATATATATCATCAAGCAACAAAATCCATTAAAATAGTTGAACAAACGGAGCCTATTAAAATACGGCGAGGAGTCAGACAGGGTGATACTATATATAGTGTCAATATCACCCAAACTATTCAATCAAGCTTTGGAAGACGTTATGAGGAAATTACAATGGGAAAAACGGGGTATTAACATAAATGGCCAATATTTGAATCACTTGAGATATCCAGACGACATTGTATTAATAACAGATAAAAGGAAAGAATTACAAAATATGATGGATGAATTAAATAGGGAATCAACAAAAATAGATATAAGAATATAAATGAATTATAATAAAACGAAAATTATGACCAATCAACCAAAAGAATTAACATTACAATTGCACAAACAACTATAGACCAAGTAAAAGAATATGTATATTTGTGACAACTAGTTAAATTAAATAAAGAAAATCAGACCGGAGACATAAAGAGAACGGTTTGCTTGGATATCTTTCGGATAACTTTCCTATATATTAAAAAATAGAAAATACCCCCAACATTTAAAAACAAGAGTCTTCAACCAATGTATACTTCCTGTTCTCACCTACGGTTCTCAAATTTTGACGTTTACAAAGGAAAACATTAAAAAAATAGCAAAGACCCAAAGAGCCATGGAAAGGCAAATGCTAAACATCAGGCTATCAGACAAGAAAAGAAATGCTTGGATTCGCAAAAAAAAACAAAAGTGACCGATGTATCAACGCAGATAGCAAAACTTAAGTGGAAGTTCGCTGGACATACCATAAGACAGAAAGACAACAGATAGAATAAGATGATTATACACTGGAGACCATATAGTTACAAATGAAACAGAGGAAGGCCACAAATGATATGGTCAGATGACTTGAAGAAACACGCAGGCCCGAAGTGGATAAAAACTGCCTACAATAGAGAGACGTGGAAAAATGAAATTAGTAAGGGCTGTATAGATAGATACATTTTTTTACTGCTTTAATTAATTAACCAGCTAATTTTATATTTCCTACACAAACACTTACTTTAATAAGTCCTTTAGAAATACGTATTTGGCATATTCACTTTTCGGAGCACTATAAACCTTCATTCCTTGTTTAAGTCCAAGGTTTTCGATTTCTTTAGTGCTAGGTAATTGTACACAATATACTGGCTGTGACACGGGGCCTATAACATCGGTAATACCGCCAAATGGTTTCTTGGAATTTTCATCTTCAATAAACAGAACTGTATCCATGTCGTATGATTCTGTCTTCTCTAAAGCTTCGACTGTTACTAAAAACAAAAGATAATGTGAGAAAATGAAGAAATTTTTATATTTTTATTATGGTTTGGTGTGGAAAATTAATTAATAGAAATGCGTGTTCAGATATTAAGTTACTTATTGTACTTTTCTTTTATTAAGGTTTATATTTATTTATTGTCCACTAAGATTCATTATTTTAATTCCAATAAGATATTTTAAATAATAGGGAAAATGTTCCTATGATGGATCCCTTTAGAATATATATATATATATATATATATATATATATATATATATATATATATATATATATATATATATATATATATATATATATATATAGCTTCATATTAACTTTAATTATTAACTTTAAATATGACCACATAACATCTTGTTATTTATAAAATATACAAAAATGTTTTAAATGTTGCATAAGAAGTGATCATAAAAATGTATTCTTAGTTTACTAAAATCCTGTTAAGGATTACCCCTTGATACGCCCATGATGGACTCATTGCATTTTGTACAAAAGAAGTAAATATTTTTACCAAATTATTTTATTAAACCAAAAAACATAAAGACACAAACGATAAAAAATATTAGAAATACGTATTTTTAAGAATCAAAAAAATATGTGCACAATTCACACAAAAATTGTTTATGACGAGGATTTACATCTGCACATTTAGTGTGACACCAATTGTTACACACTTGACAACGAATCCATTTTTCTTTGGATCGTGAATGACAAAATAGTTCATTGCAGTAAATGCAAGGTGCATTGTCCAAGTCATCTTCTTCAAAAGAGCATTCACAACCATTTTCAGAACGACTTGTAGTTGAAACACGAACTTGCCTTTTCCCTTTTCCGGCGTCTTTTTCTGCAATTTTTTGTTTTAATTCTTCAATTTCTAGCGTTGAAATTAAAATCCTGTTTTACCCCGTTTTCTATCCATTTTCTGCGATATTTCAGATACTCCAGCTAAAGGAGGAGGAGGATTAAGTTCACATACACTCCCAATAATGAAAGAAAACCATACACAGTTCGATGACATTGTTTGCCAACCTCCTCTGATAAAGACGAAATTTGAAGAAAATGTGCCGTCCACTATGCAGATAGCTTTTTCATATCTAAATGTTTGTATATATGATCGTATGTTCATGTTTAGAGCCTCTGCTATCTCATGGACTTTGATTATAAGATCTGTCATGATCATATCATGGTCTTCATGGATGATTTATGAGATAGAAAAGGTTTCTGGGCCACCTGGATGGTCTTCAATAAATGATGGCAAGACATATTGTAACACTGTAGTTGGTAAACCCACAAATTGTAACAGACAATTCATAATAGTGACATTTTATAACATCAACATTTCATAACTATGTACAACTATTCTTAATGGTATAATTTGTCAAAATTAAATTATTTTGTTGACATGGAAACCAATTTTTTATAACATTTGCAATTGAAATTATATTTACCACATATGTATATATTTCTCCTGACAGCTTCCTACTTGAGATTATGTTTATTCAACATTAAATGGATATTATATAAAAAATCTTTGGAGGAATAAAGAGGGCAGAGAATATTTGGAGAACATGAACAAATAAAGAAATAATGAGGAGTATGGAAAACCGATAATTACTGCAAAAATATGAACCCAAAGAGCTAGATGGATGGATGGCTCTTTCTTTGTTTCTCAGTGAAACATCAATTATGAACTAGCAGAAGGAAAAGAAAGTAGAGATCTAGGAAAGAAAGGTGCTAAAAAAATATTCAGGGGAATAAAGATGGCAGAGAATATTTGCAGAACATGACAAATAAAGAAATAACGAGGATGTATGGAAAATCAATAATTACTTCAAAAATATAAACCCAAAGAGCTAGATGGCTATTTCTTTGGCTTTCGTTTCAGAGAACCAAAATTTCCTGTATTTAATGTATTTAACAATACTAAAGGAGGAAGAAATTGAGAAAAAAGAGGATGTCCTAAGAAAAAACGGTTGGAAGCAGAAAAGCAGAACTTGGCAGAAATAGGTGTGAGAGATTGGAGAGAAGACGCGAGGGACAAGAAAAAATGGAGGGAAAATAACCAAGTTTTTGCTACAAGGGGAAGCCAAGATTCTACAAGGCCTGTAGCACATATAAATACATGTAAAATATATTAAAACAAATACGGCCCAATACATATAATGAAAAAAAAATTATTTGAATATTTTTACTAAACTATTCAACTATCCATATTTAATGGCTAAAATAATTATTCATTTATTCAGATTATTCCACACAATTTTACAGGTATTACCTGTGGTATCAATAAAATTGGCGATGTTTCCTATATGTGTAAATTCTTCTTTTTCATAATCAATTTTTAGATTTGTTAGATTTATTAACAGTGATGGATCTAAAAGTTCACAATCTGGATTTGACATTACTTTTGTTTTCTGTTTGTCATTGGGGAGTACAAACCTAAAATATAAACAAATAAATTATTACTTAATAATTAAAAAAAGAAAAACATAAATGTTATAAATAATAATTATATGAGTGTAAAACTTTCAAACATTAATGTCAGATTACTATAAAATAAATAAGTTATATAAAATTGCTGAACTGTATGTGAAAATCATTCCTGTTGATGGTACTTTTAGTGTAACATCAAGAATGCCACAGCAATCTAACTTCACTGCTGTTTTTACAGCAGTCTGTTTAATCTACAAGAATTTCTTCTTCTTTTTAACGTGCCCTATCAAGTCCCCTTGACGATGGCGATTAACATGGCGAAACAGCTCTGTCTCGAGCTATTTTAAAGAGTTGCTCAGCTTTCTTTATTCCTGTCCACTCCCTGATATTCTTCAATCAAGAGACCTGATTTCTACCAATTCCTCTGCGTCCTTCGATTTTACCTACGTCCTTCGTCCTACGTGTCCAAAATAGGCCATCTTTCTACATTTGATGTTATCAAGCAGCTCGCTAGCAGCATTTGCTCTCTCAAGGACTGCCACATTTGTCAGCATAGCTGCCCATGGAATTTTTAGTATACATCTGTGCAGCCACATTTCAAAGGCCTCCAGACGATTAATGGTGGATATTTTTAATGTCCAGGATTCGACACAGTATAAGAGGACTGATCAAATGTAGCATTTAACCATGCGCTTTCGAAGTTGAAGTTGCAAGTTATCATTACAGAAGAATGACATCATTTTTAAAAATTTCGTGCGGGCTATCTCGATTCTACATTTTATCTTTTGATCTGGATCTAGTTGTTCAGTAATATGGCAACCAAGATAATTAAAACTGGACACTCTTTGAATTATATGACCATCAACATATAATTGTGTATCTTGATGTGCTAAACGGCTAAACACCATGTGTTTTGTTTTTGAACAGTTTATGTTTAGGCCAAACTCTCTTCCCACTCTATCAATGGCATTTAAAAGGCATTGTAATCCATTCATGTCTCATTGTATTTATCTGATTATCTGATTGTATTTATCAGAATTCCATTAATTTTCACGCCTCATTCCAAATTATGCAGCGCTTCTTTAAATGTTCTATTTGAATATAAATTAAATAACAGTGGGGATAGTATACAACCCTGTCTGACACCTCTTTGTATTTTACATATTTCTGTTGATTTTCCGTTTATGCAAGCTGTCGCTGTTTGACGCCAGTATAACTTTTCTATGAATCGTATGTCTTGACTATCAACTCCTTTATCTTTTAATATTTTAATTAATTTGTGATGCTGTACTCGATCAAAGGCCTTTTCATAGTCAATAAATACAGCAAAGACGTATTTCCTTTGATCTCGACATTTCTGCAGTAATACATTTAATGCAAAGAGGGCGTCCCGAGTTCCCAGTCCATTTCTGAAGCCAAATTGTGTTTCATCCTGGTCTTCTTCACATTTATCTCTGATTCTACTGTGGATGATGCGTAGAAATATTTTCAAAGTGTGGCTCATAAGGTTTATCATTCTATAATCGCTACAGTTTTTTGGACGTTGTTTTTTTGGTAGTGTTATGAATTCGGACTTTAACCAATCTTCAGGGATATCACCAGTCGAATAAACATCATTGAAAAGTTTGACCAGTATTCCAATGTTCCCTTTATTTATAAGCTTTAACATCTCTGTCGGTATGATATCAGGGCCAACGGCTTTCTTGTTCTTTGCTAACTTTATAGCATGCAGTATTTCAGATTTTATTATTTCTGGTCCTTCACCTTCAACTAAAGTCTCCAGTTCTTCGGGTCTATCATCATTTTACAGTTCACTAATATAATTACACCAGGTTGTTCGAAGAATTTCTACAGGGATAAAGATATGGGTATTTTATTTGATGGAAAGTTCACTTTTTAGAGCATATTGTTGGAGAATGTTTGTGAAGGCATACAGTGCTTGGATTTGTTAAAAGAAAATGTGTTTCACAAAGTGAAGTTAGAGGGAGGTTAAGATAAATTGCAGAATAAACTAAAATGATGGTTGATGTCTGATTACGCTTATAGAAACTGCCCATAACTATTTTTTAAGCCCTTTTCTCTATTCAGATTGCCGAATATAGGTGTCACCTAATTCTCGCCATTCATCTCTGTTGTTTGTAAGATGTTTCCACATTGGCCCTGCAGTTCTTTTAATATCGTCGCTCCATTGCATTTGCAGTCTCCCTCGTGGTCTTTTGGCTTCATATGGCCGCCAATTCCCGATTTCTTTATTCCATCGGCCATCCGTAAGACGTTCCTTATGTCCAGCCCATTTCCATTTCAGTTTAGCTGCCTGTTCGACAGCATCTTTTACTTTTGCTCTATTACGAATGTCTTCTTTAGTTTTATGGTCTTTAAGTGAAATACCCAGCATCTGTCGTTCCATAGCTCTCTAAGTTTTTCTGATCTTCTCCATGTTTATTTTAGAAAATGTCCAGGTTTGAGCTCCATATGTAAGCACAGGTAGGATACAGGAATTAAACACTTTGGTTTGCAGTCTTTGAGGACTTTTTTTTATTTTTAAGTACATATGAGAGTCTTCCTAATGCTGCCCATCCCATTTTTACACATCTGCTTATTTTGGTATTCTGATTTTCTTTGCTCACCTTGACATTTTGACCCAGATATGTATATTCATCTACGTGTTCTATCTCTGTCCCTTCGATGTTTACCATAGGTTTGTCATCTTTGTTTGACATTAGTTTAGTTTTGCTAAAATTCATTTTCAGTCCTTTTTCTAGGGATTTTGTGTGTAGCTTCTCAACCATTGTATTCAGTGCATTTCATGTTTCGGCTATTAGTACTACGTCATCTGCGTATCTAAGATGATTCATCTTCCGTTAATAACTATTAGAGAAAATTAAATTAAACACCCCTATTAACCAATTTAGACAAGGTTTTGTCGCCGAGCGCCGCAATCTCGCGCATCGACGTGCATCGTCCCTCCTTCTGGAAGTTTTAATAAATTCTATTGGTCAAAAATCGTAAAAGTTTCATATAAAAGTTAAATATACTTTAAATATGTGACATTTTCGATTTACAGTCAGTCGTGGTTTTACTCTTACGGAGTAGCCGCAGGGCTCCTCATTGGAGGACTCTGCAAAAAGTTTAAAAAGACTCTGAAGCTGAGTTTTTTTCTACTTAGAAATGGTTGTTTTATTCCTTACATTAAATAACCCTTAGGCATTTGTCTTTTTCAAGACAATGCCCCTACAAAACGTCCAGCGGATAAGTATAATTTTATAAATACTTATCCCGCTCCGACGATATGGCGCCCAACAAAACTCGAACGTAACCACGCTCTGAGTGGTTAGAGTTCTCATGCTAGCGTTCCACCATCGCAGAAATTCCTACACGTGGTCTGCAACAAGAACCACTCAAGAAACAGCGGGGAGAGGATCGGATATTAGTATGTTATACACTAATATGCCGATATCCAACATTCTGCAACCTGTAACCGTCGATGTGTGACCTTCTCCGAAGCCAACCTACCTTGATCCCGTACCTGATGCACGATGGATGTCCCCGGAGTAGCCAGTCACTGCCTGCCCTACCAGTATGTGGGAGCACCACGGAGGCTCAGGTAAACTCGCCTACGTACGGACCACCGGTGACATGCAGAGGGTACTGAAGGGCTAGAACGAGACGTAGCGGCGGACGACCGGCCACATCGCCGAGGAGGGACCTGCAGAAGCCGGCCACAACACCGACCACCGCCTGTGAGTGTTTTTGTGCAGTGCAGTGCCACGCGAGTGTAGTTTTGTGTTAAGAAAACTGTAAGTAATGACTTTGATAACATTTGAACATTCAATTTTGCCATTTTTATGCATTATTTTTTTTAAATTTATTTTTTGACTTGTAAAAAATTCTGTTTTCTTAATGCTTTTAATAAAATCAGCTTTTTTTATCAGCCTCAGAGTCTCCAAAGCGGGGGGGATGTCGCCGAGCGCCGCAATCTCGCGCATCGACGTGCATCGTCCCTCCTTCTGGAAGTTTTAATAAATTCTATTGGTCAAAAATCGTAAAAGTTTCATATAAAAGTTAAATATACTTTAAATATGTGACATTTTCGATTTACAGTCAGTCGTGGTTTTACTCTTACGGAGTAGCCGCAGGGCTCCTCATTGGAGGACTCTGCAAAAAGTTTAAAAAGACTCTGAAGCTGAGTTTTTTTCTACTTAGAAATGGTTGTTTTATTCCTTACATTAAATAACCCTTAGGCATTTGTCTTTTTCAAGACAATGCCCCTACAAAACGTCCAGCGGATAAGTATAATTTTATAAATACTTATCCCGCTCCGACGATAGTTTGAGACAAAACATTAGGGTTCAATAACATTATTTAAGGATTAACTGATATTTTTAGATGGAATATAGATTTTAAACTGATAAACTGTACTTATATCTAAAAAAAACAAAGAATAACTACTTACTTTAGTAAAATAACATAGCAGATATACAATTATATATAAGTAATACTACTAGTAGTCTCAGCGAGTTGAATAATGAAATCCCATTTACATATAACAATCAAAAGGATGCTTCTGAAATATTTTTTAAATTTAAACATTATACATACTCATCAAGATCTTCATCCTCTTCTCCATTGTCAACCTCCTGTGTATCTGACTGACTATCACTAGATGATGAACTGGATGCCAGAGCTGGTTTTAAAGGTGTTTGAATGTCTTCATCCTCGGAATCATCACTATTATACTGTAAAATACGCTGTAATGATGATCTCATATGTACTGTCACAGCAGGCTCTACTTTTTTCACTACATCTAACTGGTTTGTCGTGGGGACATCTGATGTTGTGCTCAACAATTCATCCTTGCTCTTTGATATATCCATACCTGAAGTATCAGCTGTAGTATTTATTTCATTTGGATCTGGTCTGATATCTAAAGTATCAGTTGGACTATTTATTATATTTGGATCTGTTTCATCGCATTTCAATGTATTAAGTTCTGGTGAGAAATCTTGATTTTCAATAGCTGTTTCTAAAAAAAAATAATTTTAGTAAAAGCTGAATTATAACAGACAAAAAAATCCACATTCGGTTCTACTATAATTGAACCAAAGTGAACCATATCTATAATATATTTCTGTAAACTGATGCCATAAATTATATTTGCATTCATTTTCAATAAATTTGAAATATTGTTTTAAAATTTGTTTTAAAAACAAACAAAAAAAAAACTTGCAAATGGTTGGTCACAACAGGCTCTACTTTTTTCACTACATCTAACTGGTTTCTAGTAGAGATCTCTGATGTTGTACTCAACAATTCATCCTTGCTCTTTGATATATTCATACCTGAAGTATCAGCTGGACTATTTATTTCATTTGGATCTGGTCTGATATCTAAAGTATCAGTTGGACTATTTATTCTATTTGGATCTGTTTCATCACATTTCGATGTATTAAGTTCTGGTGAGAAATATTGATGTTCAACAGCTGTTTCTAAAAAAAATAATTTTTGTAAGAGCTGAATTACAACAGAAAAAAAAATCCACATTCAGTTCTACTACAATTAAACTAAAGTGAACCATGTCTATAGTATATTTCTGTAAACTGATTAAATAAATTACATTTGCATTCATTTTCAGTAAATTTGAAATGTTGTTTTAAAAACAAACAAAAAAAAACTTAAAAGTGCAAGTGGTTGGCTGTATAGGCTGTATCATCGAGCAAAGTTTGCTTGATGAGACATATAAGTATACCATAGCAAATAATACAGAGGCATATATGCTAGTGATGGTCAGAATCAATTACTTATGGGAATCGGTTACAGTGGAATCTAGTACAGTAAGGAATCAGGATCGGATACTTTATTAAGTACTGAGTACTGTGGCTATCATATTTTGAATTAATAGTAGGTTTGTCAATTATTTGTGTGTTTTGCGTATGTTTTTTTTTTGTTTTATAATAAATATAATTTTGGAAAACAAATAAGACATGTATCACAAAAAATAGACCAAAAATTTTTCTAATAAAAAAGTGTTTAAATATATTATTTGGTATAAGTTTTTGGTATAAATAAAGTAATTATTTAGTTAATAAAAAAACTTTCAGTAGTCTACTATTGTCTAAAAAATAAAAAAAGTTTAAATATTAAATTAACATTAAAACTAGAAATTAAGTATAAATCAAATAAGAAAACATTCTAGAATATGTCACAAAAAAAAATAAAACAAAAACTATCTTGGGAATAAAAACTGTTTAAAAATATAATTTTGTCCAAGTTTTTTGGTAATAGTCAGTTTCAACGATCGTTCGTTAATTGTACTGCCTTTGACAAGACTCTTTCAGATGGAACCGAGGTCCCAGAAACAGATAAACATTACTGTAATTTCCAACTGTTCTATATTCGGCAGGTATTCAGTATTCAGTACTCAATCGGTTTCCAGTTCAAGTACTCGAGTATATTTGATTGTGTAAGGAATATACTACTCGATTCCAGTATTTGAATACTCCCATCGTTAATATATGCATTTATATTCTTTGACCATAGTTTAAAAAAACTTACAATGAAGTGCTTCTGATGTATACTTAATGGTATATATATAGATATATATATATATATATATATATATATATATATATATATATATATATATATATATATATATATATATATATTTGTTTGTTGTTTTAAAACCACTAAAAGTTGATTACCTTGGGAAGAATTTTCTGCATCTTTATCTGTATTAATAAGTGTGTTCTCTAATTCAGTTTCAGTTTTATTATTTGTCTGTTTAATTTGATCCATACTTTATCAGTTTTTAGCCCTGTAAAATAAACATAAAGTTTACACAAATAAACAAGAGGAAAGATCTTGCAGAACTTACATTTACTTAAATATTAATCCTAAAGAATTGAAACATAAATATTATATTAAGCGTCTATATTCTTTGACTAATATCATTGAATTAACAGAATATTTATATATTTTATATTACGTGATGTGATAAAAACAATAACAAAATCTTTAACCTCAAACTAACACGTTGTTTTTTGTTTTTTGAATCTTCTTTTTTTAGGATTTTGTGGTGTGAAGCTAGCTGGTTGTAGAATTTTTTCCAAAAATATTTTTCCAAATTTATAATTGGTTTACTGTGTAAAATAGAATAAAGGATAAAGAATTTGAATAGAAAATGGAATTATTCGTGAAAATAGAAAAATCAGTCACAAAATAGAAGAATGGCAAGGAAAGGACGAACGGATAATAATATTTGTTTAAATTCTAGAACCCAAAAAGTATTTGATGTAACTACTTTCAAATATTCTCCTGATCAAATAAATCTGTTAAGATGACATGAAGTTGATTTTTAATTATATATCATTAATATATAACAGAAGCTGGTTGTGCCATTTAAATATATTAAAATATATTTTTTCCTAGGATACAAACTTAAAAGGATATACTTTTATCCAAGGTTTAAAAGTAAACTTTACAACAAAACAACAAATAAGTTAAGTCTGCATTAAGACAAGTGTTTAAGATTTCTGTTTCAGCTTTCAGCAGATACCTAGAATACATTTTGTATATACATATTGCCCATTCCCCCTTTAAACACTCCACACTCTTTACATGTCATGAAATATTTTTAACTCGCATGAATGATTATATCTCCGAATGTAATTCCATTGAAAAACGCGTGGGATAAAAAAGTAAATTAGTCTTATTAATGTTTACGTAGTCAGTAGGAAATATTAAGTTTGGTCTTCTGGAAACGGATATTTCAATTAGAGTTCCTTTGTTTTAATACTTTCTTGTCTGCAAGGATTTGAACTTTTAGGCGGAAATGAACTGTTACGTTAAAATAAAACGGAAAAATGTATCTGCTGTTTGTATTAGCATTTATTCATTTATAGCATGTAAATAAATAATTAGAGAGTACCTACTGTGCTGTGATATAAAATCTCAGCTACATCAGTAGTTGTAAATTAAACGATCTTCTTTTTTATCCTTACCCTTTAAAACGTCGACTTCTGGTGCCCGTTTAGTCAGTATTGTCCATTTCTGCTATTAATTTTCCGTCGTTTCCTACACTACCCCTGCTACCTTTTTGTACTGATGTACTAAGATGCATATAGGTAGGTATATTGTTTAGGTACTCCAACTGTTTTATCTTTTATTTATATATTTTTTAGTACCGTCGAACGGAGTAAAACCAATAACCTGGGGTTAAACCGATCGCTAAGGTTTTTTTGCCTAATATTTTCAGGATTAATAGTATATGTGAATTTACCGCCAAACAAGCTTTCGTACCTTTCCGAGGATATGCCAGTCGCCATAGTGAGCTCAAAATAACAGGTTGAAAGTGTCGCGTGGCTGCAGTGTAGACTATTATAGTAAACAAAACGTCGTATTCGGGTGTTTTTTTTTACAAAACTTGGAAAGCTTTCCGTCTACAGAAAAAGTGATTACTATAGAACATTTCTGGTAAGTGTTATTTTGTTGTGGAATTCTTAGAGAATAGTTGTCATGGCCAATTATGCGATTTTTCTTTTTGGGTTAATTTTGATATATTTTTTCTGTAAAATCTGAAATTTGTGGGGTAAAACCGACCAACAATTCCCTAGTTATTTTATAGATGGTACCTGCCTAATTCTTATGGATATGAACGTTATGGGCAGCACAGAGTGTGGCGGTGGTTTGGTGATCACTTAGCTCCTCTTCAATTGGTGTAAGATTTTAACATATATATATTTTTTTTGTTTACAGACAATGCCTCGCACCTATAAGAAGTTAGGGCCAATAAGAAAATTACAGTACAATGAAATTTATATGGAACGAGCGTTGAAAGCTGGTGCGAGTGGGAGTATGTCTATAAGAAAGGCCTCTGAGAATTATGGAGTACCTGATACCTTATACCTTACAAGAAAAAATTCGAAACAAGAGGCATCTCAAGATTGGAGCGCCACTAGTTCTTTCTGAACTGGAAGAAAGAAGCTGGTTGAGTGTCTACTAGTGTGCGAGGACTGGGGATATCCTCTACACAGTATTGATATTCGATATATGGTTAAGCAGTTTCTTAACAGAGCAGGAAGAAGAGAAAAAAGATTCAGAGACAATTTACCAGGACCAGATAGGTTCTTCAAATTTATGGACCGACGTAAGGATCTCACCGTAAAATTGGCAGAGAATACAAAAAGGACAAGGGCTGCAGTCACTTATGAAACAGTTGAAGAGTATTTTCGTCATCTTGGAGAGTCTCTGAAAGGGGTCTCACCGTCAAATGTGATAAACTATGACGAAACCAACTTCACGGACGATCCAGGAGCTGTAAAAGTCGTGGTCAGAAAATAATCAAAACACGCTCATCGAGTGATGGACACGTCGAAAACGAGCACTAGCGCTATGTTTTCAGTTGCTGGTGATGGAACACTGTTGTTACCTTATATAGTGTACGAGGCAAAGCATATGTATAAAGGATGGGCCGATGGAGGCTTTTCTGGTGCACGATATAATAGAACAATGATTGGTTTGACAGCACAACTTTTGAAGACTGGTTTCTATTGATAGCATTGCCCTACTTCAGAAACTTAGAAGGCCCTAAAGTAATGATAGGGGATAATTTATTCAGTCATCTTACAATCAATATTATCGAGCAATGTGAAACTAATGGTATAAAAATTGTACTTTTACCTTCAAACTCCACAGATTTATTACAACCACTTGTCGTTACCTATTTTCGACCTTTAAAGAATACTTGGAGGAAAGTGCTCACAATTTAGAAAATCAAAAACAGGAGTGTCCTGCTCAAAATTGTTTTTCCAAGACTGTTAAACTAAACAATAAAAAAAGTGGGTCTGAAATCAACCTCAAACACCCAAGCAGGCTTTAAGGCTTGTGGCATAGTGCCTTTATATCCAGGTCAAGTGCTCAAAAAAATACAACATTTGAAAAAAAGAGAAAGCGAAAATAGCAAACAAGAAGAGACTAAAGTCGAGCAAATATGGACGAATACCATTGTCGATCATTTGAGAGAACTAAGAACAGGTTCAACTGAAAATCCTAAGAGAGGTAAAAGGATGAAGGTGGCAGCAGGAAAAAGTATTTCTAAGAAAGACCTTGTACAAGAAAGTGAAGGTTCTGAAAGTGAGCAAAGGTTAAAAGTACACGAAGTTTTTCAGAGTTGGAAAATGACGAGGAAATTTCAGAGGACACACCCCAGGTTTCTGATGATACACATTTTCAGCAGAATTTTTTGTCATTAAATTTGTTCTGAACAAAAGAGATCGATTTTTTGCTGCTAAAATTACAAATATATCTGACGAGGAGATCACATTTCAACGCTTGAGGAAAAAGTCGTCAAAAAAACAAATTTGCTTTGCTTATTAAGAAATCGAGGATCTCTTCATAGTTCCCGCCAACATTTACTTTTAGGGGGATTTCCAACCTTACGTTAGAATAAGTTAGAAAGTCCCAAATTACCAATGTACCACCAAAGAACCAACGTCTTCCTTTTGTTTTTTTAGAAATAAGTGTTTTCTTTTATGTTTTAAGTTTTTTCAATGTTTTAAACCCAAATTTATATTTATTTTTGAAATAAAGTTCTTTAGTAAAACATGTGTTGATTTTTACAATTTATTGCATAAAAAATGTTTAAAAATTTTTTTTGTGTGATCGGTTTTACCTCAAAGCTTGCCTAAAAGCAACATAAACGCAATTCAACACCCGATTGGTTTTACCCCAATCTATGGGGTAAAACCGATCACCTTTTGAAAATATATGAGAAAAAAACTATTAGGATGATTTCAAAAGAAAAACCACTAATTGACACTTCAGATACTAACATATATAATTTGCAGCTTTCTCAATTCAAAAATAATCATGAAAACATGAAAAAAACCTCAAATTTTGTCGGTTTTACCCCATTCGACGGTACTTGTTGCTATTTTGGTCACCAATGACATTATTGTTCTCACTATTTCAAATGATTTCTGCCTTAAAAAACAAATTTCTGGTTAAAAAACATTAAATAAGATTAAATAAGTACAACTAAGAAGCGCAAGCAGTCTTTACAATGAAAAAGGCGACAAATATCGATTGGATATCTTCTTAACAGAAGACATTTCTTATTACTTATTAGTGAGTTGAAATCTAAGCCAGTGCACTCTTCGTCTTTTCTTAACCACATCACCTGTCGTCTACCATAGCCTAGCCTTCCCTTAATTTTTCCTTTATTATCAGCTGTATTAAATTATGTCCCTTGTGCATAAGTACATGTTCAAGATAAGCTGGTTTTGGATTTTTAGTATTGCTTAAAAGTTCTCCATCCATACCCATTTGCTTTAGAACTTATTCGTTTCTGACATGGTCCGTCCAATGAATCTTCAGTATACTTCAAAATACTCAAATCGCATAGCTTAGCTTTCCAGTAATCGGATTGTACTTCTGTAATCGGAGTATTTTTTGTCTATGCTTCCGTCTCATATAGCAGGAATGCCACTGAACCACTAAAAATTATACGAACAACCTGAATTTTGCCAAAAATGTCAATTTTGGGTCACGAACTTTCCTGTAAACCCCCCACGTAGAGGGGGGGAAACGAAAAAAATCGATTTATCAAGAATCTGTACGCCTAGAAAAAAATGGTTCAAATAAAATATGTAGCCAAGATAATTTTAAACAAAAACGTTTATTGGCATTTTTTATGTAGAATGAATAGTGCAGCGTTCGTATGCAATTTTTGTATTTTGCCGCAAATAAATTTAGTTTTTATAAAGGCGTTAAATAAATAAACGAAGCCCGATTTTTGCCATTTTTTGTGATTCTCGTGAGATCAATATAATTTCATTGAATGGCCGCTATGGAGTTTCCATAACTAGAACCTAGTTTTCAAAATCTATAGCATGAACTTTTAGTTTTGAGTTTTTTCAACAAATGTGAGGCATTTAAAATATGCTTAAAAAAACGCCGAATTTAATCTTTCACATTACAAACGATCTAAAACGTTTAAAACTGCTCTTTTTTATCTACGCTAGTACATTTTTCGAAAGTACTTAACTGCTGCTAATAACTATACGCAAAGTTGTCTATTTGAAGGTATTTTCCATGACGTGCGATCATTTGTAATGTAAAAGTTAAAATTCTACGTTTTTAGTCATATTTCAAATGCCTCATATTTGTTTCTAAAAATCAAAATCTAATTTTCATGTTATAAATTTTGAAGACTGGTCACCAACAATGAAAATTTCGCTACGACCTGTCAATGAAGGTAATAAATTTTATTGATCCCACGAGAATCGTAAATAGTAGCAAAAATCGCTCAGGTTTGTTATTGAACAGCTTTATAGAAACTGACTTCATTTGCGATAAAATACAAAAAAATGCATACAAAAACTGCACTCTTCACCCATAAAACGCATTTCAATTTTTGTCGATATGACACTGATCAAAATATATCGATTTTTTACCGTCGAATTGATACAAATTTTATTTAACATTGATTTCGCGCGCGGAACTGACATTCAAAATCGCCGGTCGCTTCAAGCGTTGTTTCTGAGAGAACGGTTCATTCTACACAAAAAGTGCAAATTATCATTTTTGTTAAAAATTATCTCAACTGTATTTTTTATTTAAAACATTTTTTTGTGCTGCATACAGATTCTTAAAAAATCGATTTTTTTGCGTTTTCCCCCCTGTAAGGGGGTTTTAGAAGGAGAAGCCCAGGGGTTAAAGTAGTAAACTTTTTTGCATCATTTTGGGGTATCAAAATTGATATTAACTGCAAAATTCAGCTTGTTCGTATGATTTTAAGGGGTCAAATCTCTGACAACTGGACTATTCTTAGGCAAGCGTTTCTGGATCCTTGTATCCTAAATTTTATCTCTTGATCTGGATCTACTATATTATTATTTAGACAGCCAAGGTAACCGAATATTTCCACCTGATTAGTGAGTTGTCCATTAATCTATACATTTATTGCGGTAGGATTATTTTTAGAAATAATGATCAATGTTTTTGATTTTGTTTTGGTTACCTGGATACCATATGTTTCCATCTTGTACGATTATATTTACCAACTTTTGTAGATTCTGCTCGTTGTCAGCGATTAGTGCAGTGTTGTCTGCATATCAGAAATTGTTTATAATTTTTTTATTGATTTTTATCCTTCTCATATGTTATTTACACATATTTGTAAATATTTCCTCTGAATATAGATAAAACAACAGACGGTAGAGAACCCAATCTATTCTAACCTCTATTTGAATCTTCATGGCTTCGCTATCACCAGTCTCCATTCTAACAAAGGCATATTTATTCCACTAAAGTTCTTGTATTATTCTGATATTATTTGAATGCAAAATTTTGCCTGTCTTATATAATGTTGTTCAAGATTTTAAATTGTCCTCTTCAAGAAGTTTTAAGATCTCTGTATAAATATTATCTAGGCCTGGATTATGGGAAGTTCTTTTTGGTAAGATATGTGCTGGTTTACTAGTATATTTTATGTTCTGTTGTCTCCAAATAAATCTGGTATGTATGCATCCTCCATTTATCTCTAATAATTGACTTTTTTCAACATTTTGTTGACTGCACTTGTTAGTATATTGCTGGTTATATCGTTTTTATGTCTGCAATTTCGTTAGTTATTTTATGGATCATTCTGCCTTCATATCGTTTTGCAAAAACTTTAGTTCTTCACGACTTTATGGATCTCTGTCATTCAGTTTTCTTTTGTCTTAATTATTTTTCAAGCGGGTCAGGCGGAATCGCATTCACTTGACTGTAAATGATCTAGAGGACGCTGCTTAAGGCCCTGCTGGTCAGAAAACAAAAAGGCTAACGCAGTAGTTTAAAATTCTAAATGAAGCTGCTATTTAGCCTGGAATACGCTCATGACCTATGGATGAGCAGTACGTCAAGAGTTCAGAGCTTGCAGTGTCACTCATCCATAGATCCCTATCGAAAGAGCGGATACGCTTAAAAAACCAGAATATAGATAGATTTTGTTTTTTTTGTGGGGTTTCTTTGTTGTTTGTTGCGTTCTTCTAAGGTTTTCTACAGATATCTGCAATATTATTTTTAGCTCGTTTCACATCTTGTCTGAATCTTCTATTCCTCTATATTTAACAATTTTTTATGCCTTTACAATTTTCATCAAATTATTGGTGTACCTTTACTTTTATATAATTTTCATTTAATAATGTCATGTCTATTATTTATCTCATATTCTTGTTAAACCGGTCAAGTCACATGGTTATTTGTACTTCATAAAACTATTGATCACACTGTAATACATAATTTGTTGCCAAAGACATAATATGCTTGAATTTGTTCTTTTTCTTCTTTCTCATTTCAGTGTACAGCTTATGGCCATGGTTTGGTAAGGACAGAGGCCTGCAAGTTCCTCTTATCTCTTATTTCAAAAGTATTGAAAACAATGAAGTTAACGGTTTCGCTACATTTTTCGTTATTTCACTAATTTTTATATCGCATGACACGATATTATGAGATGGTAAATTGGTTGTTCTTCCGTGAAGGATTTTTTACAAAAATTGTTGCAAACGGTTAAAGTTCAGAAACTATCTTGAGCCACATTAATAACTTGTAACTTTTTGTTAACATTTTCAGTAATTTTTAAATTATAATTCTAGTTGTGTCTGGGAGGAAACGAGCCTTTTATGTAATTTTAAGCGAGGGGAGATTTTTTACTTTTAGGGGATCTTTTTACGGCTTTGCAGTTTTATAAATTCGAAAAACAATAAAAAGTTTTACGACCGGCTATTAAAAATTGTAACGATTTACATCGCCTTGACCCCGTCAGCGCTTCGTAGTCACGCATCCCTATCAAAAGTTCCGCCTAGCGGAGATGGAAGCCCTTTGATTGTATAAAAGAGCAGCCTCCGCAAGAGAAAGCAGAGTTCTGTCGAAGTATGATCTGACAACAGCTCCACAAGCCCTAGCGTATTGACTGAAGCCCTACAGGGTTGCCAGGTGAAAATTTTTGTCCTCCCTAAATTGAACATTTAAATATCCCTAGAAATCCCTAGATTGGAATAAATGTATATATGGTTGCCTATTTCTGAATAAAATTATGGGATGTATTGATAGTTGCCTAATATAATAACATTGATATAAAAAAATTGTTGTTTTATACCTTTATTTCATAAACAGTACAATAGCGATCATTTGAATAAATTTAACAAAAACGGAATAACGTACGTATTCTTTACATATTTACTTAATAAAATTAATACAAAATACAACTTGAAGAGAAATGAAACGGTGAAGCATAGAATTTTATTTATGGATTTTCACGAATCCTGTAAATCACCCGATTCCTACTGTAAATCCCCTAATTCCAGCTCCAGAATTTGCTTCTTTCTGAAAATATATAGGAATCTACTTTTGACAGAAATCTATTTGGTAGCATAAAATAAAGATTCCAAGAACGTGGACAGTTAGCGACATCTGATAATAGAATCTTTAAGTAGTTTACTGTTAGTTTAATTAGTTGTAATGAAAGATCGTGTATTTAATACTGTTAATACGAAGTGGTTTTATACCTGAATTAAAGAAAATGTTATTATAATAGGCCTATGTGGGTAAATATTTGAGCCGGTCAAAAATCCCTAGATTTTACACTAAATATCAAAAAAATCCCTTTGTCCCTTTTATACTGAAATATCCCTAGATTCGGGATAAATCCCTAGACCTGGCAGCCTTGCCAACCGCTTCTGCTAGAGTATTTATCTAGTGGCAGTTCCGTACCCCGTCTTGGAGTATTGATCTGAGACATACCTATTTTCTCCTGTGTCCAAGTACTGATTGGACACCGTCCGTTCCTCATCGGGCCAATGTTGATTGGCCCGCTCCATCTGTACTCCTTAGATCAGTTCCCTACCGTCTGTGTCCTGTGTGTAACTGTATTAACACAGCATAACTGCTGTTTATAATAGATTTTATATCATTAATTGTATTTTATTTTTCGCAGATATTAAACAGTAGGTCATATCGCCGTGGTTCCGTCGTCGCCAGGATTGTCGCTCTTAATTTTTATTGTTTATATTACCTAGGATATAATTTTATTTTGTTATTTACTTATTTCGAATATATTTTTATTTAATTTAAACCTGAGTTTTACCGAGTGTGCTGTCGAAAAGAGCTACCCGTTACAAAATCTCTTTTAGTGAGAAATAAAAAAAAGGACCATTAATCAGGCAGGTGTGTGAAATAGGTTCACTTCAAATTGTTTTTTATATCGATGACCTAGACTTTACGCTTTGAGTGAGCGATTCAGATGTTTTGTAAATAATATGTAGAAAATGATCTGATTTATGAGGTAATAAATAGTTATATTTAAGACTTTTAACAAAACTCTAATTTTTTGTCGATAAAGTAAACATATTGCAAAGAAATATAGTACAACACTCTGTACTATTAATGAAGAAATATGTCAGGACCGTGACACATTCCTCTCTTAGCCTCTGCTATTGTTGTTCTTGTTATTCTTTTGAGTCATTGCATATCTAGTCATTTAGTATACGTTTTTTCGTATTATGGGATTGTCATTATATGCTGTTACAATTTAAATAATTGTAATTGGTGATTGTAGCGAAAGTATCCATATACAGATCTGTTAAAACATATAAATCTGAGTAATTTCCAGACAATCGCTTTCTCAGTTTTCAGTGCTCGAGGAGCCTTCGGCCTGGCCTGGCACCCCCAATATAGGGTGTCAATATATTGGAGACTTCCTTCTGTGTAGCAATGGCTACGTTTTTCCTTTCATTTCATGGACTTCTTGCCTTAAGAAAAGTCTCCTTTTGCTGAATTTGGCTGTCTATGACAATTATGTGTTATATTTAACTTATGATTACTATCTAACCTTCCTCTGCGGAAGAAGCGGTAATGGACGATGGTTTGATGCCGGCATTCTCTTTCCGAGAACGAACCTAAATAAATACAACTTGGAAATAATAATAATAAAAATATAATTATAATCGAAATCAATAACAAAGAAATAGAAATATGGAAATGGATTTTAAATAATGGTGAATGATTCGATGTCAGACCCTTCCACGTCGGATATGGACCAGGATATGATGGACTCCTTAGATGATTGACATTACAAGCATAATCGAGGATGGAATAGTCTATTTTCTCCGATAGCTATCTATACCAACCGGTGATAGTATGATATTTTACTGTTCCGTCATAGTTTATCACGGATTCTTTGAAAATTCAAGCCAAAAGCTTCTTCTGCGGCCCATTTAGCGATATCTACTATGTTTTCGTACAGCTCTTCTATCGTTGACATTTTTGTAGAATTAATCAGTTTTTTATTAAATATTTATTGATATGGTCTACGTATAATCTCATTAGTACAACTAAATAAGTTATAATTTGCTTTCGAAAAAATTTCTTTCTGTTAGGGTCGTCTATCTCTTTGCCTTTGTGTTGCTTTGTGTCTAAATTTTGAACTTTTACATTATAGTGTTATATGGGAAAGTATTTAGTATTTACTTACATATTTTACATTTAATTTTTTTTACTGTATTATAATATGATCTTATTTAATGATATATTCTAACTACTTATTTACTTTAAAATCTTAGAGTATATTATTTTTCTTCTATTTAGTAAATATTCAGTAAATTATCATTGTTAAACTGGCTAAACACATGATAATCTGTTTTTAACCCGGTATCTGGCAACACCAAAAATAGATGTCGAAAAATTATTTTATTGTATACATAATCTCATATAACACTCAATAACACCCTGAGGTACAAAAAACCGAAAGGAGACAGGGGAAAGTGGTTTTTGAATCCGTTGCCTAGAAGCAACATTGCCAGTCAAGAAACACTATTTGGTACTAACTTCACTAATGAAGAACTCAAAATTTTGTTAATCATAAATAAAGAACTGTTTAACTAAAGGACATTTTATATATTTAATAAAAAAATTAACTTATAATAGAGTGCCTAATACCTACTAAAAAATTATAAATATAGGCCTAATTCTAACGGTGGAATGATAAAAAACAATTTTTGTTCGGTGTAAAACAAAGCCGCATGTTACATTTTTCACACTGCACAGTTGTATAGCCAGTTTTACAAAATCTGCATCTTCCTTTAGCGGTATAAAGTGGCCAGTGACCTAACGCATCTCTTCTGGTAGCATCATCAGGTCTTACAGTAAGAGGATGGCGAATAATGTTATCTGTATTTTTCATACTTGATGGACGGCCTCGCTTTACTTTGTGCTTTCCAGTATTGGACAACGACCTAGCTAGTTCCATTCTAAACTTCTTGAGAGGCATAAAATTTATATTATTGGCTTTACTGTCATTTTGATGTAATATCCATGCATTTATAATACAGACATCTAAGATCCAGGTAACTATTGGAAAATACTATCTTTTACTACGACTTGGACTTCTGTAGAGACCCAATAAAGAGTAAGCTTTATCCACTCCACCCATGTGTTTATTATATTGAGTGATTAGATTTGGGCATGGCACATTTACTTTTCTTTTATGTTCTTTAGAATACCTTTGTACGTGATTGACTGGCTCAATCCCACAACCAGTACTAGCCAGAAGTACACATTTGTTATCTGCCCATTTTACAACTATAATATTCTTTTGTTCATCGCATTTATAAACATAGGAATCACTGCCACGTTTTAGCAAAACCTTATCAGTATCCAAGATGCAACCTGCTATTCTATTTGAGCGAATAGTGCCCAAGCTAAGAATATTATACTTCTTCAAGTAATGAAATAATCTCAAACTGGAAAACCAATTGTCACAAAAAATCATTGAATTCTGGGGGGCCTCTAATGTTTTACATAGTGCAATCACTGAAGCTGCACCGACACCCAAGAATTGTTCTTCTTCAGAAATCTGATTGATAGTTCCCTGTAGTTGTGAAAACGTCGAAGCTCTTGGTAAGGAATGAAATCGGCAATATATCCTGAAACACCTGCCCTTACAAAGAACTTGTAACCCCATTTATGAGGCTTATTTTGTATGTATTGTCGTAAATTGCCACCGTATGTACCTTTGTAGGCAACCATAGCCTCATCTATAGAATATTGGTTTTCGAACTGATACTTATAACAATTTGTAGAAATATGATCTAAAAGGGGACGAATTTTGAAATAGCGGTCTTTCGTTTCTGAAGTTGCTTCTAAATTATCATTGAAATGGATCATTGTTCTCAGTTTTTGAAATTTTTTTAGGGACATAACATCAGCAACAAGAGGAATTCTTGAAGAAGTGGCCCAATAATCTTCTATTGCTGGCAGCTGTATTACCCCCATAAAAATCAAAATGGAGAAAAAGTCTGTTATTTCGGAAGTATTTGTGTTGACACTTACCCCAGTTTTTTGCGTACTGTATAAATTCGTCTGGTATACAATATTCTCTATTAGATTTAGTGAAAAAAACCTCGTAAAATACTCAAGCGGCAAGGCAACCTCTACTGCATTATTGTCTATAGTTGGGTTTTCGAACGGAATGGTTTCTATGTCACTTTCAGACCAGTTATAATATACTGACTCCACTACTTTTTTACGTTTTCTTGGTGGTTCTTCATGCTCGTCTTCTTCATTCGTTTGATTAGCCTCCTCTTCAGTTAGCAGTTGATGATAATGAGGTTCATCATTTTCATCTGATTCTACGGTAATTTCATTTACATTGATGTTTTCAATTTCTTCATCATACTCCTCCGTGTCAGACAAATCAGAGAAATTAGGGTTGACAAGAACAATACACGACATTTTCGTCTTTTTTCCATAAAAGGATGTAGTTAATATTTCATTTAAATTTTCCATAGTGAAATCTTATACTGAAAAAAAAACTCAATTACTCAACTGATAATGTTGCTTGAGAGCCACATGATTTTTATTCAACAAAATAATATGATTACTTACCGTATACAGCAAGAAATAACAGAGAATTACACTCAAACAACCTTTGTTTATATACCAAGTAAAAATCCAACCTCAGAATACTCCTAACAAACGTTTGGTAATAAAAGTTATGACACACCCACATACACGTAGATCTCTACTGGTATCCTCTGTAGTAAAATTATTTTTTTTCAAATATCTCTAGTGAATGTTAGATGTCGCCACAAGTTTTATATAACTAACACGACTTGTTGCTTACAATTATCATTGTCAGATAACGGATATATATAGTAGAAATTGATTTAGGGGCTTATAAAAACGATGTTGCCTGAGAGCAACAAAACCAGATACCGGGTTAAGTTCAAAGAAATTCACTTGAAAAGCTGGTTTTGTACCTACAAGAGATGGAGAAATGGCATTCAGATTAGTGAAAGAATTACATGTTAAAACTACTTTCAACAAGGAAAAAAACTTGCAGGTTTTGACTGGTTACAATCATTCTTAAGAAGAAACCCTGACTTGAGTATAAAAAAATCGGAAGGCGTATCCTTAGCAAGAAGTCAAGGTATCAACAAAAAGGATGTAAGCGATTACTTTGATCTGTTAGAACAAATTATTCTAGAAAATGAGTTGATGGAGAATCCCGGAAGTTTATTTAACATAGATGAAACAGGACTCCAACTGAATAATAAACCTGCATTTGTTGTAGCCCAAAAGGGATCTAAAATGTAGCATCAGTAACTTCTTCGGAGAAGGGGGAAATAATTACATGTATCACCTGTTGCAATGCTTAGGGTAACTTCCTTCTCCCGACCTGCATATTCAAAGGCAAAAATAAAAAGCAAGAATTCGAAGACGGCATGCCCTCAGAATCAAAGGTTTACATGAATGAAAAGTCCACTTGCATAAACACAGATATATTTATTGATTGGTTAATATATCACTTTGTTCCTAGAAAGTCCCTAGGAACAGTCCTACTGGTTTTGGATGGTCATGCATGTCATTGCAACTCCATCTAAATGTTGGAGTATGCAGACGAAAATGAGATCATTCGACTCTGTTTACCGAGCCAGTCTACATAGTTTTTGCAACCATTTGATCGTTCATTCTTTAAGTCGCTAAAGTCACATTATTACAATGCTTGCAATTCATTTGTAAAAATGAATCCTACAAAGATGATTAATCGCTTGCAGTTCGGCAAATTATTAAATGAGGCTTGGACAAAAGCTGCCTCAGTACAAAATGCCGTATCTGGTTTTCGCGCATGTGGTATTTATCCAGTCGACCGGAATGCAATTCAAGAGTATGCCTTTCTTGAGAGTACAACAACACAAATTACTGAAATAGATGATCTCCAACATCTAAACCTACCATCTACAAGCAGTTCGACCCCGTCACACACGTCACCATCTCACACGTCACCATTAGAACTACCATCTATACCTGGTACTAAGCCGACCTATAAAGAAAAAATCACTCCTGGTAAAATTTGAGATAATATTTCTCCAATACCTTCTACATCAGGTATTTCACAAGTAAGGAAACGCGGTAGATAATTTACTGCAGTACTTACTAGACCAGTGAATTTGGCGATACGCAAAGATTTAGATGTTAAAAATAAAGAAAAGGATGCTAAAAAGAATAAAGGGCCTCTGGAAAAAAAGTCAAGAAACTCAAGAACCAAAAGAAGATGTTTTGTTAGTCATCTTTTTCCGATGACTCTGACGATCATGTGGAAATGACTAAGGACTCTAGTGATGATCTACAAGATGAAACAAATTGTGAATGTGTCGGCTGTGGGGAAATATATTCAACCACATCAAAACAAGAAGACTGGGTACAGTGCGCGCATTGCAATTCTTGGTTTCATGAAAACTGTTCAAAATATGTTAATTTATGTGATATATGTGGAAGAGTATTGTCAAAAAACGTGCCAAATAAAGTTTATGATCGAGCCATATCAGCCTTAGTGTCCGAGTCGTCTCACCTCGACGCATCTGGTGAGTTCGCCTTTTACAATTTTTTGTATTTTGATGTTTACTGTTTTTGTATGTAAGTATTTGGCTTAACCAACTCTGTACACTTTCTTCTAATGGTATTTTATTATAAATATATAGGCCATAACAGTCCTTAAACTAGGTTTCATGGAATAGAAGAAGAAGAGGAAGACCAAGATCAGAAGTTAGACAAGGAATCAGACAAATAATGAGAGATAGAGCCATAAATGAGGATGAATGGACCGATCGAAAGAGGTGGAGATCGAAATATGGGATGCAACAGAGGCTGCAGGCTCTAAACTAAAAAAAGAAATAACAAACAATGTTAAGATTTTTATTAATGGTTTGAACTAGAAAAATATTAGAACAGTGTATTTTGTCCAGATAGAATATATTTTCCTCTGGAGATCGTTTTAGTTCCTCCCGGGCGTTCGTAAAAGCAAAAATGATTATAGAAATACTGCTTTCGAAATTTACCCTTAGAATTATACTTCCATTGTAAAATATGTTCTTGATTTAATAAAGTATTTCCTGTTAAACCTAAGTCCCTTTCTGTAAGAATACCCTTTTGATTTGTTGCTACATTTCTTAATGAATCTGAAGCTGAACTATTCACTTTTGAAGATGGTCTCGCATTCTGATAGACAAATCCAATCTCAGCACAAGGTAAATAGAATTTGGTGTTTAGCGTTAAAAAGTCATAAGGAATGTGAGCGTGAGCATCTGCCTTTTCAAAATACCTAACCAGGTTACTTCTTATCATTTCTATGTACTCTTGTCTAGATGAGACACCTGCAAAATGAGACTATATAAAGATAGGTTCATGTTAAAAATTCTTAATATCGAAAAAATTGAAGAAAGAAGATGATTCAATAGTGCCGGAACCTAATTATATATTATATTATATAATTATTATAATATAGATCCAAAATGAATAAGATCAGGTGGAAGCTATCGTGCTAAAAACTGAATGGTCGTATGGCCGTGGCCGCTAACGATGCTCTTGGGACACTGGGCGAAATCCCATTGAATATCAACCTTGTTGCTGTACGCGAAGCTTTACAGGAATCGGCCAACGGTCTTCAGCTACTCGTGTGAATAAATATGAATAATGATCAACATGCAAGGCAAGCTTCTTCTTCTTCTTCTTCTACTTTTTTAGATCTTTCGATCTGTTTAATTCTGAAGCTGCCTCTGGTTAATTTCTTGGGAGGTAGATTGCCAACTATCCCTCCATCTTTTAGGTGGTCTTCCGGGGGGTCTTGAACCGGGCGGATTGTTTTCTAGGGCAATTTTTGGGAGTCTATTTTCATCCATTCGTCTTACATGGTTGTACCACATCCTCTTGCGCTGCCTTCCCCATCTTACAATATCTTGAATTTTGCACTGCTCTCTAATGTTTGTATTTCTCGCTCTGTCTCTTCTTGTTTTCCCCATTATTGTTCTTATGGTTTTCATTTCGGCAACCCTTAGCATCTGTTTCGTTTTGTTAGTATCTTCGCGCACTTCTATGCCATATGTCATGATCGGTCGTATGCAAGTCTTATAGATTCTAATTTTACTATCTGTGCGCATATACGGATTTGACCAGACTATCTCCCGCAGACATCCTGACAGTGCAGATGCTTTGTTGATCTGACTCCTCAGGTCCTTTACTGGGTCGTGGGTGCTTGATATATCTATGCCCAGATATCTGAATTGCATCACCTGTTCTATGGGGTTGTCCTCAACCAATAACTTACATCTGAGCGGATCTTTTGCTATTGTCATACATTTAGTTTTGTTGGTAGAGATGTTTATATTTAGTAGTCGGCTTGTTTGAAAGAACTGAAAGAGCTGCCTTTGGAGATCATCTTCTGATTCGGCAATAATTGCTGCATCGTCTGCGTAACACACCATACCAATTCTTTTGTTGCCCATTCTATATCCGAGATTAAGAGATGTTACTTTGTTGATAATTTTGCCCATGAGAAGATTAAACAAGAAGGGGCTTAAACTGTCGCCTTGTCTAATTCCTCCCGGTGTTGGAATATTTTCAGTGAATTCGTCTCCTGCTCTAACTTTGGTTACGTTGTTGTTATTTAGTTTATGGAGTATCTTTGTTATACTGGTCGGTGTTTCATTTTCTATTAATATATTTAGAATGTCTCCCAGGCGAACTCTGTCAAATTCCTTCGTCAAATCAATGAAGCAAATATACGCTGGCATGCCGAACTCTATAGCTTTTTCTTTTATTTGTTTTATTATAAATACTGCGTCTGTTATAGACCGCCCTTTTGTAAAACCTTGTTGTTCTTCAGCATTAGTGATTTGCTTTTCCAATTTGTCCTTAAGAATACCAGTGAAAAGTTTCATTGTTGTATTTAAATAGTTTTGTGGGCAGGTTTTTTGTCCTTTTTTAAATATGGGGATTGTGATACTATTATGCCATTCCTCTGGTGTTTCTGTTTTGTTTAATATTTTGTTAAATAGTTGTGCCAGTTTACTTGCAACTTTGGGGCCTCCATATTTTAAAAGTTCATTGGGTATACCATCCGTTCCCGGTGATTTTCTGTTTTTTAGTTTTTTGATCTTTGCTTCTACTTCTTCGTCATTGATTGTAGCACTCACATCTGTTTCGCCTTCGTTTATATTCAGCGTTTCTTCAGCATCATATAGCTCTTTAAAATGCTGTTGACATGTCTCTATAGGTACTCCTTTGGTCTGCACGAACTCGTTAACTGGTTTTTTTCCTGTTGCGGAGCATTTTCCATACTTTCTTTTGGGCACCATATAGGTCGTAGTCCATGTCGCAAGTGAATTTGGCCCAATGTTCTCTTTTGATTGATTTTATTCTGGCGTTTACTTCGTTTCTTATTTGGACATATTCTGCATGAGCTTCTTCCGATTGCGTGTCTTTATATCTCAGGTAGCATTTGCGTTTTAATTCAGAGAGTTCTTTTACCTCTTGGCAAAACCACGGTTTGGTGTGGTTTGTCGCTCTCGTGTTAATTTTCCGCTTTCCAATCGCTTCTTCTGCTGCTTCGTTGATGTATTTCTTAATTTTTTGCCAAGTATCTTCTACTCCCCATTCGGGTTTTAAGTCGATCTCTTTTAGTTTGCTGGTAATCCTGTTCTCATAAAGCAGTTTTGTACTCTCTGTTGCTAGCGACTCTATATTATGTTTTTCGATGAACATTGGGGGTTTTCTGTTTCGTTGCGGACGTTCTAGTAGCATCTTGCATAAAACAAGGTTATGATCAGTCCCCAGGTTAGCAGATGTTAGTGCTCTGACATCAAGTACTTGTGACGGAGTTATCGGTCGATTTGTGATTATAAAATCTATCATTGATCGCTGGCCTCGATTATTGTTAAAAGTGTATTTATGTTGGTCTTTATGAAGAAAGTAAGGCAAGCACGGTATTTAAATTCCAAAAACCGATCACTGTAAACCAACCCTACTCAAATTGCGTCAAAAAATAAACCTCAACATCGCCACATTTAATGCTCAGTCACTTTCTACCGAGAAAAGAAATGAAGGAAGAACTCTCAAAAGTGAATTGGAATATTGTGGGTATCAATGAAGTAAGTAATCGACAGTCCGAGGCGTCGGTTTCTTTATTCACAAAAGAATTGCCAACAAAATTCTGTCAATAAATTAAATCTCAACAAGGGTGGTCTACTTAAACATCAAAATAAGCGCAAAATATATCCTTAAGATCGTTTATATGTATGTCCCTATAATGAAGAAGACTAATGGGCGATGGATAAACAGTTTATTGGAATGGAGACCAAGCAAAGACAAGAGAAACGTCGGTCGACTCCTACACGATGGACTGACGATTAAGAAAGACTAAAATAAAATCTGAATGAGAGTGGCGCAAGATAGAAGGGGTTGGAAACACGAGGAAGAGGCCTACGTTTAGCAGTGAACTTTTGAGGCTTGATGATGATGACAGATATGAAAACATGAAGATGATACAGTGTGCGATTAGTATAGGCAAATGAAGAGGAAAATCGAAAGAAAATATCATTCCTAAAGTAAGGCATCTGTATTTGACTGAATAACTGTATAAATTTTAAAACAACTACCTAATATGTTTAATCAAATCGACTAATACAATAAACGCTGCTTTACGTTTAAAGAGAGTGTCTAGGCTTTGAAAATATGCGGAAATAACATTGATACCAAAGTATACAGATATGAAGTGGTTGTAGATTGAACAGGACTTCCAAAGCCGCTATAGAAGTTTTTATAGCCTCCTTAATACACAGGCATGCTAGCCTTTGTTTACTACTTAGATGCCTTATTGCTCTTACTTGTTGCGTCTTTGTCCACCACGTAACAGACTCATTAGTCAAATAACCCTTGTTTATAACCATAGGGTCATTTTAAAGTTAAGCCCCCAATTCCCACCGCACAGTCTTGTACATCTGCCCAAGGGCATAGTAACTTTCTGTGTGGTTTTTAGTATGTGAGTATACCTAATAAGACTATGATCAAAGTATACCCCTAGCTATGCTGTTTCTTTGGCAAATGAAATCTCTGTTCCTCCTAGCACCGGTGGTTTTAGGCTTTGTAATGCTGCTTTTTTTGTGAAGTTGACAATTTGTGTTTTTTGAGCATTGACTATTACCAGAGACCTATAGAAAGAAGACTTTTAGGAATAACTTTAAGATATAGAACTAATAAATGGATTAGGCAACAGACAAAACTCAAAGACATAGTACAAAGAAGATGTTCCTCAAAATGGAACTGGGCTGGACATTGTGGCTAGAAATCAAAAAAATCTGGAGTGGAAATATGACTAAATCGAAATCATGAAAAAAAAGCGTATGAAGATTGCAACAAACATGGTACGACAAGTTAAAAAGACCAGAGGGACTAAATTGATACAGAATAGAGAAAACTGCAGAGAGGTCTATGTCGAATAGATAGAGAACGGATGAAGAAGAATAAGATGGGTTTTTAAAATAATAATAATTACCTTTGTAACCTGAATTAACCTCAATAACAGATTTGAGATTATTATTTTTTACTTTAATCGTTTCTGACAATTTATCAACATGTGTAAGTATGGATCTTGCCTTTAATATCTTTGAAGTATTAATTTCCTTTTCTAGATTACCAATCGATTCAAGACTATTTATGAACGTTGGATTTTGCACATCATTTTTGTAATCATTGGGTTTCTTCTCAATTTTTAAAGTAGCAACTGGAGAATTTAAGAAACAAATCGACTTAGAAACATTTGGAGTCTTGCATAATTCTCGTTCTTTGGAATTTGCATATTTTCCAAAGGATGAAAGTGATTTTTGTTTTTCTAAAGTATTTGGTATATTTTTAGGAGCAGGATCGAAGAATTCGTAAATTATTTTTTTGTTAGTTGAGTTAGTGAAAAGACAATTAAGATAACTATTTTCTTCGTAATGAAGAATCTGTTTTCTTCCTAAAGAATAATCTTCCCAACGAAGCTCTTCGAAAGATTTACTTTTGTATTCCTTCATAAAGGTTATAGAATGGATAAAAACATTACAATTTAATTCACCATAATAATCAATACCGTTCGTTACACGAAACACAATGGGAGTACCTAGAATATCTTTCCTGTAAACTGGTCTTAAGGGAGGAAAATTCTCCAGGTAAAAATCCTCTATGACCACAAATTTTGAAGCATCGTCTTCCAGAGAATCTTTTTTGGGAACTGTGATTATTATTCCAGATTTTCGTTTCTTTCTTGAAATATTTTCAACTCTTTTAATTGTTAGGGACATTGTGAATTTTAAAATGAACAAAAACTATATTTTTTATTTATGAGCTAAAATTTTGTTTGTCAATTTTGACAGAAATATTTTTAAAATTGTTTTGTGTCTTCTTCTAACATCTTAAGTTTCCTTGCCATGTAAAATGTATCTTGTACAGCAACAACGCATATGTTTAAATAATCACATAAAGCAAAACTTTTGACATAATGAGCACTAAAGTGGTGGTTGAACAATTTGTAAAACTCATAAGATTTGATCTGCTTCATACTGCTTCCCAAAAAAGCCAATGCAAAAGAGTGCAATGAACTTAAAAGTAATTCAAAATAGAATATATAAGAAATTAGATGAAGGTATAAGAGATGCACTGTTTGCAGTAAGTGTTCTTTCGCAGAGATGCTTAGATATAAATCAGGAAGTATATGCCTGTTTCATTGATTTTGCGAAGGCATTTGACAGAGTGCAGCATAATCGGTTTAAAGAAATTTTATTAAATAAAAACATCGACACTAGAGACATTATAATCATATGTCCCCTCTATTGGAACCAAACAGCAAAAGTGAAAGTTGAAAATGAACTGACCGAGGATATCCAGATTCGCCGTGGGGCCCGCCAAGGGTGTATTTTATCACCCTTGTTATTCAATTTATACAGTGAAGCCATCTCAGAATTAGCGCTTGCCGAGGTCAGTGAAGGCCTTATAATAAACGATGAGAAACTTAATAACATAAGATATGCTGACGACACCATCCTTCTGGCAGAAACACTAGAAGAACTGCAACACTTTACTGAACAACTAAATATATACTGCAACGATTATGGACTTAAAAAAAAATTGAAGAAAACCAAGTTCATGGTATTTACAAAAACACAAAACATCAAAGTTAAGCTAGTACTAGATAATACAGAAATTAAACAAATATCTTCGTACAAATACCTTGGAGCATGGATCACAGAAGATACTGATCAGACACAAGAAATAAGATGCCGCATTCAAATTGCACGGTCAACCTTTAATAGAATGAGAAAACTTTTTGTAATCGCGATATCAATATATAGCTCCGGATAAGAATGCTTCGATGTTATATTTTCTCTATCCTTTTGTATTGGGTTCAAGCTTGGACACTTAAAAAATCCAACAATAAAATCCTTAGAAGCATTCGAAATGTGGTGTTATTGACGTATTCTGAAAATGTCATGGATGGGTCACAAAACAAACGAACAAGTTCTCGAACAACTAGGAAACCAATGCGAAGTTTTAAATTCCATAAAAATCAGGAAATAGGAATACTTGGGGCACATCATGAGAGGTGAAAAATACGAACTACTAAGAAATATAATGCATGGTAAAATCAAAGGCAGAAGAAGCGTAGGAAGACATAAAATCTCGTGGCTACGCAATCTCCGTGAATGGTTTGGATGCAGTTCAATTGAATTATTTAGGCGCGTAACCAACAAAATTATAAGTGCCAGAATGATTTCCAATCTCCAATAGGAGCGGAACTTGAAAAAGAAGAAGATTAGATCAAGTCCCATTCAGAAAAAAAGGGACTAAGAAATAGGAAGAACAGATTACATCAAAAAGAAGAATCTCTCTCTTCAATCCTGACCCCCCGAATGGAGGGTAATAGTCATTGTGATGTCGTGTTTTGTTCATTTCCAAAGATCTGTCCCGGTTATTTCTTTTAACTCATGCATAGGTCTTTTGGATATTCCTGTAATTTGATCGATCAATCTTGTTGGACCCATACTTGTCTTTGACGACTTTGAAAAAGCATTTGATACGGTCAATCAAAGTGAAATGCCCCAAGCTCAACACAATTTAGAATATATCACCGATACATATCTCTCATCAGATACATCTATCAATATGCTACTTGTAAAACAATAGATTGGAACGAAAAGGGCATCAATGTAGACGGAAAATTTTTAAATAACCTTAAATTTGCAGATGATATCGTTCTTATTGTAGACAGCTTGATCAAGCACAGCTAACGCTCCAAGAACTCCATAGTGCCACAAAAAGAGTTGGTCTTAAAATAATTTTTTCAAAACCACAATTTATGACAAATTTAGTCCACAACAAAAACATATCAGTAGAAGACAAAGATATTGAGCCAGTTGACTCCTATAAATACTTGGGCCATGAAATCAAAATAAGTCGAGACAACCAAACAATCGAACTGAAAAGAAGAATAAACCTCGCTTGGACTGCATTTGGAAAGATGAAGGATATTTCTAGGTCTAAGATTCCAATGTGTCTGAAAAGAAAAGTATTTAATCAGTGTATTTTGCCAGTGATAATCTACGACGCAGAAACCCTAACACTCACAAGAACAACAGTGAGTAAACTACAAGTTGCGGAAAGTGCAATGGAGAGAATAATGTTAGGGATTTCTTTACGTGATAGAATACGTAATGCTAATACGCAAAAGGTCAGGAGTAGCAGACGTTATTAAAAGGATATCAACACTAAAGTGGAACTGGGCAGGTCATGTAGCTAGATCAGTTGATGACCGGTGGACAAAAAGAATTTTGGAATGGAGACCCCGAATACAAGCTTACAGAAATAGAGGTCGACCCCCAACGAGATGGACAGATGACATAAAAAGAATGACTACAAATTGGATTCAGATGGTGCAAAATCGGACTAAGTGAAAAAACATGCGAGAGGCCTATGTTTAGCAGTGGACGTTAGAGGCTAGTTGATGATGATGATGATCTTGTTGGGGATCTTCAGGAAGAAACTGTCAGAACCTTTTAGAATAAATTACGAGCTGTGCCAGGGAGACTCTCTCTCTCTCTCTCTCTCCTGTATACTGTTCAATCTGACTCTGAAAAAAGTAGTATTTATGCCACAAATCACAAACACCGGCATGATTTATTGAGCCATATGAGTCAAGTATATGACTTAATAAATAGGACAGATTTATCCGAAATAATAAGTGAATTTAAAATACCTTTCAAACTAGTTAGGCTCCTCCGAATGACGATGGCGGACACAGTGATAAAATTAAAATCAATAGCTTATTTTGATAAGAACAGATTCAGAGAAATAGAAATAAAACAGAAAATTCAATAAAATAGGAATTCTTAATTCATTCGTATGGGATAAAAATATCTCAATTAAGAATAGTGGGTAGAGCCATAATGGGCTCAGATTTGAGTTATCGATCAGAATTGAGGACTCTTATCGCAGATATTAGAAGAAGGCTTTTTCTGGTATAAATAACCTATATAAGAAGAAGCACATGAATATCAAGAATAGAAAGAAATATTGAGGAAATAAGAACCAAATGGAAACAGGAGAAACAGTGGTGAATCGAATATAAAAACGATCTTTGAAGTGGTTATCCAAAATCACACATTAAAAAGGTGTTGCAAGCACTTCATTGCAATCTTTATGGAGGATATTTTGGTGCCAAATGAACACTGGCCAGAGCTCGTGATAGATTTAACTGGATCAATTGTTGCCGAGATGTAGAAGATTGATGTAAGAAATGCGATTTATGTAACAGTAGAAAAGGACCTAGAACAAGAAGTGGTAAAATGGTACAATATCTTTCTGGGGAGACTTTTGAACGACTTTTAGTGGATATTCTCGGTCCACTTCCGATGACAGAGTAAACAAGTAATGTAATGGCTGTAACGGATTATTTTTCAAAATGGTCTGAAATTCCACATCTTCCTAATCAAGAAGCGACTAGAGTAGCAGAAGCATTTTTGTAATTTAGAGTTACATTCTGATGTAGGACGAAATTTTAAATCATAATTATGGCAAGAATAAATGAAACCTTGGGTATTAAGAACACCCCCACTACGGCTCTCCATCCTTAATTAGACGGAATGGTCGAAAGACATAATAGAACTGTTTGTCGATACTTTTCAGTGTTTGTCACTGATAATCAAAAAGAATGGGATACTTTAAATCGTCTATTCTTGTTAGCCTATAGATATTCCGAACATGAAGCACCGTCGTTATTTTTCATCGATAACGATCACCGGAAGAGAAATGAAGCTTCCTCAGGATTTTATTTTTGAAAGATTTCCTCTCTGAAAAGGAGAACGTTTATCTCTGGTGTACAACAAAAATTAAAAAAATTGAAAAAAGTCATCGAATTTGTTCGTAAAAGTTTGAAGCTTCAAAGTGATAAAGCCAACATCAGGCTCGACAAGCATGCTACTGGTACAACTTTCGAAATAGGTGACCCAGTATGTTCGTACAATCCCACACGTAAAAAAGGACTTTATCTAAACTTTAATGAAACTGGGAGGCTCGTACACCATCCTGCAGAAAATTAACGATCTAATCTATCGCATCCAGTTTTCAGTTAGAAGTAAACCCAAGATAGTGCATATCAAAAGATTAGCTCCACATCATGTAACGGATCTACCCTATTGGCTTCACCGTTCGCTGATAGACCAGTTATTCCTGTAGTCCTGTAAGATTTATTACTCATAGAAAAAGTCCCTTGATGAAAAAGAAGAAGTATTAAAATTCTAGAATATTTGACATTTCATCTAAAAAAGCCTGAACTGCCTGGTTAAGTTTGAAAAGTCAGAAAATGTATATAAACAGAGGAATTTGACAGTTTAATAATAGTAGTATTTTGAAGTTTATAGTTGTCATTGTATTAAGTATTGTAATATTAATGGTGTTAAATAAAGTTATTTTAAAGAAATTTAACAGAACTTTAGTCCAAATGTGGTTTTAGCAATGCCAAAAACACTATCGGATGAAAATCTATATCTGAACACCACATAACTATTACTGGAAAATTACAGTACTGGAATAGGAAGGTAAAGTTCTTTTACCCTATGACAGCCGATATGTAATTAGAATATGATCAGTGGGCCTCACCAGTTGGGCGTTAATATTTAATTCCGATCGCTTGAAAAGTAAAAGTATTTAATTTCCTGTATTTTATGTTCAATAATAATATTGGGTTTTTCTGTATCAAAGTCAAATAAAATGAATATAATATGTATATACAGGGCATGCTAAACGAAGTGGGATTGAATATTTCGAATACTCGAAATTATTTGTCTACATCAAATGTTCATCAAGATCTCTATAATTCTCTTTTTTGAGTAGAGCGAAAATTATACGAGTGGTTTTGCATGCAGTAAAATTGGAAAATACTTGCCAAGTTGCTGGTATGTCCAAATTTGAATAAAATACATCCAAGACTTTACTTTCTGCAGACACTGTATTAAATATAACCTTGAAACAAATTGGCACTAAATCACTTCCGAGTTTTCAACAAAACAAAAGGTTTAAACACATAGATAAATAATATAATAGTAGAAATATATAGGCAACTCAATGTAAACATTTCGTTTATTAGGACCCCTTGCGGCTGGGGTCAATAATAATCATCTTTTGGCAGCAAATTTGAATGGACACCCCTTACATACATTACCTTTAGCGCCTCTTGCGGGCTATTCCTTTACTAATTAAAATTTACTGGAAAATAAGGATATATAAAAAATGCACAATTTTTTATAGATACACGTATATTTATTTGTTAAGATAAAACAGTTATAAACTAATTACATAATATTTATTACGCCTATTTTCAGAAGTTAAATACTATTATTTTTGCTTCCTGACAACTTACTATCATCATCCTTTTTGTAATTTTTCCATGATTTGTACACAACGAAACAATACAATACTTCACTATGTTTAGTTTTTTTACTAGCAAAACACAAAAATGATTTGCTACAATAGGTAACTCAAACTAAACTTTAAAAACTAAGTAACCAACTTAAATTAAAATTACTAAGAATAAATGCAAACAAAAGTTAAAGATAATAAAATAAAATTGAAAACTTGTAAACAAACGGAAGATCTGTCATTACTTTTGATAGAATTGACATTGCTTCGTTTGATTATTTTATTTGGTTTATGGTTGGTTGAAGTCTTCGTGAGAGAGATAGGCTGTCATTTCTCTTTATTAACACGCTGGGGTTAAAGTGATGGGGGAATGAGCCAAGGTCATCATATAAGATTCCAGGCCTTGGTTTAAACACGTGTAGTCCAGTAATTAATACCAAAGCTATTTAGAGTATGCAGTCCAGTAATTAGACCGAAGGTACTTTATCGTTTAACTAAAACAACCACAAAGTCCGAATTGAATACCCGAAACTTTTTTGTTACTTCTTTTTAGCAAACGATTTATCATATTCACTGTTTGATATTTCACTATCAGACTCGTCAGTATCTTAATTGTCTATACGAATAATTAGAGGCAGGACCTGATCTTCCGTATGTCTAATACAATTTTGCCATAGTTCTGCCTTGATTTTTTCTAGTGATTCTTTCCATAAACTTAGAAAGCTAACGTCATCTGTTGTTTTGGATACATGTTTATCATAAAAATTTTTGTTTATACGCCAATCTAACTCAATTGCATTATAGTGACAATGGTAGGGCGGAAGTCGAAGAACTTCATAGCTATATTTAAGAACCATTTAGTTAGTAATAAATTTCTATTGAATTTTGTGCTCTCCACTCCTTTGAAATAAATAGACTTTTAAAAATATGTCACTGTGATAAATTTTCTTTTCTGTCAACCACAACTTTATTTCTTCTTTTGTCCAGCTGCTTGAAGAAAATCTCTCTTCTACTCTTAAGTGGTAGGATGCATTATCCAACACTATTATGGATGGTGCTCCAATTTTTTTAACAAATTTTCTTCTAACCAATTTTTAAAAATATTTGCATCCATATTTCGATGGTAATCACCTCTATTTTTTGTGGACGAAAAAATTAAACTAGCGTCAGGAATAAAACCCTCCTCAATACCAGCATGACATGAAGTATAATGTAGTGTTTCGTAACATTTCGTAGTGTCATCTTGCCAGGATGCTTTTGACATTTTTCCTTTAGCGATAATCCAAGATTCATCTAAAAATGCAACTTGTCTCGGACTATCAGACGTTTTATTGTTCATGTATTTTTTTAACAAATGCCACCGTTTTAAACAACATTAGAGAGTTCACACAATACTTGTCTATTATTTGTCTTTTTATATCGAAAATCTAAAGGTCTTACTCTCATTCTGCACTCTCCAAAAATTTGTTAAACTAATATCACACAGTTCCTTGTCTTTTATTTTTTGCAACACGTCACTAATTTTTACATGTTCTTTGGCTTTATACATATTATATATATTTTTATTTGTAAGTTTAACTGACTGGTGCAAATCTAAAGTTTTTGGATGTCGACGATTTCTCTTGCTTAGTTTATTTATTTCATCTTCACTCATGTTACTAATTGTTCGGAATGTCCTCTCTGAGATACCGCAACCATCGCATGTGTGTTTCTGAACTGCCATAAGAGATGTCAATGGAGCCATATTATTTTTTTCCAAATTAAAATAACTTTCGACTTTCACTATACTACTATAAAAAAATAGGTACTTATATACAACTATTACATCCTAAAAAGTACGAGGGTTGTACAACATACGAAACAATCGAACACAAATTATTTAATAGCCAATGCTAAACAAGCATAAACACTGCTATATTTTGCTAAATTATTAAATAACACCAATACAACCCACGACCATTAATTAATTTTTAACGATAAACAGAAGTGTAATACGATGACCAGTTTGAATTGTTTGTTGTTAACAGTGTCGTTAACAGAAAAATATTTTTAAATAGCATGAATCATTTTTCAATGATTGTGTGAATTTAAGAAATGCATTACTAAACAAATTTTTAAAGTGTGTATAAAGGAGATTACAATTATTATGACACATGGTACTACTTATTTTTCAAATAAGATATTCTTGTAAAGGCATAACTTTGATTATTGGGTAAACCTACATTATATGATACGTCAGAAGAAATTAAAAAAAAATAGCATGTAATAAATTTACTGTTTAAATAAATATTCCGTACTCGTACTATTGCAGTAAAATATTAAAACCAATAAATGATAGCTTGTTGAGCAGTGCTGATTAAAACAACAGAGCAGTAAAATGTTATTCATAAAGGTAGTGTAAAATATATCGCCGCTTATCTGGTCCGCTAGTAATAAAGTTACCAGCATTTAATTGCAAAGCGGTCTTCTTAGATGAAAAATACTTTATTATCGTTCCTTATTAAATATGCATATGCATGAATATGAATATTGAATATAGTTAAAATTCATCTGCACGTAATTAGGCTGCGAGGCAATAGATCGTAGGTGGCAAGCCCTTTTGACTATTAAGTGACTCTCCAAACATCTGAAACCCATGAACTAAACCTAAACAAGTTGATACAGAATTCCATAATTCTGGAATGGGTGTCATAAATGGAAAATGTACAATAAATCAAAACAGAGTAGTGAAACTAATGTATACAAGGGCTTCCATGAAAAAAAAACTAACCACAATGTTTTAAATACTAGACATAGTTAAACATTTAAAATGAAAGATGTTTCACTATAGAGTGAATTTTTATCTCCTACAAACTTTAAACTTTATTTAATAAACACTAATAAATTACTCAAATGAATTTTTCTCCGCCACTGTCGCAATTATCCTTTAGCACGTATTCTAAATACTTCAGAAAGTATAGAATATCTATTTGCTGTAGACTTTTCCTTGTGGATATAGAATGAGACTTTCGTGTTGCCAGAGATTAAGAAACACTGTATATAAAGTTTTTAAAAATAATTACGGTTTTGTGTTTATCATTCGATCATGACTAAAATTATTAAATTAATTAATCTAACGTATCATGATTAGCGATGATCAAGTCTTGTTTTGTTTTTGACCTCTCGAGGGTTTAGTAAAATTAGGTTTGCGTGAGAGATAAAGGCAAAAACACAATGGCTGTTTATTCCAATTACAACAAAATGGTTCCATTAATCATTTTACAGTAATGGAAGTTTTTACGTGATACAGGCCGGAGCTTGATAGTTTAAGGCAACGGAGAGTTTAATTTTGTTGAAATATATTTTAAATTAGTTTTTTTATTTAATGAATTATTATCAATTATATACAGTAAGGTAAAACAAAAGTGGGAGTTGAAAATTGTGCTAAAATTAACTTACTTAGCAATACTACCCGAACAGCTCAACTCTCTAACCTCCCTCTCTCTCGCACTCTCTCCATATATATATATATATATATATATATATATATATATATATATATATATATATATATATATATATATATATATATATATATACAGTCATCTTAGAAAGAACTCACTACTTACAACTGTGTTCTTCTCTCATTGAGAATGATAAATCTTACATTTCACTTACATCCAATCCCACTTCTTCTCTACAAAGGAAATGCAATACATTAATCGCATCCTTAGCCTCTTCTAATGAGATTGACCGTAACACAAAGAAAAAACTAACAACATACAATGGGAATATTGCAAAGTTTTATGCTTTACCAAAAATCCATAAACCAACACTATCGGTTCGTCCCATAGTAGCTTCCATTGGAACTCCAACTGAAAATATCTCAGCTTTTGTTACAGACATACTTACTAATGCATATAATTATGAAATACAATATTACATCAAAGATTCTTTTGAGATGGTAAATAAATATAATGGTTACATATTACCATCTAATTATGTCCTCGTTAGCCTTGACGTTGTATCCTTATTCAGCAACGTTCATTTAGGAATATGTTTGACATCAATAGAGATTAACTGGGACCGTATTAGAGGTTGTTGTTCCATGTCTTATGACAGATTCATCAATATCGTCGAATTTCTCTTTAATAACACTTACTTCTCTTTTAATGGTAAATTCTATCAACAAACTTTCGGTACCCCTATGGGAGCAAAGATTTCTCCTATCATTGCAACTTACGTTATGGATTATGTGTTAGACTCAGTCATTCCTTTACTATCCTTTCAAATTCCATTTATTAAAAAATATGTTGATGATATAATTTTGGCTATACCCAATGACAAGGTAGATGAACTATTAGACACCTTTAATAGTTATGACCCCTACATCCAGTTCACTATAGAGAGGGAAGATGGTAATTGTTCCGTCCCCTTTCTCGACATAAGGATGATTAGGGAAATCAACAACATTAAAATAGATTGGTATCAAAAACCGACACATTCTGGTAGATACCTTAACTACCACTCTTACCATAATAACTCTACCAAAGTCAACTTAATCAAACAGATGAAAAATAGAGTAATTAAACTATCAGATCCATCATTTCATACAAAAAACCTACAAATCCTTCTGAAACTTTTTATTTCAAATTCTTATCCAACACCATTAGTAAATAAGATTTTGTTTAACACTATCCATAACGAAGATACTTCACCTTTCCATCGTGACTAACAATGCTGATCCTGATGTCTTAAGTAGGAACCCAGTCTCGGATACTCCTATCAATAAATATTTTTCATTACCCTATTTCAGAGATATCACTCCGGGGTTAACAAGGATTCTAAAAAGTTTTGAAAATAGCTTTTCTAATAATAATAATAACATTAAACTGAATGTGGCTTGTAGATCAGCCCTAACAATTAATAATCTTTATTCGAAGATAAAAGATAAGACTCCCATAGATAGGCTTAGTAATATTGTCTACAACATTCCATGTCTCTCTTGCAACAATTCCTACATCGGCCAAACATCTCAATTATTGAAATCACGTATTACACTACACAAAAGTGATTCTCGACTTCACCCTGACCGCTGTGCATTAGCCAAATATGTCCATTCCACTGGTCATCACATGGACTATACGAACACTACAATTCTCCACCGTGAGAGCAATAAATCTAAAACAGAGTTCATTGAAATGTCTTATATTTTCCTTAACGATTTTTCCATCAATGTTAAGAGTGACATTAAGAATCTAAGCGATATATACCACTTCTTACTTAAATCAGATACCAAGAACAATACAACATCACAGATAACCAACTTGACTGATATATCTATTAACAACTAACCTACTTTAATAATAATTTTCATTAACAAAAAAAGATAACATTCCCTTGCTTTTCTTAGATATATCTCAATAAGATATTATTACAATAATACATGAACAATTTACTAATTAAAAATAAAAGAATTTCAATTAGAAATTCTAAACTAATATCTCCCCAGACTGAGATCTAACTTCATCGGTTTTACCAATGAACCTTAACGACATTCATATCAAAAGAACTACTTGTAATTGTTTCGGCGCTTGCGTTCTATAAAAACAGAAGCTCACATTCAAACTTTACAACAATTAAAAATTTAGTTATTGCCGACAATTCAAAGAATTACTTCCTTTAAACACCACTATGTTGTTACTAGCTAAAGTTTTTTAACATCATAACTAGACATTTCTAAAATTTCACGGTAAGGTAAATGTTTTTTATCAGATAATATATGGTAGCTAATTATAATTTATTCTCTTTCAGCCCTGAAGAAGCCAAAATTCTCTTTGGCGAAAACGTTAGGTGAAATAATTGATACACATTAGAGTTTTTTTTGCAGATTTCCCCAATATTTAAGAGTTTACTATATATATATATATATATATATATATATATATATATATATATATATATATATATATATATATATATATATATATATATATATTATGAATGAAACTATCTTTATGCTCTTTATAATGAGAATCTATTCCATAAATTTGGAAAAGTAGGTGAAGGGTGGACCGAAGATGTCGTAGGAAACTTTGGTTTGGACCAAAGAAATGACAGAGAAGAAATACTGGTCCAATTTTGCCAGGAAGAAAATCTAATGATCATAAACACCTGGATTAAACAACCAAAAAGAAGATTATATAACATGGAAAGCACCTGGCGATAATCAAAACCGCATAATAAGAAACCAGATTGATTATATATTAATTGACAAACGTTATAGAAATAGAATCAGGGGAGTTAAAAGAGTAAAAAGAGTTCCGACCACAATCCTGTTATTGGTAAAATTTTAATTAAACAAAAGAAAATCAAATACAGAGAGAAGATAAAACCTAGCCTCGAAAAACTAAAGATCCAATAGTACAGACAAAAATAGAAAAAACACTCAATGATACACTAAAAAAAAGTTTAGTGAAACACCCGCTTAAGCAGAAGAAACAATAGAAAGTATTTGATACACCTTCAAAACAACAATCAAAACTATACAAAGAGAACAACTATAAGACAACATCAGAAAAACAAAGAATACATGGATGATAGATGAAGTCCTAGAACTGATGGATATAAGGAGATCTTACAGAAATAGCAATGAAGAAAAATATAAAGAAACCCAGAGAATCATCCGAAACAAAATCAGGAAAGCCAAAGAAGAAGTGATGAGCAGCAACTGTGAGGAACTGGGAGATTTACTAAAATAGCATGACTACTTTAATGTATACAAAATTATTAAGGAAGTCACAAATATGAAGAAAAAAATCACTACAACAACTTTAGTAGATGATAACAACCAAATAGTATCTAGTCCAGAAAATGTAGGAGATATGTGGGAAAATACATCAAAGATCTGTTTGATGACAAGAGAATAGAACCACAAATGAGTACAAGAAAAATACTTGATACATTAACATTGGAAGTTACAAAAACAGTCAATATGGCAAAGCCACGAAAAGCTTCAGGTCCAGATGAAATATACGTAGAGATAATAAAGCTTATCAATGAAGAAAATCTTCAGACGTTAACACTATTATTTACCCAAAATTGTACATCAACAGAGAACGCGAAAGAAACCTGAGCGACAATCGATTTGGATTTCGTATGGGGCTTGGTACAAACGAGGCATTATTTGGCCTCCAGATATTACTACAAAATGCCAAGATCATCGAAAAGGCGTGTTTCTCAGTTTTATCGACTAACAAAAAGGGGTTGATCAAGTAAAACACACAGAACTCATAGAACAACAACTCATACACAACGTGGTATAGACCATAACACTGGAGCACTTATTAAAAAACTATATTGGGATCAAATGGCGTCGATCAAAAAAGACAATCGTCTGATAGCAGAATGGCCAATAAAAACAGGAGTTCGTCAGGACTGTGTAATTTCTCCACTGTTATTTAATATATATATATATATATATATATATATATATATATATATCTATATATATATATATATATATATATATATATATATATTCCGAAATGATCTTTCAAAATGCCCTCGAAATATTGAAAAAGGAATAAAAATTAACGGAGAATACGTAAACAACTTAAGATACGCAGACGACACCGTCATTATTGCGGACCGTGCTGAGGGTTTACAACGACTTTTGAATGTCATAACCAGAGAGGGAGATAGCTTGAGACTAAATATAAACACAAATAAACCAAAATTAATGGCTGTTACACGTGCACCAAATGTCGACATTAATATTCATATCTATAACAAACATATAGAACCAGTACAAAGATTCCAGTATCTTGGTTGCTGGATAACAAACGATCTTGACCACGAGGTCGAAATACGTGCTCGTGTAGAATATGCTAGGTCCGCATTTCAACGAATGAAAAAATTCCGAATAAACTCTACGTTATCCATGGATATCCGATACCAATTTATAAAAACGTTTATTTATTCCATATTGCTATACAGAGTGCAAATATGGAAATTACAAGTATGAGGCATGTAGAAGTCTTTGAGATGTGGGTTTTTCGAAGGATGCTGAAGATCTCTTGGACCGAGCACGTGGCAATGAGGTGCTAACAAGAATGGGTACTGAGAGAAAACTCCTAAATATTGTAAAAAACAGAAAAACGAGTTATCTAGGACATATTTACAGAGGAGAAAAATACAACTTCCTACGACTTATAATGGAAGGAAAAGTGGAAGGAAGAAGAAATACAGGAGGAAGAAAATGGTTCTGGTTGAAGAATGTTAGAGACTGGACAGGCATGGGCACACATTCGATACTAAGAACAGCTTAAGATAGAGAGCAATTTGCTGTAGTTATAGTCAACCTTCAATAATGGAGAAGGCACCTTAAGAAGAATAGTTACCAGACTTCAGTTTCATCGTGGCAAAGCTATCGCTGAGTTCATGTTTATTTTGCAATCAAAAAATATTATAAACCAAGAAAAAGTACGTGTGATCATGACTTTAAAGTATTATATCGATTTAATAAAGAAAATGTTAAGTGGCTTTCAAATAACTTCTTGAGTGAAAAATCAGAAAAAACAAGAGGTGGAGCTACATGTAACTTCTATAAAATGAAAATATTTTTAAGATATGTAGCTGACCGGGGTTTCAAACAGGAGTGGGAGAAGATATTGGTGTTCATCAAGTTACTGTGTCTAAGGTTGTGACGCAAGTTGCTGACCAGATAATAGAAAAATGCGCACGTTGGATAACATCTCCTCACAATCAGGCGGATATAATAGAAGCTAAAGAAAGATGGCAAACAAAGTACACTTTTCCGTATGCTGTAGGTGTGATCGATTGCACCCACATAAAAATAAAAATACCAAATCTTCATGGTGATGAATATATCAATCGCAAAGCGTATAACAGTATTAACGTTCAAGCCACTTGCAATGCAGATGAGTGGTTTACAAGTGTAGATGCATCATTGCCAGGATCTGTCCACGATTCACGGATATAAAGCAACTCACAAAATTGTAACAGTGCTAAAAATGAGTTAAGGTCAAACGCAATAATTTTATGAGATGAATGTTATGGAGTAGCACCGTGGTTAATGGTGCCCTATAGAAATCCAAATACTCCTGCAAAGCTGCTTATAACAAATTATTTACAAAGGAGCATGTAATAATTGAAAGATGTTTTGGACAACTAAAACAACGATTTCCGATGCTTCAATATAAAGTTCGGGTATCGATAGAAAATTAATTACTATTTATAACTGGGAATAAGCCACAATTAAAGATAAAAATACGTTTATTAAATCTATATATAAATCATCGTCTACAATGTGAAAAATTTTTCCTGTTACTACTTTGCCTTCTGGATCTCCCAAATCAATAAGTCTTGAATTTCTTAATAAAGAAGCAAATGTTTGTGGTGTTTTATCTTCAGGATTTTTAATAGTTTTAAATTTCTGAAAAGCTTGGGCATAACCCCCTGATGTACTTAGAAAATGTTTCAAAACTTGTATGTTGTTGTATGTTACAAAACGTAGCTAAATATTCAAATGATGGACTCGATCCAATGAAGCCCCCAAGACAAGGTATTCCGGATCCGTGTCCAGTAGAAGATGAAAATAGCATTAGACAAAGTGAGCAACGAAGGCAATCTGAATTAGCAGAAATCGTTTTTGCTCTAACTTGAGGTAAGTAAAAGTTTAAATACAAAACAAAACATTTATAATTTTTTTTTACTCTCTTACTAGTAAATTGTATATTACCTACTATTTGGATGCTAAGTAAATGCATCATAACAGATACTGACACGTAATGACAAGCACGTAATAAAAAAAATTACGCTTCAGTTTTATAAAAATGTGTAATATCACATAAGCCTCGTAAGTCAGTTGGTCGAGTTACCATGGAAACGAATTAATAGACGTTATTTTGACAGATTAAAAATTATTAATCTGTCAGTGTAAATATAGTGGTAATTTAATTTTTATTTTTATAAACGGAAATAATGGTAGAAAAAGTATAGTACACAACTTGAGTTGTAAGCTTATTACATGCTTGTAAAATTACTGCGCTCGCCGCTACGCGGCTCGCGCGCAACTTTTTTACTCGCATGTAATAAGCTTCTTACAACTCTCGTTATTTAATATACTATTATCGTTAACATCTTTTCTTACAGCTGACATGTTTTATTATGCATCGGTTAAAAAAATATTACATATTAACGTAAGTTTTTTCGTTTTTTAGAATATTTAGAATACTTAGACATTTATACGGAGGAGTACAAGAAAGCGGGATATGGTGCAGGCGCTACAATTTTGAGTTGTATCAATTGTATGAAAAATGCAACATCATCCGGTCTATTAAAATTAATAGACTAAGGTGGCTAGGACACCTTGGAAGAATGAGACACTGGAGACCCTCAAAGACAGATATTATCTCAAGAGCCAGTTGGAACCAGGAAGAGGGGCAGGCCAAGATCTAGATTTAAAACTCAAGTCGAAGATGACTTTTGAGGAATCTAGGGGTCAGAAATTGGAAAGCTAGGAAGAAAGATAGGGGGGAATGGAAACTAATCCTTGAACAGGCCAAGACCCACCCAGGCTTGTAGAGCCAAAGATGATGATGATTTTTCGTTTTTTCTGTCAACAATAATATTATTATTGAACGTAGATTGTTCATTTATATCAAAATTTAGCACCCTCTTTAGTACTTGCTCTTTTATTTCCAAATCTCTCAGTTGTTTTAGCAAAACTAGTCTTTGTAGTTCGGTATTTGAAAGTCGTTTGGTATCATTTGTCTCGTATTTTTCAAGAGGACTAATTTTAAAAGGTGCTTTTTTTTAGGTGAATATAATTCAATAGTAGTATCATCATTTGTGTAACACGTTGCAGAAACAGAAGATCTGCGGATCATATACATGGCCGATGATTATAACATAACCTTACTTTAGTATAATGTAAGACTACACATACCTTTTTGGTGTTTTGCTTTTTTCACACAATTCCAAAGGTAACTAGAGGTTAATGAACAAACGATAGTTTTATTTATAAATATTACATTACCAGATATCTTTGTACTAGATTTGTATCGCATTCCATGATTTCCAATAAAATATTTTCCCAATCCTTTAGGGCAAATTTAGACAATTTTCTTATTTACAGTTCTATCAATATCAGTCTTTGTCTTGAGTATCAATTTCATGTTATTACTGTTTTTTAGATTTGACTTGTCGTTATTTGTGAACCGAAATTAAGCTCCCATTGTTTTTTCATGGCTTCAAGTGCTTTTGATTTTTCTTAGTCGGACTGCTGGTGATTGTGACTTGGACAAAAGTATGGGAAAATCACGTACCATATGCACAAATCATATTTGGAGTTCGCAACCTTTATTTCTTTCGTCTTCACTGCTTTCACTCATTGCAACAAGACAACACGATGATTACCTAATTCCTTAAATAAAAAGCAATGCAAGGCTATGCCGAACGCTATCAAACAGGCTCTGACAAGTTTAAAAAATAAATAGAGAGTATATATGTACTCTTATGTACTGTGAGAGCGGTCGCGCGTTGTGGTAGATACACGGGTAATATATTTAGTATAATATCTATTACCTACGCTGCGCTGCGATCGGGTGCTTTTCGCTATTCCTACTCCATTACTAAAGCAACCTTCCAGCTTCCAGTGCACAAATAACCTGTTAAGGGATAGTACGTTGCTGAGAATTTTGCATTTGTATTTCAGATATGCGCGCGACTTTTTAGGTAAGTTTTTATACCATCTGTTTTTTTGTTATAGTTACATTATTCTTATTGTAATATTGATAACATATTACTATTTCATGCATTTTTTTTTGTTAAAAACTTTCTAGGTTGATATAGGAGGTCTGTATCTCTCATATACACGCGACCATTTGTGGCAATTAGTACCATTTTGTTTATTTTATTTTAGAAATAGCGGATAAGAACAAGATTTTCAATCTCAATTTATTTATTTATCGTATGGCAATTACAACACATTTAGAACAAAATTACAAACACTAGTAATATAGGTATATGACAAACTTTAAATAATTACAAACAAACATCAAGTGTATTAACATAATCAATTGACTCTGAAGTTGCAAACAGGAAGTCTTCAGGGCTACCGTTGTAGGATCTTGAGGGACACTCTTCAATAATGTGGTCGATCGTTTGGCTCTTCCCACAGTCACATTGAGGAGACGGATTCTTTCCCCATTTATGTAGCATGTATGCACATCTGCCATGTCTGGTTCGGATCCTGTTTAAGTGGACCATGTTTTACGTGGAAGATCAAAACCTGGTGGCTTGTGGGTAATACAGGGCATGTTATTTTGCCATGCATTCCATTCTTGGGACCATGCATTCGTGATGTTGAACTCCTCATGTATCATTCTTGCCGTTTTCATTGGTGGTTTTCTAGAACTTAGACGGGTATTTCGTACATCCTCGGTATCTTGGTGGATCGGCAGGTTTATATTGTTCATGATCTTTTTGTATTCACATGTAAGTGCGTCAACTCGTCGTAAATGTGAAGGTGGAATGTGACTTAATACTGAAAGCCATTGGGTGGGAGTTGATTTAATTGTACCAGCTATCATCCTCATAGTGCTGTGCAGCTGAGTGTCGACCTTTTTTACGTGTGGACTGTGTAGCCAAACTGGGGCACAATATTCAGCGGTCGAGAAAACAAGGGCTAAAGCAGTAGAGCGGAGAGTGGAAGCCGATGCTCCCCAGGTGGTACCGCAGAGCTTCTGTATAATGTTATTTCTTGTACTCAACTTTTGGGCAGTTTTTGTTAAATGCTCTTTAAATGATAGCGTTCTGTCTAGTGTTACGGCCAGGTACTTCGGTGTTTTGTTGTGGGAAAGTGTGGTATTTTCAAACCGTATGTTGAGTTCCTTTCCAGAAAGTTTATTATTCAGTTGAAAGCAACTTAATTCTGTTTTGGATGCATTTGGTTGAAGCCGCCACTTGCGAAAATATTTGCTCAATATATATAAGTCTGCCGTCAGAACTTCTTCAGATGTTTCTTGTGTTCTGCATCGTGTAGTAAGGGCCCAGTCATCGGCGTATCCGAACTTTCTTGATTGTGTTTCTGGCATATCTGCTAAATCTAAGCTAAATAGTAATGGAGAGAGCACTGACCCCTGTGGTAGGCCATTCTTAAGTTTCTTTGGTGGGCTGATATCTGTGCCCATCACTACTTGAAACATTCGGTCGTTGAGCATGCTATCTATTAAACGTGCTATTTGTTTACAGGAGATTGCACGGAGAATTTTGTATATAAGGCCCTCTCTCCATACTGTATCGTAAGCTGCCGAGAGATCAATAAATGCCGCTGAAGTTTTAAGTCTTCTTTGGAAACCCGCTTCGATGTAGGTGGTGAGTGACATGACCTGGTCTGCGCAGCTTCGTTCTGGTCGAAAACCCGCTTGTTCGACTGGGATCACCTGGAACAGTTCTGTACTGATTCTATTATATATAAGCCTCTCTAATAGTTTGTAGATGGCAGAGAGAAGCGCAATTGGTCTGTAGTTTTTTGGGTTGTCAGCGGGTTTGCCTGGCTTTGGTATAGCTATTATCTTAGAGCGCTTTAGTTCTTGTGGGATATTTCCAGTTTCCATGATCTCTGTGAAAAATCGAGCCAACCAAACTTTTGTATACTTGACACAATTTAGTAGGAATTCAGGGTGAATATTATCAAATCCTGGTGCTTTTGCTGGCTTTACGTCTTTTAGAGCCTCTGATATGTCTTCGCTGGTGAAGGGGAGGGAATGCTCCGTTTCTGTGGCTACATATTATAAGTTTTAAGTTCTCTCTTTACGTAGATGGTGTGTGCTTTATCCTTTGGTGCTCTGGATGTTTTTACTATATGTGATGCTATGGCATCTGGCTTTACGGCTGCCTCTCGGCGTTTCGTTTGGACACCACTCCCTTATTTTCTTAGTAATGACCATGCCTGTCTACTTAGTCATGCCATGCTCAATCTCAATGATACCACTTATATAGAAGCTGTTACAAATTTGATGTTTGCTGATGACGATATACGAACATGTTTCGGAACGTGATGACGATTCTGACTTCGAATTGAGTAATGGAAGTAATGCCGAAGACGAAGCTGACAGTTCCAACGAGACTTATATAGCTCATCTAAAGAAAAATGGAAAAGTTTTTGACACATGGATTTAGCAAACTATCCGAACAAAAAAGTAAGCGACCACCTCGCAATATATTACTCCGTCTCCCTGGGGTTATTGGAAGGGCTAAGAATATCACAGACATCGTTGATATTTGGAAGTGCTTTATAACTGATCCTATGGTTGAGAGCATCGTGAACACAAATAAGTACATAAGTTCTATAAGATCTAATTATTGTCGTCCAAGAGATCCCAGGGATACAGACACACTAGAAATAACAGCCTTTTTAGGCTTGCTTTATTTGGCGGGCATTTACCATGGTAATCGAGTTAACCTTCAAGAACTATGGATGAATTCAAAACAGTGATGAGCATAGCTACGAGAGTAGAACGTAAAATAATGGATCGCTTGGCTCCAATAAGGAATATTTTCGAGGAGTTTGTGTCTAATTGCAAAAAATGCTACTCGCTTGGGACAAATGTTACAATTGACGAGAAACTAGAGGCATTTCGTGGAAGATGCTCGTTTATTCAATACATCCCAAAAAAACCCAATAAATATGGGATTAAAATTTATGCCATGGTTGACGCTCGCATTTTTTACACTTTTACAACATGGAAATTTATGCAGGGATTCAAACCAGATGGCCCATTCTCCATAAGTAACAAACCACGAGACGTGGTAAAAAGGTTGGCAACACCTATATTTAATACGGAGAGAACACTGACCACTGAAAACTGGTTTTCTGATTTTGATTTGATAAAAGATCTTGATGAGAAAAAATTGCCTTTGTAGGAATGATGAAAAAAAAATGAGATCCAAATTCCCAATGAATTTAAAGTTACAAAAAAGCGTGAGCCCAATACCGATATTTTTGGGTTTCGGAACGACATGACTCTTGTTTCCTACGTGCCTAAGCGCTATAAAAACGTAATATTAGTTTCAAGCCTACACGATGACACAGCAATCGACGCAGAAACAGGTGACCAAAAGAAACCCGAAATTATAACATTCTATAACAAGACAAAGGGAGGTGTAGATACAGTAGACAAACTTTGTGCTTCTTACAATGTTGCCAGGAACACCAGAAGATGGCCGATGGTAGTATTTTTTCCATGTTAAATGTAGCGGCGATCAATAGTTATATAATCTATTCCACCAATAATAACGAAAAAATGCTTAGAAGAAAATACCTTCGACTACTTTCAAATGCTCTTGTGAACGGACACGTCGAATAAAGAACACAATACAGCCTTTAAAATTAGCTCAAAGAAAAAATTTCAACAAGAATAGCAGAGTTAGGTATCGGGACAGTAGAGGACGCCACAGCAAGTAAAAGAAGATGTAAGCCTTGTCAAAATGATAAACGTCAAGGATCACGCGCTTCAGCTGTGAAATTTGTCAGAAATTCATCTGTATGGAACATTCAAAGCATATTTGTCAAGACTGCAAAACTGCGATACAATAATATGTATAATGTGCAATATCTACGAGACACCTGGGATTTATAACACCGTTGTTGTTTTTAATGAAATTCAATAAAATTTTTTAAGAAATACAGTGTATCAATCTTCCACCGAATATATTTTGTATTAATATTATAATATTCCATTACCTACATCTTAAAATAACTAAGTAACATTTAACGTATCTAGGAGATACGCGCGACCATTACTGTTGGTACAAAGGCCGCGACCGCTGGAAGGTTAAAATACTTTTCCTAAGAACTCGAGTACAAACTTATACTTTATACTCCTACTCATGAGAACATACTCGGAGTTATTAGTTATACTCGGAAAGAGACAGTTATTTGACTGTAAATTTCTGAAATTGAGGAAATTTTGAAAAACATTTGGTCATTTATTGTTTCCATAATAATTCTAAGGAATATTATTTTACTTTTTTTACTACTTTCATTACAATTAATTAGTACATTACAATTACCTACTTAGTTTATAAATTTATTTCTATTGTTTTCTAATTAATAAAATAAATATTAATTAATATACCATTATTAAATATGTGTTTCTCTTTTTATTTATTTTCTAAAAAAAATGCATATTTTTTAAAAGAAATGCATAATTTAATTCATATTTTTGGGTAAATTGGTGCATATTTATGAGCAATTTTTTTTACTTTTTTTGCTTATTTACCTAAATCCAGTAATTACATACTTTTATGATGACGAAGTCATTATTCACAAGGAGGTTAAAATTTCAAAACAAAGAATAAAAAAAGAATACTACCGCTTCCCTAAATATTTCTTATAAAGTTTTATAGTTCCTTTTTTCCTTACTAGTATTTTATTTTGTAAGACAATTTGTTTTTGTGATTATACTAAAAGCTTCTAATTGTCATTTCCTTATGATCAATAATAATATTTCCTAAATAAAAGTCAAATATTTTTAGAATCATATTCATTTCCCCTAATTTCAGCTACGGAGAAGTTTCCATTGTTATAGATTAATTAATATGATTACAGTCATCTCGTTCTAATTCGAAATTTGCGTTATAAAGATAATTAGGAAAGATAAGTAAACATAATAACATGACCCTTGATAAAAATTGAATTTCTTTTCAGTTCACGATAGTTCGTAAGACTGGAAGTTCGGTTTTTATTGCTATCGGTGTATATAAAGTTCTTTTTGAAATTTCTTGGATATTTTTCGGTTAGTATACTTATTTTAATTATTCATATCAATTATTGTCCAGATCACTGTATTTACTATCTATCCTATGTGAGTCTGCTGTCATCTTGTCCAAGATGATTTCGTTTGCCATTGATATCACTATAATAGTCTAAAAATTTTTCAGTCAGGACATTCTTTTTTTATTAGGTTCCCATTTATCTTGTATCTTTGAGTGTAATGTACTATTTTACTGCAAATAAGCCATAATTTTACTTTAAAATAAGTTTATTTTGACGATTCGAAGTTTAGTCCATGAGTCTTGTTAAAAAAGTGGGTTGAAGAGCATCTGTATATAAAGCAGAACATGTGGATTATCCTGGATATAACGCACGGAGGTCATGTTGTCTCTGATGAACCCAAAATATGACCTGCTTGCATAGGCAATAGCTTTTCATAGCAACAGTGTGTTGCACAGGTTGCACAGGTCACAGAAAATTGAGGATCTCGTCTTTCATTACGTTGCCTTCTCACCTTTGCACTGCGATTATCCATGGCCAAACAAAATCTTAATTCATTTTTAAAGATAATAGGTAGTAGTCTAATCGAGATCCCAGTTCAGCTGTACTCTGCATCAAGCCAGTCGATCACTTTGATGCCTGAGTAAAAGGTGAAATAAAACCAAAACTTCTGATTCGGTGATAAAATATTCGCATTGTAATAGATCTTTCATGGACTTCATATCACTGGTGTGAAAGTTAGCTTGTAAACGACAAGTGGTTCAGTAAAAACAATAGTTCAAGCTAGCGATCTTAATATGTGGCCGTTCTTCTGACGCACGATGTACCTCTAGCACTTTCTGTAAGGCCTTTCCTATGCCACGTCTGACAACCAACCACCACCGTATTAGTACTTCTGTGTACCCTCGTATCTATTTCTCTTAAGGACAAGTTGGCCTTAAGCAAGCTCACTATTTGCCCCCAATAAAATTGCTAAGTTGTTGAAAATTCTCTAGTTCTAGACATAAGTTGTTTAAAAAAAAAAGAATTCAGTATAACCTACGTTAGACAATATTAATTGTGTTTTTAATAAAACCGTTCTCTTTTTCCACGAAAACTGCATTTTGTGGTCTTCTTTTTATGGATTTTTGTGATCAAGTCTCTCTTCAAGGTCTAGCCGTAATCAGCCATCATTCTTATATCCCATCTTCCTTGATAACGTCTTTCCATCTCCTTTATATCTTGATGGAACCTTTCTCCAGCTCCTCGCTGACAGCTCCAAGATTTTAGGAAAAATAGTCAACGTGGTAATCCAAAAAATGAAGTTTGACGATCATATTGCATACCAGTTTTGTATAATTTTCGACCATGTTAGTTACAATTTCTTTATAGTCTGGAGACTTGTTGTTTCCAAGGAAACCGTCTATGAGTTCTACGAAAGAACTTTATGCTGCATATTCATCCTGGGTCATTGTATTCTAGAATAATCTGTCCGATTTTATGGTTCGAATTTGAGGGTATACAAAAATTCCTTCTTTAAGTTTAGCTTCAGAAAGTGCAGAAAATTTGTCGCACAGATATTTAAAGCAGTCACATTGTTTATCTAAAGCTTTGACAAACTGCTTCATTAATCTTAACTTTATGTGAAGAGGGGGCGAAAGAACTAATTTAAGGTCGACTAATGTATCACGTTGCACATTTTTTTGTCCCGGTACTAGTCTTTCTCTGAGTGGCCACTCTTTCTTAACGTAATGTAAATAAAAAATGTGGATATTATGTGAATCTAGACTGCTGACCAAAAAGTATGGATATTATTTTGAGATTTCCACAGAAATGCCAACAATATTCGCTATACTTTCTTTCAGATTCACGGAGTGAATAACAGGCACTGAGGCACAAGTATTACCATTGTACAACAATGCCACTCTTCAGACTTTTTTTAGAAGAATCATTAAATAACCGTCATGATGTGAAATCGTAATTGTCAGCTCCCAGTTTCATGACTACTTCAGAAATATTATGACAATACACCCGTGAGCCCTCTTGAGAGAAATATTCCGCGAACATTTTTTCACGATGCCTATACCACGAAAATGTGGTACCTGGAGCCAGTAGATTTTTATCTTTCAGTCGTGACCCCAAGATTTGTGCAGCATCCTTCGATAGGCCCAAGTCTCTCACGTCTAAGTCATTTAGTTTAGTTTTTGAGGTTGGTCTTTCTCAGGATTGAATTCAGCTTCATTCGTTTTTTCTTCATTCGTCTGAACTTTCATCTAATGATTGCTGTTGGATGGTGTGAAGAAAAGTTGGAGGAATAGGGATTCCTAGTTCATGTGATACAGCTCATTTAGCAGAAGGTAAATTAGGATATTGAATTTTGTGTGATTTTTTTTTAATTGAAACCTTTGATATCTCAGCAGCAAAAGTAGCAGTCGTCATGGTTTTTTTGTTCAAGGATTGATAATTTGAGGAAATTGTAAAAAGATATGAATATTATGCTTAATAATTTATTTTTTGCTTTAACAGTTAATGAGTTTATGTATAAACTTTCTATTTTAGAACATGAATCGACCGAACTATGTCTAAGTCAGAATTTCTGTGGTTTCTTAACAAACTTATTCATGATGTAGAGACACTAAAACAAATGCAACCGTGTGAACACATTCAAACTTACAACCAGTTTAAACGAGGCTATACTGAAGTGACTGTCTTCAGACAAACAAAAAAGTTTGTTTGTTTTCAGGATACAAAATCTAAAAGTAAGTTAACGTGTTTTAATTTATGTTTATGTCTTCTACAAATGCGTTCTCGTTCATATTGACAACATAAAGCATTTTCACTACAGGATTGTTAAATTAAAATTTATTTTCGCAAATTTTGTCTATATCACAATGAAGTGTCAATAATTGCATACACAAGTGGAAACAAGTGGTTTTGTTGCGGGTTTCTGAGATAATAAATAATTCTCGTTTTGTCTTCTGCAGACTACTATTTTTATAGAAACATTAGTACCAAACCAATAGTATGCTATTTAATGTTGTACCATGATTGTCAATAACCTAACAATAAATCAATCACATAACACACAATAACATAAATCAATCTTCCCGTTTGGTTATAATATTTTTTCTGCCATACGAACAACTTTTATATAGTCGTCTTAGCGCATCATGCACAGTGTTATTTAGTGACATAATCCATAAACTACTATGCTGGCCTTTTGGTTTTTCTGTCTCGGACCAGGGCCCATCGGTTAATACTAGTTTTTTATGTAATGCTGGTATAGAGGTACAACTAATTAGCTTATAGTATATTGTTGTAGTGTATTTATTGAGTAATTGCCTTGTTACAAAGTAAAGTCGGCTTCATTGCCTTATCATATCGGCTGATATTTGAAAGATGGGATGTTTCATACCCATGAAAAACGTGCTTCTATTTTATTTGACTCTTGCTCGATAAAATTGAATCCATCGGAAAACAACTAGATGAAAAACCAAATCGATCTGAAATGAATAGAAGGCTCATTCTGGGTTTTCAAGCAGCTAGAGACAAAATACTTCAACATTATAAAAAGAGCAACTGGATTTATTATATCTCTTTAATTTTAGACCCAAGGCCTAAGGCTTAGACTTTTGACATGACGTTATGGGGGAGGCAAATTAAAACAGAAAGTTTATAAAAAACTTTATAAAGAATATAAAACTCATCCAGAAATCACCCAGAAATGCAAAGAAAGTATGTGTATATGAGGAAGATGAATAAATGATTAATAGACTGAGAAACTGTATGCATGCCCCTCGACTTCATCTTGATCTTTTTATCAAGAGTAAACATATAATGTTCATTAAAATACAGTTAAGTATGTCATTAATTTGGTTTTTTTGTGGTTTAACCACATTTTGGCATGTAAGCTTATTAAATGCAAACGTTTATTAAGCAACAGATTGACTCCCGTGGGACATGGTAGAGAGCTCAGTTAGTTAGAGCATAGGCACGGATCGCCTACATTGTGAGTCCATACCCCATCATTCCTTATTTATTTAGATATTTATTAATTTGGTTGGTCTTTATTATGACTATGTTAATTCAAGCATAAAAAATAACCCTACTCTGTTACGTTGTTCTAAAATCTAAAGTAATGTTTAATAAATAGCAATAGGCTAATGGGTAACTGCGAAACTTGCAAGACTCTTGCTGCAAGACCAAGACCAAGACGAAGACCGGGAGCGCAATACTAAGACAAAGACCAAGACCAGGTGTATTGGCGCAAGACCAAGACCAACACTGTCTAAGTCTTGTCTTGTTCTTGTTCTTGCACTTGGGCAACACTACTGATATTTGAAAGATGGGATCTTTCATACCCATGAAAATCATGCTTCTAGTGTAGCATAAAAAATGTCCTTATAACTATTGAATATTTAATGTATAAAAATTTATTTGATATGCCCCTGGCTGGTATATAATAATTCCCTGAAGTTTTGTTTCTCAGGTGTTATGCGAGACATCTTACAAAAATATAACTGTGTAGTTAACATTTGCGTTTTAATTAAATAAATTCCTACCATTTTGAAAGCCCAGCACTCTTAATTGTTTGAAAGCCCAGCACTCTTAACTATTGAATAAAAAACGTCATTAAAAAGTTTCGATTGGCTAGCAGCGAAAACTAAACAGAGGTTGACAAAAAACGGTTAAATGAATCGAGACGAGGAGAGGTAGTTTGGATTCGGTGAAGATAGGCTCTCGGCATGTAGTTTGTCAAAACCGGCAATTTTTTTAATTAAGAGGTAAATCTGAACTCAAAATGCTATTTGGCAGTCTTTGTTCAGTGATTTAATCACCGATTTGTTGTGCTGTTGAATGAACCAAGCATTCCTCACACATATGTCAAGACTATAGGCCAAAATTGCAAAGTACCATCTTTTAGCTTTATGTGGAGATTTGTAAAAACCCATTATTGCATTAGCCGTATCTACGCCTCCCGTATATATATATATATATATATATATATATATATATATATATATATATATATATATATATATATATATATCAAAAGTGGTAAGCCTGCACAATATTTGTGGAAAAAAACTGTTGACTTACTAGGAATGTGTACCGATTTTGATAAAGCTATAACAATAGCTGCACCTACACCAGTTCCATCTTCTCCTTCCCTAGTTCATTGGGAATGCCGTTTAATTCTTCTAAGTTGCTTGAACCTTGGTATTGAATACAATCCACAATATAACCAGACACCCCTGATTGGATACAAAATTTGTATCCCCATGTGTGCTGCTTGCTTTTGATATACTGACGTAAATTTCCATCTCGTGATCCTTTGTACGCTACAATATTTTAGTCAATGGAGTATTCATTTTCAGTGTGAAACTTTTTAAAATATTGTCTAATTTTTTCTAAAAGCGGACGTATTTTGAAAAACCTATCTATTGTAGCTTGTGTTATATGTTTATTATTATTGAAATGAAAAAATCTTCTCAGAAGTTTAAAACGTTTGATGGGCATCAGGCTTGCAACTTGTTCAATACGTGTTCCACTGTATTACCCTGTGGGTATTACTTGGGAATTACACTGTAATTCCCAATAATCTTCATAGGGAGGAAGATCTATTATACCCATCATCAACAAAAGTGACAAAAAATCTGTCATCTCATAAGATCTCATTGTTGATAAATTTTGTTAATATTGTTTGTAATAACTGTTTATGTGAAATAATAATAAATATGTAATGTTTCTCTTTAAAGCAGACGATTCAAATTATTTCCTTTAAAAAGAGTTTCATCCTTTAACATTTTTTAGGCAAGAAAGCCTTTCTTTTTATTCAGCAAGAGGATTCTTTTAAACGGCGTCTAATTCGAGGTGTTCTTGATGTGGGAGTCCTGGGTAATATAACTCCAACATAGTACCCTATTCGATCTAAATTTAGGCTAGCGTTAGGTGCTTTAGTTCTGTTTTCCTTTTGTGACTTGTCAGGGTGTAAAATTGCTTACTTGGGCCTTAAGTCTCCGCTTTGGGCTGCGCCTAGTTCAGAGAATTCGTGCTCAAGGGTTTGGGCCTACCGGCCCGGGTGTTTTGTTTTTTTAATTTTTGTTGTTTTTTTTTGTATACCGGCGTGACGATGGTGACGTATCTCACTACCGTTTGGGTGGGAGTTAGCGTAAAGACTTGTGATGGCGATAGTTGTATTTTTCTAATGATATTCTCTAATTGAGTTTTAGATTAAGAATATTATCCTTGTAAGCCTTTCCGAACATTATATATATATATATATATATATATATATATATATATATATATATATATATATATATATATATATATATATATATATATATATATATATATATATATATCACAAGATAATATTATAATATTTTATATATTCTGTGTACCAAATACAGGTGCTTACAATATTTTTTAATTAGCTTCTATGAATCGACATACCCATCTCCTACTCCTATTCTTTAGATACAAATAGGAGGTCCTGATAAAAAACGTCACCAAATCAACAGTTGAGGACATCTGTGATCACCCAAATCGGTTTATTCGCTAAGTATGAAACTCTTCAGGATTTGTCCTTATTTTTCATGTAAGTAAAAATACGTACATACAATATAAACGTAGGATAGGTATAATATTCATACTCTATGGAAATAAATGATTATATTTTAAAATATTTATTTTTAAATTTGATGTTTCGATTTTGATTTTCAACTTGGAAATCGTTCTCAAAATAAAAATAATGTTTTGTTTTTTTTTACTTGCAAATAGATAAATTTTTTTAATTGTTTTGTTTCGTCTGCTTCAGTCATAATGACAAACAAATCAGACATATAATATACATTTTAAAATTTAAAAAAAATTAATATGGTACTGTCAATACTTTTGTGCGTTTCTGAGCCGAATGTATTGAAGGTTAGTTTATTTGATTACATTTAAACAACACTCACTTCAGAACACCGTCAGAATAATCACAGTATATGAATGGTCTTTAATAAGACCATCACACCCAATCTTGGTAGCAAAATGCTTGTGTTCGCGGTTCCTTTCAGAACCATAAATATAGGTATTGGGAATTAAGAAAACTAAATCTGATCTAGGAAGTATAGTTTTTCTGCAGACGATTTGAGAATTAACTAAATTTAATTGTATTTTGGATTTGGACAGTATTATTTTTTAAAGAACCATGTCTAAATCGATCCTACGACATTTCGACATTTCTCTATACATGTAGAGCTTCTACAGAAGTGGAGTTGACTAATTTTATGAGAACTTTAACGCTTAAAGTACTCACAGGCGAAAACCAAAAGCTAGAAAAGGATGGGTTATCGACGGAAATTACCACAAGAAAATAGCTTCAGAAGAATATTAAAAATGACAATCTACAAGTTGGTGGTAGAACCAATTTTAACATATGGATCGTAATGTTAGCAAGTGACGAAAAAAGAGATAAGCAAATTGACGCATAGAAATTGGACTATCTAAGAAGAGCGTGTCGTATCTCAAGAATTAAACATGTACCAAACCAAATACTAAAAAGGAAGGCAATAAGAATATATAACACTGTATAGTGTCTATAAAATAGAGTAAAACAACTTTTGTGATGAAGATATGTAATGAGAATGAATAATGAACAATGGGCAGAACAGGCAATTATGCTCCAACGAATAAAAGAATGAGAGGCAGACTAGCATTTGAATAAAAATTTAGACTCAAGGGAATACTGGAAAATAGGACCATAAACGAGCAGAATGGAGAGACCGGTCAGTTAATATTCACCTATATAGAAAGATATATATGGTACAGTAGTTTCAACAGATTCACGTTTTAGCTCTGCATACGTTGAGTATTTGAATTCTATTTATATTCTGGTTTTTAAGAATATTAAGGGAACACTCGTCCAGTCGGGAACTACGGACTGACTGGGAAGCATTTCCATATAGCACATCCATGTAGAATTTCTAGAGCCTGAACCATCGACAACTAAATCATTCACAGTGAAGTGAATGGGATTCGGCCCCCCGGCCAGCATGTCAATCTGATTGACAGATATATACTGAGTATTTGAACTACTGTGTGTAAATTCCTCTGACAGATGTCGAGTTTTGTCGGGCGGTTTTGTCTAAGTTGAGTACTTAAGTTATCGTACCAGTCTGCTCCTAAATAAGCTACCCACAAGTAACAAAACATTAAGATGAACCCACACGCAACTCGTTTTAAAAAAGAACGGTTTCAACCAGAACAAAGATTAGTTAATTCTGACTCTAGCAATCCTCCGATTCATGTGTTCTATCTCCCCGCACATCGATGGTAGTTGTAGTTGTCGGTGGGAGTGCGTGCATAGAGAGTGATGCCATCTTTACAACTTTCTCTCTAAACTTTTTCTGCAATTGTGTATGAAAAGGTTAATTATCCTAGCAAAGAAATATGTAGAGCGTGACATCACCTTCGAACACTTCATCATTCTGGCTTTACAACCCTGCGTGGGTCCTAGCCTCCTCAAGAATTTCTCTCCAGTCGTCCCTACAGCCTTTCTCCCTTAAAAACGTATTCCTATTTCTCATGTCTTCATCGGTGTTATCAAGGAACCTTGTTCTGTGTCCATATTTCTTTTATAAGCTGTCCCTCGAACAGTTACGGCGGCATTTAACAGCGTCACTTTTTCTTGTGAAAATTCAGTTCTTACCCACAGGACACATTTTACAATTAAATAACTTTCTGGCCGAAGGACCAAACACTTGGGTATTAGCATCAAGGGTAAATAAAGTGCTTGAGATCGCATCTGACAGTGAGTGTTTATCGTTCTCTTTTTCGTATTAGTACCGAAGTAATACTAGTGCTTCAGTGATAAAAAGTTTAGTATAAAGCTTTCTTGGCAAAGGCACATTCTAGCAAATTTTATCACAGGCGCAATTCATTTTTAAAATATAATTCTTTTCCCTTGTTTCTAAAAGCTCAAATAGTAATATTTTATGGTCTTATTATAATATTTAAGTGATGCTAGTACGTTTAGAGAATTATTAGTTAAATTATTACATCAATCAACATAGTTGTTTCATTCTATCCGAGTGAACATTTTCTGCCTAATTCTTACCAGCACCTAATTCCACATATATCTCATACATTCTGCTCGAGGGGAAATGGCTGACATCACAGATCTAAGACTGAATGCGACCAGTCAAAAGAAAGAGACCAAAAAACCTCTACTTCATAAATTGAGGAGAAAAGTACATCGACCTCTGCCCAATCAGAATGATAAACAAAAAAAAAGGAATAAAAATTAATGAGGCTCGGCAATGTGTGAAAAAGTAACACGCGCTTTGACAATGCAAACTAAAAAATATTGATAATTCTAGAATTATACTAGAATAATTCTGAAGAACACACTGCAAATGTGCAGTAAATACTGCGGTAGTGGAGAATCATATGAGAGTACATAAATCGCCAATGCTGTTTCTGAAATTTGATAATAGGTTGGTAGCTGTGTTCGTATAATGATCATCATCATCATTCTCAATGTATTCTACAGATTATGCTGCACCCTCCTTTACGTAGTCGTTTTTCATTTCTGCAAACCGATTGTCTAATATACGCTTTTTTGTGCCATGTTGTACCGGCTTGTTTTCTTATGTCATACTCCCATCTTAAATTTCGATGTCTTCGATGATTTCGATGCCTAAATGTGTAATCTACTGCCATTTTAAAAATTAGCTTTGCTGTGAATAGCTTTGGTGATATTGCATCTCCTTGTCGGCCGCCTCTGGTAATGGTAAATTCTGGAGTGTTTTCATGAATGTTTTCCTTAGCTTATACTTGTCTGTATATATTTCGTTAAATCGCTGTGTACGATTTGTCAATCCCTTGGTTGGTCAAAGCTTCTATTACTGGCTTGGAATATATAGAATCGAAAGCCTTCTCGAAATGTATGAAGGTTAATGCGGTTGTGCAGCATCTAGCGGTTTTTTATATGCTTTAGCTCCATTCATTAGTTCTCGAAGCGTATGGATATAATCCATGGTACTGAATCCATTTCTAAAGCTTGCTGGCTCCTTTGGATGTGCAGCATCTAATGCATTTGTTAATCTGTTGTTGATGGTCTTCGTGAATATCGTGTATATGATTAGTAGTCGACTTATAAGTCTGCAGTTTTTGACATCCTCTTTGCTACCCTTTTTATGAATAAGAAGTATATTTGATGTTATCTAGTGGTCTGATATTTAAGCCAGCGTATTTAAACAGTTCCACTGTTATGCTATCTATTCCAGCTGTTTTATTGCTTTTCATTTTTGTAATTGTATAAATTATTTTTATATTTTTCTATCATTTTTTAACTTTTAACTTTATTTTGATTCATTTTCATTTAGAACTAAAGCTAAATCGATGTAACGGAAATAGACTTCCTTAAATTAAACCCTATTATTAACATCTCGTTAGCGAGATATAATGGATACATTCTCATAACTAATGCAGCTAAATTCTATTCCAGTTAGTTTTATCAAACCATTTATTTTCATCAATATGAATTATTAATATTAGTAATTCAATGTATTTATCCATATTTACATTAACAATTTGAAAGCAAAGATGATATACTTGAATACGAGTATTTCACAGTTATGAAGCAGGTGCTTTATATTGCATACATAGTTTTCAAATGTCTGCATTTGAAAAGTAAATAGTTTGGAAATTAAAGTTTTTGGGCTTCTTAAAGTATAAATTTCATGAAATTTTAAAGGTAAGTTAGGAAATTTAAAATATTTCATTAATTTTTACATATCACTACCATTATTTCTAGTTAGAAATGATGTCCTACAGCCGTAATACGTACAAGGTGGTTTAAATGTTTATGTTATATTTTTGAGTGCTGTAATCCACGAAAATCTAATATCTTTTTCCAGCATTTTTATATTTTCTAATGTTTTTAAAATCAAGAATAACTGACGCAAAGCAGTTCCTGAATCTCTTTCTAATCTGCAAGGTTTATCTATACACCCGGTCCATTAGATAGAAATGCAGGGACTGCTTTGCGGCAGTTTTCTGTGTCACACTCGGGGAACGCGGCTGTATTTCAGCAGTCAGTATATGTTTTATTATATGTCTATGGGAAGAACCGCCTTGTAGCCTGGGTTATGCAGGTTATGTAAGACCTCATCGTAAACATCCACAGTTCGGCGGCTAAAGGTGGGTACACATATGCTCCGAATACCGTCTCGAACCCCGTCGCGTACAGCGACGCGATCAACAAAAGTTCGCGACGTTGTTACAGGGGGCATTGAAGTAAGTAACGAACCGAACACCGCTCCGTACTTTGTACCAAACATTTTAGCGTTCCAGCAGTAATTGAGTTGAATTCGCATGTGCAAGATGGATGTTGCTGCAGCAGCCTACATTCTTATGCATTATTCAGTTAATAAAACGAAAAATATTCGTGAAAGGAGATGGTCCATTCCATTTTGATGCACTCAACTTTAAAAACACCGTCAACCTTCAAAATAACAGACTGACTATTTTGAATGACTGGAGATTCGATAAAAGATTCGCAAGCTAGTCCAAACATGAATTCGCGGTGTACATTGTCGCGCTCAAATTTCTTTTGATGCGTAGGTATTTTACCGACAACCGATGGATCGCTTCGATGTACGTTGTTGACGCGTCGAGGTACGGTACGCGGTTGCATGACTCCGTCCACACTTAAGAACGCGACGGGGTTCGAAACGGCATTCGGAGCATATGTGTACCCACCTTAAGACGCTGGCACTCTAAGCCACGGCCTACGAGTTCGATTTTCGGCACCCACAACGGCATTTTCTTTTCTAAAAATAGCAGTTCACCGTGCTTCGTAGGGTACGTAAAGCCTTCGATCTCCCTGGGCTAGTGTGGATGAAAGCGCTAGTATGGCGCGTGTGGCGCCAGAATAAGTCGAAAGGATCTCCGCGACAAAAATGCCATATGATATTTTCGTTATTATAGAACACCATCACTTCTAATATCAGAGACCATTCTGCTAAAAAAAAACTAACACCAATAAAATAAAAACACCATACATTTACGACCTATCGACAAAAATAAAGATGCATTTTAAAAGTAAAGAGTTCAGCTTTTGTATGTAGTTTTTGTATTTTGCCGCAAATAAACTTATATTTTATACAGGTGTTAAATAAATAACACATGGCGCGATTTTTGCCATTTTTTATGATTCCCACGAATTTTTTATTTAACACCTGTATAAAATCTGAGTTTACTTAGCTGAACTCTTTACCTTTAAAAGGCATCTTGATTTTTGTCGATAGGTGACTAAAAGATATCGAATTTTTACCGTCGAGCTGATACAAATTTTATTGAACAATAATTTCGTGCGCGTAAATGACAAGCAAAATCGACGGTCGCTTCAAGCGTTGTTTCTAAGAGAACGGTTCACTCTACACAAAAAACGTAGCCGCGTAGCGGCGAGCGCAGTAATTTTACAAGCATGTAATATCCTTACAACTCAAGTTGTGTACTATACTTTTTCTACGATTATTTTCGTTTATAAAAATAAAAGTAAATTACCACTATATTTACACTGACAGATTAATAATTTTTAATCTGTCAAAATAACGTCTGTTAATTCGTTTCCATGGTAAAGGTCGATTCAGACACATCAGTCACGTCTCGTCACAGTGATTGCGCCGAACCGAACAATCCGTCATACAAAATATTCTTTAATACAAATATGTTGCCGGCATTCACACTCATCAGTTGACAAACAGTTTCCCAGCTGTCAGATAGTTGATAGTTCTGTGACCAAACAGGACCGGTTCGGCGCCGAGACTATGACGGGACTGATGTGTCTGAATCGACCTTAACTCGACCAACTGACTTACGAGGCTTATGTGATATTACACATTTTTTATGAAACTGAAGCGTAATTTTTTTATTACGTGCTAGTCATTACGTGTCACTATCTGTTATGATGCATTTACTTAGCATCCAAATAGTAGGTAATATACAATTTACTAGTAAGAGAGTAGAAAAACTAATATTAAAGGTATTTTCTCATTGTAGAAAATTCCTACATGTTCTAATCAATATTAGTCAAAAAATTTTACTTGGTCTTTGTAAATTAGAACAGATTGTAAATAAAGTTGAGATAATAAAAAAATATGTTTGTTAAAATAAATACTCAAACCTTGCCCCTTTTTTGAAAAGTAAGCTTTACCTAATTTAAACAAAACTTAAACTACAAGAAAACTTCCTATTATAACCTATAACAAACCCAAGAAATATACATAAAATTTTGCGAATTTCTAATAAAAAGTGCGATATTAAAACACGGCTGACAACAAAAGAACAATAAAATAAAACTTTTGCCTACTCAGCCGTTTCTGGTGTTTTTATTTATAATCTCTTGTTCGTCTGTACACCGTTGCCGACTACTGTTGCTTTCAGAGTTATGATGAAGGTAGGATATGTATATTTGCATGATTTAATATTTATTGTTCTTTTTTCTAATGATTACCGATATTATTCAAAAATAAAGCAACTGATTATTCAAAATACACGTTTATTTTAAAGTCGTTCCAAAACCGTGTTTAAAGTCGTCTAATTTTAAATTAATTATAAATATTAAAGATCCGTGCAATTAGAGTAGATGGGTTTGAAAAAAAACCGAACAATTTTTTTATTTTTTTTTCAACCGACAAATATCACTGAAAATGACAAAAAATCTTAGAATTTACTTTTTTGTATTATAGTAAGCGTTGGATGAAACTTCTTTTAACACGCTTCTGAAACAATTTTCTTGTGGCATGTCGTAAGTTAAATATTATGTTTATATATTACAGAAACAATACTAACGGATGAACTTGCCGTTATGGGAGAATACTTTCGTAAATGTAGGCTACGGCCCAAGGCAACGAAAACCGAAGTGTGTTGTATCCATTTGAATAATGCCCAAGCCAACAAAAAACTCTCCGTTGACTTTGAAAACAAACTGCTCGCTCATAAATCAACACCAAAATATCTTGGAGTGACTATGGACAGAATATTATGCTTTAAAGAACACCTACAAAAAATGGCAGCAAAACTGAAAACGAGAAATAAATATTCCAAAAGCTAGGTGGCACTACATGGGGGTCCTTAGCCTCCGTACTCAGATCATCCGCTCTCGAACTTGTATACTCGGTGGTAGAATATGCTTCCCCGGTATGGCTCAATAGCCAACACAAGAAGATTATTGACACTCAAGCAAACCAGACAATGCGAATGATCTCAGGTACAATTAGACCAACACCGAACTATTGGCTTCCCATTCTGAGTCACATTCCACCGCCGAAACTGCGAAGAAGTCATTCTTTTCTCAGAGAATATCGAAAAATCGAGGTTAACCATCAACTACCTATCTACCATTATAAGCTTGATATCGAAATAAACAGACTGCGCTCCAGATATCCTTCATTGCTAAGAGCCAACTCATTACATCACGAACATTTTAACCTCACCAATGTTTGGAGAAGACAATGGGAGAGCGAATCCGGCAGGCTTTGAACTGACCCGCAATACATGGACAACACTAAACAGAATAAAAACAAGCAGCGATAGATTTGCTGACAGCTTATATAGATGGGGAAAAGCCCTTACTCCTGAGTGTGACTGTGGTGCGCAATGACAGACCGTCCGTCACATTATTGAAGAATGCCCCCGAAGGCGATTCCCTGGAGTTTTCGATGAGTTCCTGAAGGCGACCGAAAATGTTTTACATTATATTAATAATACATTAGATGTTCGTTTGTAATACTTCATGTAACGTTTTATATTGAATTTTAATTATATGTTCTTATTGTATACCATCCGATAAATAAATAAAAAAATACGTTTATATAAAATTTAGCCACAATTGAGTGTAATGAAACACAAAAATGCTTTGAAAACGATTTCCGAAGTGGAAATCTAAACATCAAACTGTAGATAAAAACATAATTTTCATTTAAATATTGTGGCTTAATTCCACATAAACATAATATTTTCTTTTAACACAAATTTGTTACTTAAGATATCTTTGAATGCAGTGCAACTACTTATATTGAAGAAAATGTATAATTTACTTATTAGTCTTTAAAGAGAGAAGATTTCTTCGATCAGTCCATATATTTCCATGACACTACAGACTCTTATCACAAAAGTGTTGTATACAGAAACACTACAGATAAACTACATGTAAGTGAAGAAAAAACACGTATAAGTTCAGCCAGTTGTTCATAAATCTGTTCGGGGGGAATATGCGACTACGCAACATACTTCCCATGAGATATTTTGAGCATAGTTAGAACAGTTGATCTAGGCTGGGTAATCTTCCGCATTCGAGATCCAAATACCTTTATAATTCCGATTTGTCATACCGTCTTTCGAAATGTTTGTCACTTAATATCTTTGAAATACTGTCCCGAAATTTCACCATTTTGTTATAAAAATTATGCTGCTGTTGTATATTTATCTAAAAAAGATTTCCTTAAAGAGAAGTTTTAAAATTATGTGCAAAATACAAATGAGCTTCCAAGCTCATTGTAACTAGGATTTGGATTAGAAACATCCTATCGAAAGCTTTAAACAAACTAAGCCACCGTGTAGAAACATGACGAATGACTTCGATGTATTCCCGTTGAAAGTAATCAAAGCAATCCAAATACATACAAAGAATAAATACTTTCATGACTACATTTTCAACCTCAACAGACAATAAATTTCATGCATATTTAGCACAATTAGCAAATATATGGTCATTACAAGGAGCAACTATTATGTCAGTATTTTTTTCAGACTTCAATTTTTGGAAAACAGTCAGCTCTTCTTATAAATGGCCAGCTCTTCTGAGTTAATAAATATAAACACAACGAGTACGAGTAGAAGGACGTCTCTGGTTGCGGATTCCGTCTGCAACCCAAATACTGAACCAGAAGGTGTTCCTAGAAAAATAGACTCTGAGCCAATTAATTATCAGGAAACGCCGATCTGGCGCTTAACAGAAGATCAAGCAAGAAGCAAAAATGGCTGCTAGGATCTAGACCAAAGCAAATTTATACAAAATCAAAACAGGTTTATCGGCAGAACCCGAGGGTACAACCGAGCCTCGGAAAAATATCATAACCCACTGCAACAAAGAGTTGCTAAAAATCAAAGAAACTCTAACGAGCACACTTTGTCGTATATTAATGTCACAAAAGTATTTAAAATGGAGGTCGTACATAAAAAAATCTTCATAATCAACTAGATAATGCTCAAGCAGACCTGATCATTAACAAACAGGAACAAACATTAGTTGAGATTCATATCGGAAGTCAGAATCAATTTATGCGATTCTATATATCAACGTTTAATGCAGGAATCCGTTTGTGGTAAACTGTGCTAACAAGTATACAAAACAGTAACGACTGGTATGTGTGGGAGGAAGCAGAATTATATATTATCGATACCAATAATATACCAAAGCACCCCAACGGTCTTCATTCACGACCCCTAGAAAGAAAAAAAATGTTTAATTTATTAATGTTTGTATTTTGAGAACGATTTCCGAAGTTGAAATTGAAACGTTTAAACTCAGTTTAACCTTTAATTGTGGCTTATTCCCATTTAAATAGTAATTACTTTAAAAAATGCCGCAAGAAAATAGCTTCAGACGAATACCCTAAAAAGAATCTAACTAAATAATTATCGACACCCTTCTAAAAAAACATCATTATGACCTTAAAACGGAGCACTAGTTGTTGAAACATTAGAAAATCTAGGAGTACGCACGAATCTTAGTCTTCTAACAATCAACAAGGTTTCCTAAAAAGCGTTGGGATCTGCTTATTTTAAGATTAACTACGGATTTTAGAGGTTTCCTTTAAACCATAAAGAATGGAATAAACAAGATGAGGACACCAAAGTAGTTTTTGACCAATTAATAGAGCAAACATAATCTAACACCAAAAATGACATCAAAAAGTAATATAGACGTTTTTATCTTTCTTGGCGTGTGCGTGTAAAAACACTTGCAATAAGTTGTTTCATCTGCCTTTCCTTGTCTAAGCTCTATTCGTTTACCTCCTCCAGTGGCAGCTATCTGTATTCGTAAAGAGGCCTAACTTATCACCGAGACCGTATCGGCCAAACGCATCGGTGTTATTGCTACAATACTGGGAGACGTGAGTGGTCTCTTCATTCCCTTCTCATCGCACTTTACCATGACAAACGTGACTCACACAATTGAATTACGCATCTGTGTATCAGAGAGATACGAATATTAAAAATTCCGTAGTAGCTTATTTCAGGCACACGCCAAGAACGATGAAACCGTTTTTAGATGATTCAAACGCAAAGTAAGGAACTGAAAAGAATACATTGAAATAATTGGGAGGCATAGCCTACATAGAGACACGAATGAAAACGGCCAATATCTTATTGACTTTGCAGCTAGTAGAAACATGATCATACGTTCTACTATATTTCCCCACGAAAACATACATAAAGGCACCTGAATATCCGTTGGAGTGGATGTTGTGAACCAAATAGACTACATCTTGATAGAAAAGCAATTAACTTCAAGCATTCTGGACGTAAAAACTAGATAAGGTGCATGTTTCGGTTCAGAAGACTTACTAGTTCAGGTACACTTCAGATGTATGATTAGCCGACAGGCAAAAGAGAATCGGCCATGAAAGGAAATTCTAGATCTGGGAAAACTGAAAAGACCTGAAACTCAAAAGAAGTTTGAAGAAGAAAAAAAAGAAGCTGGCTGAATATGAAGGCAATGACGAGAGATCATTAGAAAACCAGTAGAACCTAATAAGTAGAACCACATTAACCGCAGCTAAATCGATGTTAGGAACAAAAAAAGTAACATGACCAATGGTTTGGTGATGATTGTAAGGCAGCAATTGAAGGACGAAATAAAGCACAGAATAAATATTTGACTAGACGAATTAGAGAAAGAAAAATGGCATTTGAAAACAAAAGACGAAGAGTTGATAAACTGTGTAGACAAAAAAAGAGAAAATATATAAACAAACAATTAATAGACATAGAAATAAACTTAAGAGAAGACAAAACACTGTATGCGTATAAACTTATCAAACAAATAAAACAAGAACATAAATCCAAAACTAATCTGTGCAGTAATAGAGACGGCAAAATAACTAGCAACACTAAAGAAATTAAAGAAAATTGGAAACCATAGTTTGAAAAACTATTGACTGAAAACTCTCACAATGATGATGAATACACAGAACATGAGTTATTAGAATAGACAGAAAACGAAGAGAATGAAATAACAAAACCGCCAACGATAGGAACAAGAATAAGAAGTTGAAGGCAAACTGAAGACAGCAAAATAACAAGACCCCTGGATGTGATGGAATACCCGCAGAATTGTTCAAGTTGGAAGGAAGGAAATAATAAAAGAATGGAGTAAGAGTATCATCTGCCCAATCCATAAAAAGGGCGATAAGCTCTTCTGTCAAAACTAAAGGGGAATCTTCTAGCTATGTTGTGGATATAAAATATTTACCAGTATATTTAACCATAGATTACAACCCCTCGCAGATAAGATCATCGAAGATCAACCATCAACCAAATATTTTTAAGTAGGTTTTAAGCAAAGCCTGAGAACATGACATAGGTGCCTATAATATTTTCGTCGACTTTAAACAGGCATATAACTCAGTAAACAGGACACACTTATACAAAATATTAAGTGAATTTGAAATACCCTCTAAATTAGTAACGTTCATGAATAACACAAGGATTAAAACAGAATAATGAGCTGGCACCAACATTGTTGAATTTAGCACTCTAATACGTAGTAAGAAAAACATCAGAAGGTAGAAACAACACACTTATTAATAAATCCGTTCAACTGTGTAGCCCCTTGATGATTGATTGGGGGTTACACAAAGAACGGTACTAGGCTCGGGCTTCAGTCTGGTAGAGGTATCTTGGTCGGGGTTCCTGTTACAGCTCAAATATCACGGATCAATTAAAGAAGTACTTACAACACAAAGACAAGAAGTTAGAAGAGGAGATAAGAGATAAGAGAAGAAAAGTTATTTGGGCACCACCCTATTTTTAGAGGAACAGGGAAACCTTAAGGCACATAGAAAAGGATGACGAGAAAGGTAAGGTACAGCTAGAGAACTCACGCGAGAATAAAGTAAACCGTGAGAGAAAAGGTATCGGAATTATGCGGTACACTCCTAATATTTCGACACATATACTCAAAATATACGATCAAACAAATAATATAGTTCAATAAAAAATGCCTGGAAGAGAAACACAAAAATATAAATTCAAATTATATAAAAAAATATAAAAGAAATAAAAAGCAAATAGTTCTTTAACAAAATTATATTTAGGTATATTTGTTAAAGTAAATGTACTATACCAAATTTTATTGAACAGTTAAATGGTATGATTATTGCGCAACTTATTATTAATTACCAACAAAAAATATCTCTTTGAAAAATAGTTATAAATAATTTAGTATCCTCAAGAATTAGAAAAAGGCAAGGAACATTATAATTATATCTACGTCAATATTTGGCAAGCAAGTGAATTTTACGCCTTGAGGATACCTAAACATGAAGTTACTAGGTTTTTGATCGTGATCACTTCAAATCTAAGAATAAAATTGATACCTAAACATGAAGTTACTAGGTTTTTGATCGTGATCACATCAAATCTAAGAATAAAATTTATCAGAAATATAATCTACATATAAAATAAATTGTACGTTATTTATACGTATATATTATCCTGTATTTTTATACTCAGTCAAACTAAACCTCCATAAATAAGAAGGTACACTGAACTGGAGTCATAAATCAACTTCTAAAGATTTCGTTATCACAGTTTAGTCAATAAAACTTATACTCGCGAAACAGGTGTATTCAGATAATGGTATTACGCCCTCAATAAGGCACTTGACTTCGGTCCGTACAACAGGTAGTTGGGATGACACGCCCACGACGAATTGCGGTCTTTTTAACGTAATCCCTTAGATTGTCTTAGGCCGACGAAAAGAGGCAGCCAGACCGGAGTAGTACAGGTAGTTGAGATAAAATGAAGATGACTGATGATCGAGGTGAACGAACGTAGCGGTGAATGTGTGAATAGTGTACACGTATGAACGGTGTAAACTATGAACGGTATAAACTATGAACGGTGTAAACTATGAACAGTGTAGAATATGAACGGTGTAGAATATGAACCGGTGTAAAATCTGAACGGCAAACAGAAGTGACTTCAATTGGAAGACGTCTGTTTGACAAAAGAGAAAATAATTAATATAAGACACACTGTGTAAAGATAAATAAGGGTGAATTGAAAATCCACTTACCGCCGATTGTCGAAGATAAGACCGCTTGCCACAGGAACCAACTTGGAAATGAACATCGGATTGTGAACTTAGAAGGGCTTAGACAAGCGAAGGTTGAAAATAGGGAGGGGATATTGGCTGAAGGATGCCACGCGAAATTGACATTAAATAGCCGGGCTACTGGGGTTCATTTTCATAGCTTTTACCAATGGAAAGTAAACTTTCTACGAAAAACAACTCTTCTGTTTTTCTGAGAAGGTAGCTCGGAGATTTCACAATAGAGCCTTTTTTGTTTGTTATTAGGAAAGATTTTTATGTACCAAAACAAGATAAAAAAAAGAAGGAACATTTGGCGGAGTTATTTCTTTGCTAAAAAAAAGGCGTAACGAATCGCTCGGTAGTGTTGGTTATTTGAGGAAGATATGCAGGCATGGGCGGCGTGAAAATAATTTACTAAAGGGAATAATTTAAAGAAATTATGAACATTCTTCAACTGGCAGCCTATAGCAGTGAGACAGTAAAAAATACGTAATACATATACGAAAATTAAATCACATGCCAAACAAATAGATCTGTCTATAAACGAAAAAAGACTAACATCCTAGTACCGTGTCAATCAGAGAGAGCAACATGACTCTACCTAATAGTTAAAAACTTAGAAAAAGTAGATAGCTTTATCTATTTAGGAGTCAACATCACAAAGGACCACAAAGATGATGCAGAGATTAGCAGAACATCCATCCTAGCCAATACGGAATTTACTATGAGCCCAATATTTAAATCACAAGACGTACATCAAAAAGCTAAGATACGAATCTACAAGACCATAATCCGACCCGCAGTGAGCTATGGATGTAAAACTTGGGTGTTAATCTGTAAACCGCATTAAAATCTTTGAAAGAAAGATACTGAGCCAAATACTAGGTCCTATAAATAAGAACAACAGGTGGCAAATCAGATACAATTATAAAATATATCTTCTTCTTCTTCTCGTGCCACTCCTAGCGGAGATTGGAAATCATCATGGCCACTGCGACTTTGCTGTTTGATGTTTCTTAAAAGTTCGTACTTTTCACCTCTCACAATGTGCCCGAAGTATTCCATCTTTCTAGTTTTTATCTCATTTAGAATTTCGCATCTTTTGTCTAAAGTTTGGAGTACTTGCGTGTTAGTGACGAGGTCCATCCATGATATTCTGAGAATGCGCCTATAGCACCACATCTCGAAAGCTTCGATGTTTTTTATGGTCAACTGTTTTAGTGTCCAAGCCTCAACTCCATATAACAGGGTAGAAAAGACATAACACCGCAGCATTCGTATTCGTAACTTTATATTGATATCACGATTGCAAAAGAGTTTGCGCATTCTATTAAAGACTGATCTAGCGATTTCTATTCTACATCTACTCTCCTTTGTTTGATCAGTATCGTCTGTGATCCAAGCACCTAGATATTTATAACAGGGCACACGCTCAATTGTTGTATTGTCTATTACAAGATTAGCTCTGATGTTCTTTGATTTCGTGATTACCATAAATTTAGTTTTTTTCAAATTAATTTTCAAGCCGTAACTGTTACAGTATATATTGAGACTTTGAACGAGATTTTGTAGTTCTACTAGCGTTCCCGTTAGGAGCACTGTATCATCAGAAAATATATAATATACCTATATTATTATAAAGAACCATCTTTACCTCAGTATGTCCGCCTACAGCGTCTTCAATGGGCAGCACATGTATTTTGGATGAAAAAATACAGCCTTCCAAAAAAACTATGAAATGTAAGAATGCAGAGGAAGAGACCTTTTGGAAGACTGAGAAAGCAATCGGAGGATGATGTGGATAAGGACGCTAGAAATCTCATTGGCAGACGATCGTGGAGGAGAATGGCTACTAACCGTAACGGATGAAGAGGCTTGATGAGAGAGGCCAGGGCTCAAATTAGGCTGTAGCGCCATATCCTAATCAGTATAGATGGATGGATCCGTCAAAATCGTTAGAGCCCTCGGTGGCTTTAATCAGAGTACTGTAGGCAAACTTCCAGCATAGTAAGGCACTCTCGGCAAAACTTGCTATTGTTATAAAGTTGAATGTAGCTTTGATACAATAGCGCTAGTTTCAATGCCAAATGAAAGGTCTATTGAGCAGTGGAGAAGCTATGTTTAATAGTTAAACATTGTATGATAGTTAAACGACATTAAAATGCTGCCGTTGATGAATTTTTATTTTAGGGATTAATCGACAGTAAAGATGAAAATTACTGAGGAAAATATGACGGAGGAAATTCTGAAATCAGCATACCTTCTATAAGAAATCCGAATAACTACTACCGAAGAACAGCTGATGACATTTTCAGGATAAATTGACTGCAATTATACATCGGCTGTGATGCGAATGCGTACAATCTGCATTTTCGTAACTACACAACGAAAAAAGGTAATTGGTATAACAGTGACCTAAACACTTGACCCACCTTATTAGCAAACTGTATCAAGATAACCTGGCATATATTCGAATGGACGGATATCTGTCTGACAAATGCACTTTGGAGAAGGGAGTACGCCAAGGATGCATTTTATCTCCCTTATTATTTAACATCTATTCGGAGTTCATAATGCGCAGAGTTTTGGATGGTTGGGAGGGAGGAGTAAACCTAGGTGGTGTTAAGATATCTAACTTGCGTTTCGCAGACGACACTACACTTCTAGCCTCTACTCCAGAAGAAATTATTAAATTATTAAAAAAACTCGAGGTAGAAAGTGCTAAATTTGGACTCATGGTTAACTACAACAAAACCAAAATCATGGTTATTGATCGCCAACAACAGTTTCCTGAAACCCAAACTATTGCAGGATGCGAGGTAGTCTCATCTATGATATATCTTGGAGATCTAGTTAACAACACAGGCAGTTGTGAATCCGAAATTAGAAGACGCATTCAACTAGCAAGAGCAGCAATGAGTGAACTAAACGGGGTCTGGCGTGATCCTCACATTACTATGACAAACAAAAAGATACTCGTTTCAACTCTGGTCTTTTCCATATTTTACTATGCATGCGAGACATGGACAGTCAAAGAATCAGATCGACGACGTATAGACGCCTTTGAAATGTGGACATGGAGACGCCTGCTTCGAATTCCATGGACGGCTCGCCGTACAAATATCTCGGTTCTGGGTGAAATTAAACCCGATCAGCGTCTCTCCAGTACCGTTTACTCTAGAATTTTAAAGTTCTTTGGCCATATCCATCGAAGTGATCACAAAATGGAGCGGTTGGTGGTCCAAGGAAGGCCTCAGACTCAACGCCAACGCGGAAGATCTCCACAGCGATGGGCGGACATTACTAAAAAGCTTCTCAATAAACAGTATACTGAAGCAATACATATAACTGATGACCGCGACCAGTGGAGAAATATTATCAATCGAACTGTTCGAGCTGCTGAAGCCCAATTATGAACCACAACACATCTACTAAGATGTTAATGACTGTGATGATGATGATAACAGTGGCCACGACTCACGTGCCAAGAAATGTTAAATATGGCATTAAGGAAACTTATCGTAACCCTTTTAAAACAATCTGGGAAGCATATCAAGCAGATCTGGAATATTGTTTAAGCAGAGTTAAAGGAATAATCAAGCATACATTGGACCTAGACATTGCCAACGATTTCAACCTGTTATCATGTCAGCGTTCGAAGATAATTTTCCAAAGATGATGAGTCATTCTAATAGAAAAGTATCCTGGTGGAATAAAACTATACAAATAAAAGAACAGAAGTTAGACCAGAATTTAATTTTGCCAAAATATCAAGTGATTGAGGCGATTATCGCAAAGCTCTGACTGAATATAACAAGAAACCAAGAAAGATAAAAAAGAATCGTGGAGAAGGCACTGCAAGTAGAGAGAACAGACTGCAGAAATGCCAAGGCTATATAAAGTTCTCTCAAAGAACCTTCAGATAAGTATTCTCTCGCTACAAAGGGAGTCAAATTATTATACTCAAAATCAAAATGTTGAAGAGAGACTGAAATAATTTTTCAGGGTGTACTGTTCTTAGTCTAAAACAAAACTAATACCACTAGATACATGGCTGCATACTGGACTAGAAATTATAACTTACAGTTTCAGCAAAACCTGATGAGTGACAAAAAAAGTATTAAATCGGGACAAAAGCAAATGGGAAATAAACTTATTTGAGCTATATAAATTATCGGATCCGGACGGAATTTATCCAAATCTACGGAAGTGAAATGAGTTTCTGCACAAAAATGATGTATGATTCTACAAACCTAGCTTAGAGTGCGTTCATATCAAATATAGCAAAACCGGACAGGAAAATTCTAGTTCATAAGACCGATAAATCTGATCCGATTTGCACTGAAGACTCGCTGCTCGATAGGTACATTGTAGAAGGTGTATTAGTTTAAAGTTCAATACATTGCCACAGTATAGAGCAGGATTTTCTACGGACGATGGCACTGCACCATCTCGTACAGAGTCAAGTACATTTTGGAAAATCAAGAAACGAATCTGGGTGCATTTTTCTATAAAGAGGGAGCATTCGATAACACCTCCTACAAAGCAACCACAAAGGCGATAATAAATCAAGCGAGCTGCACACAGATAAACTGGATTCTGAGAAGCTGTGCGATACACACAACGTTAGTGTGATACAGTGTAAGCATAGGTAGCCATATGTTGTCTATCTTCTCTCTTGTGGAATCTAATCATCGATGGGCTGATAGCTAGACTCAGCAACGAAAGGCATTATGTCCTGGGTTACGCGAATGATCTGGTCATCTTAGATCACGGCAAATTTAATGGCAACGCTAGAGATGGACAGAATGGACTTTAAATGTAGCGCTTAACACAAGTTCGCAGAGGACCAAAATCATGAACTTTTCTAGGAGGAATTAAGAAAGATTGGATCCTCTAAGCCTAATTGCTACAAATCAAAATATAATAAGTGAAGTATTCGACTCAATACTGACTTGGTGACTTGAAATGAGTAGATAAAACGAATAACTACGTTAGCGCATATCATTCGCGCGCATACAGCAACTATAAAAGCAGCCACACAGGGTAAGACCGGTTGTCACTCGACACTGAGGAGTAGGCAGATTGAGACCTCAGTGCCGAGAGACATTTCTTGTATTTATACAGAACACGATACTGGTACGTCTCGAGTGAGGGGAGTAGGCAGATTGAGACCCCGAACTCGAACCGAACCGTATCACTCTTGATAATGGCTCCAAAATGGGAGCCGAAACGTTGAGTAATAAATTCTCAACGCGGTTCTTCCCGAGAACTAAGTAATTTTCATATATATTTTCATATATTATCATGTATTTCATATATATATATATATATATATATATATATATATATATATATATATATATATTTCTTTTTTCTTACTCTTATATATATATATATATATATATATATATATATAATAATTAACAGGTGTTTACACTCCACGTACATATGTCCTCACTTATTAATTGGATATAATTGCCTACTAATTGGTTTTAACTTTGTTAAAACATTGTCACTAAGCAGCAAAAGAGCTGCAGCCTGTTCTCTTGTAAGTTCCATGCTACATTGATTAATCAACGTTCTACACTGTCGGCGTCAAAAACCACCCATCATAGTGGCCATATCAGATCCGCCGCTTGGAGCCAGACAGTCTAAGTCAGAGAATCTAAATCTGACTACCAGCTTTATACTGACACTAAAACACATAGTAAGAAAATCATCAGAAGGTAGAAACAACACAATTATTAATAAATCTGTCCAACTGGCAGCATATGCAGATGACATAAATATCATAAGCAGAACCAAAGCAACAGGTAAGAATACGTATACGGATTTTAAATCACATGTTAAATATTGAATAGGTCTCTCTGCAAACAAAAAAAGGATTAAAATCCTATGTTTTGTTTTTAAACCAGGAGGAGTAAACTAAAAAGTTTCACAGCTAAGAAAGTCACTAGAAAAATCAGCAAATATATTATATCTTCTTTTTGGGTTGATCATGACGACCTTCGACGGTAATTCATAAATATTATAGCATTATAAAATTATTAAAGGTAAAAAAAATAAAAGGTAAATTTGAATTACTCCTCCTGGTTTAAAAACAAGCCATAGTACAAAGTCAATCGGAGAGAGCGACCCTACCTGATAGTTGTCAACTTAGAATAGAAAGCTATTTAGAAGTCAACATCACAAAGGCCTACATTTACAATGCCGAGCTTACCAGAAGAATCATCACAGCCATTATGGCATACTTTGCTATGAGCCCGATATTTATATCACGTGACGTACATCAAGAACTAATATACGATTCTACCATAAGACCATAATCCGACCGATAGTGAGCTATGGATGTGAAACTTAAAAATCTGTAAACCGTATACATATCTTTAAAAGAAGCTACTGAGACGAATACTAGGCCCTATAATTGAGAACAACAGGTGGCAAATCAGATAAAATTATGAAATATATAATATATTGCAGAAAAAGCATGATCATTATAATTTACATAAAAAAAGAAAGAAAGAGAAAATCACTAACAAATACACCTAACCGATTAATTGACAAAAACAATAAATAAAGATATTTTCATGGACACAAGAACGGAATCAACACAAATTGATAACGAGGAAGTTCCAATAATATTAACATCTGAAGTCCAACATGCTATAAACAACTCAAAATCTGGCAAATCCCCTGGGCCAGATGAAGTTCATATCGAGCTGATTAAACTTATAGACGAAGACAATTTTACTATACTCTTTAACAACATATACAAATCTTGTGAGATACCTACAGAATGGCTGCTATCGACCTTTGTTCCGCTACCAAAAACCAAGAACCCTAAACACTGTAATGACTATACATTAATTATTAAAAACATTTTTAAAGATTATACATGCAAGAATATTCAGAAAGTGCGAAGCGGATATGAGTAATAGACATGTTGACTTTCGTAACGGCTTTGGAACAGTGGAAGCTTTGTATAGTTTCACAACTCTTGTCCAAAAATGTCGAGACCAACAAAAAGATCAGTTAAACATAATATTTAACAATAAAACACAGAAAACTTTGTTTTCAAACTTCCACAAAATTTATTTTAACCTCTTATCACTACAGCGGTTTTGGCTGATTGCCTTTCTCAAGTGGTCTATTTTTGGCATGCGTTTACACTTCATAGTCTCTAATGGAATAGGTTGAGAAGGGGAGAACTGTTTGTCTCAAGTTGATCATTCAGAATTATATCTGTGTTTTTTAATTTGTTGATTTCCATAGATTCTAACAATGATAACTTAAGTCCTTTATTTTGAATGTGAAAAATTTTAAATTCGTCATTAAAAGAATGATTGTGATCTAGAAGGTGAAGTGAGTATGTAGAATCTATTTTTCTATTATTGAAAGCCCTTTTATGTTCTGCTATTCGTTTATTAAAGTTTCTACCAGTTTGACCGATGTAAGTTTTTGGACAGTCGCCACGTTTAAGTTTGTAGACACCACTGTGTAAGTGTTTTTTATTTTGGCTCTTGTTGTTTTTGATATATTTGCCTAGGTTGTTATTTGTTCGGAAAGCTATTGTTATTCATTTCTTTTTTATGTGTTTGGCTATTTTTGTTGATATTTTGCCTGTATGTATGTGTTGAATATGTAATCGAGCAGAAGGTACTGGGTTTTTTCTCTGGTGGTGAAAATACTAATTTGTCGAAATAGCAATTATTTAAACATAACATTCTCATGGAATGTCTAAAAAGAAAGGAACTCGACAAAAATGACATTAACATAGTGAGAATTCTCTATTGGAACTGATAGGCTGTGATAACATTAAATGGAAATAGCACGGATGTGCAACAAATAAGTAGAGGAGTGAGACAGGGCTGTGTACTTTCACCATTACTATTTAATATATACTTCGAAGAGTTATTTACGGAAGCACTTGAAAACTCTACAGAGGGGATCAAGCTTAATGGTAAAAATATACATAACATCCGTTATGCTGACGATATTCATTATCAGAAATTCGCTCAAGAATAGAGCAATCAAGAGCAGCCTTTTTACTTACTTACTGTTTTCTGTGTTGAGCAACCTCCATCCAATTCTCCACGCCCATAGTGCTTAGGTCTCCTGCTATATTATCTCGCCACCGGAGACAAGGGCATCCGCGTGGTCTCCTTCCAGTTGGGACTTCCTCCTACACCAGTCTTACTGTTTGTTCGTCAGAATGTCTTCTGAAGTATCCTGCCCATTGGAGTCTTCTGGACTTTATTTCTTTTATGATGTTGGCATCTGGGTAAAGTTCTTCGAGCTCTTTGTCAGTTCTTATCCTATATTGTCCTGATGCTTCATCCAGCACAAGACTAAAGATCTTCCTTAGGATTTTTCATTTCCAAACACATAGTCTCTCTTCGTCTGCCTTTGTTATCGTCCACGTTTCGCTTCCGTTCATCACAACGGGTCGTATGATTGTTTTATAGACCTGTATCTTCGTACGTCGTGTTAGTTGTTTCGATTTTATAAGGTTTTGGAGGGCAAAAAGACATCTGTTGCCGTCCTGAATCCTGTTGTTTATTTCTTGTGGTCCGTTATTGTCTTCAGTTATTGTTGTTCCAAGATATTTGAATTCTCTAACGCGCTCAAAGTTAAAGTCATCGATGGTGATGTTCTGACCGATTCTGTCTCTGCTTTGGTTATTGCGGCTCATATACATTTATTTCGTTATATTTTTGTTGATTTGGAGTCCCATCTTCTCTGCCTCCTTTTCGAAACTCACGAAAGTCTCCTTCATCATTAATCGTTTGTTTCCATTAAATCGATATCGTCTGCAAATGCCAGTAGTAAGTTTGGTCCTTCTCGATAAAATACTGTATTCGATTTTTCGATTCTTGCACTTCTGATTATGTGCTCCAGTGCTCCAGTGCTGTAAAGTTAGATATTTGCTAAGAAATAGGCATTAGAAATCTTGAATCAGATACAAAACTCTATATTGGTGAACCTATGCCAGTTGCATAACTGTGTAATTGCAACTGACCAATCGGTTACATTATTTGAGTCATATGACATGTCACATGTGCATATGTCAATTGCGCCATCTACGCCATTATGAACGCGCACATGCGACCGGGTGCACTGTTTGTTGTTTGAGTGCTAAAGACACTAGTGATTCAGTAAATTTGTACTGTAAAGTGATACTAGTAGGAAAGTTTTGGGGAAGTTCTGATTTTTTCATTCTATATGTGTTTTGGGGTGCTAAATCTGAATCTGAGGTTTGCGGACAAAATTTCGTGACGCAACATTTAAAAAACCAGAATAAATCGGTTTTTTTTGCTTTTTTCCGGTTTTTTGCTTAAAAATCGAAAACTGTTAACTTTTAGTAAATGGTCTGTTTACAGAAATTAAAGTACTTAAAGTTCTGTACAAATGTCACTATTTTGGTTATTGTACTGACGAACCGTTCGGTCTCAAGTGCAAGTTGAAAATTGGCAATTGGTACCGGTGTGACTGCAAAACCCACTTTTTAGATTTGTATTAACGATACAAAATATGTCATCGACGGGGGTTTTGTGTTACACCAGGTAAAATGGCGCCAAGGTCAGACATATGCAGCAGTTATGTATCATATGTCAAATCAAACTACAAATCAAGTGCTATTGTCGTTTTTAATGGCTACCCTGACGAGGCTTGTGGTAGCACCAAGCGTTTAGAACGATTGAGAAGAGCACAAAGAAAACAATCTGCTGCAATATCATTTACAGAAATGATGGTGCCCACTGTGTCGCAGGATAGTTTTCTTGTAATCCCAAAAAACAAGAGCCGGTTTATATCTATGTTAGTGGAGAAACTTCATGATGCAAAAATTCATTCAAAGCAAGCTGTGGAAGATGCTGATATCCTAATTATCACAACAGCTCTTGAGATGGCCCCGTCAAATGAACATGTGACAGTAGGGGAAGATATCGACTTACTGATCATTTTGGTTGGTCTTTGTAGTCCTGATATAAAAAATGTATTTTTTTGAAGCCAGGCTGGCTGCTGAGAAAATCCTATTGGATCATATTTTATTCCTGTATGCGATGAGTGGTTGTGATACTACTTCTGCATTGTTTAATCAAGGGAAACTGAAATTTCTTAAAGTCCTGCAGAAGAACAAAGATTTGCAATCGGTAATTGAAGCTTTCAAAGACCCTAATTCAAGTATAGATGAGATTGCCACAGCAGGAAACATGTTTCTCACGGCTCTATATGGAAAAAAAGAAACAAAACTAAACGATTTAAGATATAAACAATACGTATCTTCATCATTCAAAAATAAGACCAACATTTCCTCATTGTCCCCAACTGAAGCTGCTACACGAGAACATTTACTGAGAGTTTACTATCAGGTGCAGCAGTGGTTATCCGGTCAAGCCACACCTAACGAGCAACAAAAAGACCCAAGTGAATGGAGATGGCAAAAAACTAGTAGTGGTCTTGTGCTAGTACCAACTGCACCAAACTCAATACTCCGGTACATTTCATGTAAATGTGAAAAGGGCTGTCAACTCAATTGTGGATGCAGGAAGGCGAGACTCCATTGTTCCCCAATATGCGCATCATGCGAAGGACTGTGTAACAATGTTGAGCCCCCAGAAGACAGCTCTGACATAGACATAGAAGAAAATGAGGAAAGAGAGAGAGGTATGTTGGATCTGACAAGTTATTTTGTAGTCATTCATAGTGGCATTTTAAATGTAATGCGTTAAAAAGATTTATATTTTCTAATGACGAAGATCATATGAGCGAATTTCTTTCGGATACAGATCTTCCGTAATTTAGACTCCTAAGTATTACATTTTGTCTACTTGCTCAATATCTTCATTTTTTATCTGGATCCTTGTAATGACTTTGCCCCTCTTACTGATAACCGTGGTTTTTGTTTTCTTTATGTTTATTGGTAAACAAAACTGTTCTCCAGTATCACAAATTGTGTTTAGTAACGTCTGCAGGTCTGTCTCACTTTCAGCGATAATGACTGTATCGTCAGCATAACGGATATTATTTATATTTTCACCATTTATCTTGATCCCTTCTGTACAGTTTTCAAGTGCTTGCGTAAATAACTCTTCGGAATATATATTAAATCGTAATCGTGAAAGTACACAGCCCTGTCTCTCTCCTCTACTTATCTGTTGCGCATCCGTGCATTCACAGCCTGTTGGTTCCAATAGAGATTTCTCACTATGTTAATGTCATTTTTCTCGATTCCTTTTCTCTTTAGACATTCCATGAGAATGTTATGTTTAACTTTATCGAAAGCTTTCTCATAGTCTATAAACACAACGAAAAAGATCTTTTTGTTGGTCTCGACATTTTTGGGCAAGAGTTCTGAAACTCGACAGAGCTCCACTGTTCCAAAGCCGTTACGAAAGCCAAACTGTTTATTACTCATATCCGCTTCGTACTTTGTGAAAATTCTTGCATGTACAATCTTTAAAAATGTTTTTAATAAGTGTGACATTCAGCTGATTAATCTATAGTCATTACAGTGGTTGGGGGTTCTTGGTTTTTGGTAGCGGAACAAAGGTCGACAGCAGCCATTCTGTAGGTATTTCACCCGATTTGAATATGTTGTTAAAAGTATAGTTATTGTACGTAAATTGTCTTCGTCTATAAGTTTAATCAGCTCGATATGAACTTCATCTGGCCCAGGGGCTCTGCTAGATTTTGAGTTGTTTATAGCATGTTGGTAATAAGAGCAGATAATTCTTTCACTTTTTTATGTAAATTATAATGATCATTCTTTTTCTGAAATTCTTCCACTTCGATGCATGTTTCCATCATTCACTTTTCCTTAGTCTCTTTTATTTTGTTCCTTATTAATTTATGTTTTTCTCTGTACTTATTTGGGTTTTTGTTTCTATATTTTCTTCTTTGTTCATGATTTTCAGTATTTCTTGAGTCATCCATGATTTTCGGCTTTCTGTTTTCTTTTGTAGAGTTTCTTTCTGCGTTTTTATACAGAATCTTTGATTTTACTCCAGATAATGTTCACATTCTCAGTATTTTTCACTTCTGATGTTAATTTCTTCATTTCTTGATTGATATAAGTTGAAGCCTCAGCACTGATTTCATATATCTTGAGTAACTGAGTATTCACCTTAGAACTTTTGGATTTTATTATCTTTTTACCCGCATTTTTGAGACACGGAGGTTATGGTCTAAGTGGATATCTGCTCCAGGAAAAGTCTTAACGCTTACAAATATGTTCATTGAAAGGAGATAAATCGTCCATAGACATTTTCCTTAGAAAACATTTAGGTGAAAATTGGAGAGAGAAGCCGTATCTCACATTTTATAAAACAATAGATGCTGGCGTACAAACAAATAATAACGAGAGTGCTGCACGACCCAGAGGAACTAGAGTTTAGGAATTAATATAAATATATACACATAATTTGTAAGACCTTTTATACTTTCATAAAAATAAACTGTTGACTAAAAGTTTACTACCACATGCTTTCTTCCTTATTCGTAATCGCAACACACTAGGTTTGGAAAACAGACTAATCCAAGAACCACTAATATCGTTAATGGTTGACTATTATCATGAATTTGCAAAAGTTAGTTGCATAAATCTGTATTTACACAGTTCTCTTGCAAAATTTCGGTATTTTCAAATTTTTCTTCCTTTCCTAGCAAATACAAAGTAGGTACCATTTGTTGCCAAATGCCAAAAACATTTATCTATCACAAAAAAGTGCAATTTATTAAATCTAAAGTTTTTTTTGCAAAATGTACCTACCAGTTTTTTGCAAATAACTCAGTTTGACTTATACGGTAAATACAACTGTAGAAGCAAACTCTGAAGTTTGGATGGCTAACATCAACAGTATAACATACAAGTTTTTGACACGCAAAACAATTTGTTTTAAGTGTCCCCTCCATTTTCTTTATACGTTTTGAAAGGAAGAAAATTTGGACAAAAAATATATATCTACAGAAAAACCAAGTCGACTTGGCAACCCTGCCAAGTTTCTTTCCCGTCGGTTGCTAGTCGCCATCGCATCACATCGTTTCTTGGCAAACAGTCAGTTGTTTTGTAGCGTTGGCGTAGGGCAGATAGCGGTAGAATTTCATATACCTACTTCGATTGTCGGGCCATGCTCCATAGTCAGGCCAGTTGCAGTTCGGTAGTGGAAATTTTTTCGCTGTTGACAATGTGAAATTCGTTTATTTGTGTAGTTTTGATTATTTTTTCGTCTAGTTTTGCTTTTACTTACTTTTGAACTTTTGGATTAATGGTATTTTTTTTTATTAGGAATTTCTATGGTAAGCCTTTTATTTTAGTTCTATTTTTATGCAATTTGTGTGGATGCTAATTTATTATAATATGAATATATATATATATATATATATATATATATATATATATATATATATATATATATATATATATATATATATATATATATATGTGATGATAAAAAGTTAACTTACTCATATAATCACTTTTTCTAACTTAAAATTGTAATTAACATACTTTGGAACTTTCGTAATGTCGTGCACGTTATTTTATTCAAAGAAAACTAAGTATGTAGTACCTTCCCACGCGGAATAATACTTGCATACCCTACATCTCTCTTTGAAACTCGAAGAAATTAAATATTTAAACATTCTACCTGTATAGTGAATTGTTTTTGTGAATCCACAGTGTTTCATTATAAATTAACTGTAGATACAAAAACTAATTCGGAATTCGATTTGATTATACAGAGATATTAATTATTGTTATAATTATAAACATTGGTTGTGGAGATTAGAGTAGTTATTATATGATTTTAGTTTGGTTTGTGTCTGTATTTGGTTGAGATTTAAATGGTTGTTGTGCTGTTGATAAGTTTTTATCTGTTAGCCTGATAGTTTTTGTTACTTATCTATAATGTGTATAAACTATTATACTGGATATCAAGGACATTGTTAAGTCATGAGAATGAGAGGTAGACTAGTTAACACACAAAAATAACAGCAAATCTAGCATTTCTGTAAAAAATTATATTACGTAGGGAGATTCGATTCGATTGAACCCTCAATACTATCTGATGATCTCATCCCATTCATTATATACAATAAAAATGAAGATGACTTTCGAGAACTGCCAAACATTCAGAATTACGGGAAAGACAAACATATTATTGATTCAATTACAATAGATAAAAAACGAAAACTATGATAATATGTTCCATGCCAATTATTTGAACTACACTTTATTCGGTATTGACAGGGAGAGAGTTATAAACGACCTACAATAATAATGTCTGCAAAACGCTTTCAAAATGGTCCTAAGTTTCTATAAACGTTTACATTGAAATTAGAGCTTATCTTTATTTCATTGGCTTCCTCACCCTGTAAAATGTCCCTATATTTCTTTTTATGGTTTTACCCTTTTCTTAACTTAAGCTGGTAAGCGCCGTATGCCGGAAACCCTCTCTGTCAACTGATAGCAAAAATTCCCAATTTTACTCCTATGAAGTGTCATTTAATACTGTAGTGTTAAATGTATAAACACTTCTGGAACACTTCATGGTACCAATCATCCGGAATCTCACACTTAGACTTTTTCTTGATCAATGCTGTATTTTTGTCACACTTAAGGTATGAGTGTCCACGAATAGGGTATGGCACAAGCTGTCTTTTCAGATTACAGACCAAAAAGTGGCAAAGCTTGAATAGAGCACTGTTTTTGTTTTGCCCCGAGTACGAATCACAGAAAATATAAAGCTCTTCAACATTAGGATCAAGGAAATTATATAGGTATATAGTGGAAGAGAAATGAAGAAACCTCGTCTGCACCTTTCTTTCCAACATTTTCTGGATAGATATAAAAATAGCTGCCAGTACTTGAAAGCACACGTATATTAAACATATATACGTATAATTGCCTTTGGTGGTAGACATCGTTGGTTTCAATGTTAGGCTAGGTTTTGTTTAGCAGTCCTTTTCCTCTCATAAAAAGTTGCTTGTTTTAGTGAAGTTCTTGTTTAGTTTCAAGTGCTTTTAGTTCTTAACTAAGCTTGTGCTTATTTTTAAACTTAACGTTTTCTTTTCCGCAGTATACCTATCACACGTGTTACACCTCACCTATCTCGGATATCCAAATCCAATGTTGAAATCAAGATTAAAAATAGACCTACTTATAGCTTTCATAAGTTATATTTCTCTTTAAACAATAAACATTTTTTAATGTTTAATGATAAATAGGTCCTTGAAGTGCTCATGAACTGCTTTTTTCAAATCTTCGTCCATTTGGTAAGGGCGATTTTTATGCAAACCCCGTAAGTCCCTAGGAGCGTCGTTTGATTTTTTAAATTTATTTACAAGAACATCAACTTTACTTCGTGTTATACCATGAAATGACACAAAAGCATTCTTGCAAACCTGGATATCTTCCACACTGGCTTGCCGTTTTATTTTCACATGATAACAAACAGTGCAGTCTCGAAAACCAGCCTCATTTTCAGGTTTTCTAGCCCTTCTTCGTTGCACAGAACGTTGCACGTAACCAAAGCCGCTAAATATAAGTTTATTTCGTCATTATGTTTAAAAGAGTTCATATTTTTTATAATAGATTGTCTTTCATGTCCAGAGATTAAATCAAAACATTTCTCAGCACATTTACACCTTGCATCCTTCCAAAGTTTTTCCTTTTCTTAGAGTTTTTCCCACAAGCAAAAGGTAATTGATCACTCGAACACTTACCCGTATCTGCCATGATTATTTTGATTATTAGATAAAAGTATCAAATGTTGTAAATAATCACTTTCACATTAAAATAAAACAAACTAAGCACTAACATAACCTTTACAACACAGAAATTGTAGGAATCAGGTTACCCAATGTCGCATACCCTTTTTGCCAACTACTAGAATTACCTCGACTTATCAACAACGTTTTCCCCTGTTTGGAATGGGCATGTCAAGTTCTTTTCCTGTACAGGGTTTTTTAAACACTTATATCTTTTGACTTATCGAGATATTACTCTGTATTGTATTACTCTTAGAAACCATGTAATTAAAGCTACAAAGTGGTATTAAAAACGAGCAATGTCAAAAAATGGACTTATCAAGTTCTTTCCCTGTGGTGTTCATATTTGTAGGATAAGCAGCATAATAAAATTTGGAATATGTGTAGATGATTTTATACAAATTAGGGCCATTTTTGTATAAAATATTTTCTATCTCTCACTTTTGCTCATTCTCAAACCCTATCTCTATATATCTCTCTTCCCCTCAACACAAACTACAATTTAACAAAGCAACACCTAAATAGCAGATTTTTATATTTATTTTATTAACTAATGAATACAGTATGTCATGGTCTGAAACAGTTAAAAAATCAAGAAATATGACATCCACTAAGATCATGATTGATGTACACTTCTGTACTTCATAGTTACGCTAAAAATCAACTAGAAGAGCATAGCAAATCAACACTCTGTAAGTTTAATCTACTTCAAAATGGATTCTTTATTGGTATGATACAAATTCTAGCTGGATATGGCATACTTGACGATATAATATATTAAAATATCAAAATTAATATATTTATATTATTGAATACAAAACACTGCTAAGTCAAGGTTATATTCAATCCTGTACTTTCTTTTTAAATAGTAGATCATAGTAATTAATGTAATAAAGAAATAAAAAAGATAATACAATATGAATAGACAGAAATATTTTTATAAATCTGACTGACTATATTTTTGTGAAAAAATTGTAATGTGTAAGGAATACAGTAGTCTTATTTCTTCTTAGAATTCCTACACTATTCGAATGTTGTCCAACATTGTGCAATTTGTACCTTGTTGGCGCAACATAATCTATTACACAACGTCAATCTGTTAAATCATGTAATATATTTTCTACGCATCTCTCATTATTTCAGTTTGATGCAAGATTCATTCGTTTTGACCAATGCTTCTAAACAGTTAAGAACTCAAAAGCTTTCGAGCTTCTTACAGACAGCATGGGTTCTAAGATTTTTCTTCTTCTTAGACAAAAATTAATACAAGAGAAATGAAAGCAGAAATGCACAACCTTTGTCAGGAAAGCAATCTAATCCAACATAATGCATCCAATATCTGGTATACGCCCCAAAGAAATATACAAACAACTACGAAAAATGTCCTTGGGCAACAAAAGCGGGATAAGATATAACCACGGATGGCCGATAAGATTCTAGACTTAATGAATGAACGTCGACTTGTTAAAAATCAACAAGATGAATATAAAACACTGACAGCACAATACTCCCCTCATAGAAATTGGGAATATAATTTGAATGCATCACTAAAGTTTAGGTTTACTTATCTCGGGGCTACATTTAATGAGTAATGGGATTCTGATGAAGAACTAAAAAATCGGATAAGCCATTCCAAGACAACGTTTTTTATCTGCTTCAATGAAGAATCTGCTTCTCTATAGGCAGTTATCATTAATTGACAGGGTGTGTGTTTTTAAATATATTATGTGTGGCCTATTGTACTGTATGATGAAACTTGCTCACTCAAAGTGAAGACTTTAAATAGAATCGAAGCTTTCCAGCTTCGATTGCTTCAAGCAAGAAGTTATGAAGAGTGCCGAAGAAAAATAATTGTTGAATATGGTAAAATGTCGTAAAACCTGGGACATGTGTTGAGGGAACCCTGATACTTGATACCAAAACTAATATTATAAGGAAACGTTGAGGGAAAAGCGAGGACCTAGTTAAAAAAAGCATTTCTGACTAAGAAATATAATGCACTAATGTAGAATACTAGATGCCGCTACTATATCTAGACACGCCGAAGATCTGGTCGCCTCACGACTATAGAAAATAATTGGCTGCTTGATAGCCGACGTGCAGCTTTGCACATAGCATCCGAACAAGAAAAAATATTCAAGGATAGTTCGTATGTTAATTTGTCTTGGTAACTCTATATTATATTGAAGTTTATTGGGACTGTCTACACATATATTGCTTCTTTAAGCCTATACAAAATGCATAGGCTTTATATACGTTACCATCCAGAACGATGAGAAAGTAAAGCATCAAGTTGAAATAAAGTAAACACTTTATTTCAAATTATAACAGCAGAAGCAGAGAAGTAAAAAGGAATCTAATAACTAGAGAACGCTGCATGAGAAAAAGGCAAATTATTTTTACACAAAAATGAAAAAGAATATTGCAGAGTTTTTCGGAGAACAAGGATGAGACGGAGCTGTTATCATCTTATTACCAACAGAATATACTTCTGTCCATGTACCCAATGGAGATGTATTTTTAAACGTCAAATATGGGAATACAACTTTTGTGTGTTTGCAGCCAGTTTTGGAAAATCGTACTTTTTCATGTACGATGAAACCATAGCCAAGAAAGGAGCTAATGATGTTAGATTTTACATTATTTTCTTGAAAATTTTGTATCATCAACAGAGACTATAACCTGATAACTGAAGCTCGTAAAGTAAAAAGCATGGCTCAGTATCTTTACGGCGCCAGTGGTTCCAGTTTTCAAGAAATAATTTTGAACTTCAGTGGTAAAGTTTAAAAAGTGTGTGTCAAATCAAAAAAGACAAAAATTTGGCATATCTACTTATCGAGTGATGGAGTACACAACGAAAGGCGTGGAATGCAGTATTTCGGCCAGTTTTTTCATTGACCAAAACATCGTAAGCCTAACGAACACGGTTTTGAATTTAAAAATAATCATAAATTTTATCGTTACCAACACAAGTCGTTACCAATAAAAGGCAAAACATCGTAACCGTGCGTATAAAAAATCGTTAGGTTACTTTTGCATGGTTACGATGTTTTGGGTAAAGCCCAGCCGAGTCGGGATGTGACAACTTATCGATTAACAAGCCTAAACCACATTAAACTGTATATGGTATTATCATCAACTGCGTTAAAAAACGACGAGGATCAAATGGACGAAGATCCACCACTTGTATTAAACGAATCCGTTTCACAAAGAGAATAGTGCATATGAACGTGTTCAGAAGTGGATTACTTAATAGTAATGTGTCGCAGAGCTCTAAAAAAATTACACTACAAGATATCAGGAAACTTGTGGATTATTCAACATTTTCATCTTCAGCATCATTGCCGGATATTGTAACTACATCGAACACAAAATCTTGTTTAAATACTGATGTCGGTCCACTAGAGGGTAGCTCTGATACTGAGAACCTTGATAGTATGCAACTCAATGTAGATCTTTTAGTAATAGGACAAAGAGGAATCCGAAAACAAAAGCCACCTCCGAAAAAGATTTCGAGGAGAATTGAAAAATAAACAGGAAAAATGAAGCAGTACAACCCAAGTAGTCTTAATAAAAAATGAGGTAATAAAAAATAAGTGAAGAAGATAGAGTTTTTATTTTTGAAAACTATTGGGGTATGGCAAGCTCACAACGGCAAAGAGATTGCATCTTATCCTGTATGGTGGAAACCACAATTAAACGAAAAAAGGCTGAGTCTATGCGAAGATCAAAAACCATTGATTATTATATTCCATATAACAATGGAAAAGTAAAAGTTTGCTAACAATTTTTAATTAAAACGCTTAATATTTCCCAAATGACGCTACGATATACGAAAAAAAATGCCCTAACCTAAAAGAAGCCCCAAAAATAAATTTCTTTTTAATCAAACCTCTTTGGTAAAGAAATACATTAAACAACTACTGGCTGTTCCTTCGCATTACTCAAGGAACAAAAGCAATGAATTATATCTTTCAGCCGAGTTTGAGAACGTTACAAATTTGTATCGGTTATACAAAAAATATCTCGTTGACTGTGAAAAACTAACTGAAATTGTATCACTCAGTAAGTTTCGGAAAATACTTAGGTCAGATTTTCATATTGGTTTTCATCTGTCAAAGAAAGACAAATGTAATCTTTGTGAGAAGATTTAAGTACATATTTAAACAAGAGGAAGAAAAGAAGACAGAATCCTACAATCAACACATTAAAGATAAAGAAAACTTGAAATTTTTTTTAACAGACCAAAATCTTTCAAAAAAGGATCTGTGCTGTGCGTCAGCTTTGATCTAGAGAAAGATTTTATGAGAGCGGTTCTGCAAATGTTTATTGTTACTTGTGGGACGAATCAGATGCAACAAGAGGCTGCAACGAAATTTTTACAATAGTTTACATGTATTTAAAAAATAAAGATATTGAAGCCACACATGGAAAAAGTAATCAATATTGCAACAGCTATTTTGGACAGAATCATAATGCTGGTCATGCTATCCTACTCCATCGAAAAAAGTGCATTTATAAAGAATATACAAATAACATTTCTGTTACCAGGATATACAATGATGCCCTTAGACCTCGTGCACAGTAGCATTGAACTTTTCAGCCGTGGTAAAACTGTGTGGTCTCCTAGAGAATTGGCAACGGTTATACGCAATTCAAGAACGAATCTTTTTAACTATGTTACTTGGGTTATTGGATTTTTCTAATTTGTTAAGTTGGAAAGATTTCGCTGAAAAATTCAAAATCAATATTCAAAACAAATTCAAAATCAATATTAATATCTAAAGTTCGCATAGGCATGTTTAATAAAGATAACCGACAAAGCTTCATTGTAAAGTATGGATTTTTTGATAAAAATAAAGTGAAAACTATAAATTTGTAGGAAACCTTAAGAACACGTCGTAATCGTAATAGTAAGAATACCGCTCCCCAACAGCTATACAATAATCGACTCAAAATTTCGCCAGCTAAGTACATAGATATTAAAAAACTCTGATAAGGGTGTTATCCCAGCAGAGTTTAAAGATGACTCCCTTTTATTACCCCATAGTGGTGATATTACAGACTGCTTGATGGAAACAGCTAACGAGGATACAAGTGACGTTGATTTTTGAGTATATCTAATTTTTTTTAATAAATGTATAATTTTAATGGTTGTAATGATTGATTTTCACCAAATAAAACACAATTAAAATAAATCTTAATCAACGTGAATGCTTGAAATTTGAATACACGAAACATCGTAACCATGTCGACAAAAAGCGGAAATGACACTTAAGCGAAAAACTTGAAAAACCAAACATCGTAAGTACCAGTACTATTACAAAAATAAAACATACATTGCTTTTGACGTTTGTATATGTAGCACGCTACCAAATAATATAGGTAATATAAAATATTTTACTTTCAATAGTGATTGGTACGAATGTTTTTCCTGAAAGGGCTCGATATGTGCCTACTAATTGTATGTGGTTTTACGATCAACTGAAGTCTCAAGGAGAAGAAAAACCGACTCAGCATGAAGAAGATAGCTTTACAGATGATTAATTTATATTTAGTTGATACTCTTGACAACATGTAAAAAGGGTGTAAAAACGGTGTAAAAAGGGGACAATTCCAACGTTTTATTTTTGATATTACTATCCAATCAAATTTCCAAAAAGCATATTTTGTGAATATAATATAATATATACTTATTAAAACAGTTTTTTGCTTCTCCTGAAAAAAAAAAAATGATAAAATAAAGCTGCCTCCTTTTTGCACCCTTGTAATTGTCACAATCATAATCTACTTTTTATTTATCAATCGCCTAGTTTGTGAATTAAGCAGCAAAAAGTAATATCCAGAGTTGAATGCTTTCCTAAGTATTTGTAAATAGGTAAATACACGCTTGTTATCACTGTCTTTTAATCCATTCAGCATTTATCAAAATCCTTTTGTTTATCTAAAATACTGTTTTGTTTGTCTTCCTAAATACCCTGCCACAACGTTTATCAAAATCTGAAAGATCCTTCTAAAATCTATTTTTTTTGTTACATTTGTATATTAACAACTATATTTTGTGGGAATATACCACAATTTGAACTAAAATTATTTTATATTTGTCTTCTAAATTACCAAATCTCAAAATTTTATTCAATTTTGACAACGATTTTCGAATTAAAAATCAAAACATCAGACATACAATATTTTTATTTATAATCGTGGTTTGTTTTTATAAATATAGTACTTTTAGTATATTATACATTATTTAGACTAATAATTTTGCTATTTCGCACTGGTTTGGAATATATGTTCTCAGTACAAGTCTTTTTACAGAGATGCAGATACGTTAACTGCGACGTATACGCATGTCGGGTTGATTACGAGAAAGCGTTTGATCGAGTACAGCACGCCAAGATGATGCAAATACTAAAAGAAGCAGGAATTAACAACCAATATCTGAAAATAATTAGAAATCTTTACTGGAATCAGACAGCAAATCTCAGAGTTGGAGGTGAATATACCTACTGACTATGTGAAAATCATGCGTGGAGTGAGGCAAGGCCGTATTTTGTCGCTAATCTTCAATCTGTACTCTGAAAGAGCGCCCGTGTGCGCGTCGGCGTTGTAAGCGATCTCTCGTCTGTGCAACACATACGAGCCTGTCAGCTTGCCGCTTAGGCAGCCGCGCAGCCCATGCTGAGTACCATGCCGCCGTCAGCGGTTTTATGACTTCTGACGGCACTGTTTTGCAACGGTCTGTTTGAAGGTAAAATATCTAAACAATGGAGAAATGCCAACACAATCTTAATACATAAGAAAGGAGACCGAACAGACCTAAACAACTACCGTCCTATTTCTCTTTTGTCACAACTATATAAAACCTTCATAAGAATAATAAACAACCGACTAACCTATAAACTTGATAACTACCAACCAGTGGAACAGGCCGGATTCAGGAAAGGATACAGCACAATCGACCATCTACATGCGCTTAAAATCTTAATTGAGAAAACCAATGAATACAACCTTCCGCTGTACTTAGTATTCGTAGATTATGAAAAGGCTTTCGACAGCATTGAACACTGGGCGGTTGAAGAAGCTCTGGTCAATAGTAGAATAGATTCAAGATACCAACAACTGATACATGATATTTACCAAAACGCAACCATGACCGTAATTCTGGACGACAAATTAATAACGGATAATATAAAAGTTAAACGAGGAGTCCGACAAGGCGATATAATTTCACCTAAACTGTTTACCTTGACACTCGAAGACATAATAAAATCAACAGATTGGGAAAACAGAGGAATATGTATTAACGGAAAATACCTTAGTCACCTTAGATATGCGGATGATATACTTCTAATCTCCTCGGAACGACAAGAACTGGAATTAATGCTGAATGAACTTCATGAAAAATCACTGCAAAAAGGGCTAAAAATTAACTTTAACAATACAAAAGTAAGGACAAACACGGAAGACCACGAAGCAATAAAAATACAAACAGAAAAAATAGAACAGGTAAATGAGTATATCTATCTAGGACAAGCAATCAGAGCTAACAGAGAAAATCAAACGGCCGAAATATCGAGACGAGTAAGTATGGGATGGGCAGCGTTCGGCAAACTTTCTTATGTTTAAAAAAATCAAACAATCCCTCTACACTTACGAAGCAAGGTATATAACGCATGTATAATACCGGTGCTCACTTACGGAGCACAGACATGGACATTTACACAGGCCAATTTGGATAGGATAAGGAAGGCACAAAGAGCGATGGAGAGACAAATGTTGGGTATATCACTTAAAGATAGAAAACGTAACCAGTGGATCAGAACCAGAACAAAGACAGTAGACGCGAAAGAACAAGCAGCAAAACTGAAATGGAAATGGGCTGGACACAATGAACGTCTCCAAGACGGACGATGGAACAGTGCCATCGGAAAGTGGCGTCCATACAATGCAAAGAGATCAAGAGGCAAACCACAGATGAGGTGGAAAGATGACATCTGGAAACAAGGAGGTCCCACATGGCAGAGAACAGCTCAAGATAGGAAAAGATGGAGAGAACTGGGGGAGACCTACATCCAACAATGGAAGGATAGAGAATAGGTTAAAAAAAATAGAAGCTATAGACATCGATAAATTAATTACCGAAATTCACACACGGCCAGCAATTTGGGATATGCGCTCAGATAATTATTCGAATAAAGTAAAGAAAAAACATATTTGTGAAGAGATTACCCACAGTTTTATTTCGGAAAATGCTTTTCTGGGCCATCTTTAATTTCGTTAACTAACGTGTAAAACGTTCCTGTATTTTTTCATTCATTTACTATAGGATATATCGAATACCTGCGTTTCTTCTTCTTCTTTGATTTAATATGAAGTAAACTTGCACTTATTAGGAAAAACAAATCGTCATCACTATCACTAGATGATTCTAGAGACATCATTATACCATTCTACGTCCAAAACTCGACTAAATTTGACAACACCTAATACAATGGCAAAACTACTGCCACTGTTAAACCGCCTAATGTGTTTTAAGCCGCGCGGCAGCCGACGAGTCTGTGTTTAACCTTATGAACAAAATCACGTATTACAGTCAACAATATGGACTCAATATATACGTTAAGAAGACAAAGCTTATGATAATTAGCAGAAGAAAAGGATACAACTCTACGTCAATCAATCAATAGAAAGAGTGACGCACTACAACTATCTCGGCACCATAATAATTGAAGAATGGACAAACAAAACAGGAGATTAGAGCACGCATCGGAAAATATATATCCACCTTCAATCGGATGGGAGCCTCATTCTTCAAGAGTCACAACCTCTCTCTTGATACAAAAGTAAGAATGCTGCGATGCTACGTCTTCTCTGTTCTTTTTTATGGTGTTGAATCGTGGACCTTGAACGAAGATATGTGCAGAAAATTGGAAACATTTGAGATGTGGCTATATCGGAGAATACTTAAGTTCCCTTGGACTGACCGAGTCACAAATGAGGAGGTCCTCAGAAGAATAAATAAGAACCGAGAGGTTCTTCGTTCATTCATTGACCACTATCAAATCTCGAAAGTTACAATTCTTCGGACATATTATGTAAAATGAATCCAGATATGCTCTCCTTCAAGCCATCCTGCACGAAAAAATATTTGGAAAACGAAGACCAGGAAGAAGAACATCTTGGTTAAAGAACCTCAACCTTATCTGTGCAGCCTTTCAGCGCTACTGCAGATAAGATAAAGATTGCCATGATGATCGCCAACATTCGTAACGGATAGGCACATCACAAAGAAGAAAACGAAATCGTATAAGATGGGCAGGACATTTTCTGCGATCGAGTAATAAATAAAAAACCGTAATAAAAGACTGAAGAATCTGACAGCTGGGAAGGTATAAGGGTTTCAGGAACATAAGTCTTGGAAAATTATTGCTAATTATTTAACCAATATACCTAACAAAAGACCCATTTTCACTAACGTGAAATTACCGGTTCTTCCAGAGGACATTTTAAACGCAGTCTTAAATAGAACTAGGATTCAAATTAGATTAAGTTAGGTCCGATACAAACGCGTATGTCCAAGTATTTTTCAATGCAATCCAGCCGTTGTAGCAACAATCTGTTACAAATAAAACACTAACCTGTAGACCAATGGATCCATGGTATTACAAACGATTTGTAGAAATTAAATTACGAAATTTTAAACGATGTCTGTATTTCGTATTATCAGTCAAGATTTTGAGACCCCTTATATTTTTTATCATTTTTATATTACCATAATTTAAGTCTACCTTTAAACATTTCGATTTTTTAATTTCTACGAAACAGACAATAGTAGATATGTGTTTATCTCTACTATAAAAAAGTAAACAGTTCAATTCTAATAATCGGACACATCATCTAGTTCAACGAAATGTTATGTTTGATCTATATAATTCAAAGAATTATCGGAAATTTTGACGAGATAATCCTTGGGAAGTAATAAGGAAACAAACAGTTACATACAGTTTACAGCTCAAGACGAAACACCTACGGAATTGTCGAATGTCGGATGTATAGTTTTTAAGAATAGCAATTAATTTTTTATTTTTTGCTTTGGGAGAAGAATGGTACAGATGATATACGAGGGTACTTATAAATGTGTTCAAATTGTGCAATGATAATTGTTGTATATAATCATTGCTAATGTGCAAAATTGTGTAATAATAATTATGTTCTTACAAAAGAATTTAAAAGCATTATTTATCTGGTTAGTTAAGCACAAGCATTAACTACCAAGGTAATTAAGTTGCAGCATATCCAATTACAGTTTATTCTCGAAGCTCAAAGACCAGCAACCGCTTCTAAATCAGAGTCATCCCATTTACCAACTTTCTTGTCTCGAATGTGATGGACGGTATATAGGGCAAAAATCGCAGGGTTTAAAACAACGGATAGCACAACACAAAAGTGATTGCAAAACAGAAAAAAAATTCTTTAAAATTCACTTTAAAAAATATGGAGCGGAAGTACTATGAAATAACTTTAAAATATTTTATGAAACAAACAGACTAAACTAACAAACAAAACATAAACTTAGAGAAACTGCTTAATCATTTTTTTTTACTTTCCTCACCCTGCCCCTGAGGAAGATGTCTATAGTATTCTCTTAAGGTTTCTGGTATCCATTGTAGAAGAACTTGCATGTGCCAATATTTCTGTGTAGAAATATGTCTCAGACTATTTGATAAACTTTCGGATTTGTCTAATAAGGTTCACTTTTGGAAGCTTCTTTTTAAATGGCAAATGGACAATTTTTGAATGACAAATGGACAAGAAACTCTTCACCATTGCAATTCTTTTTCCTACCGACAAATGAAAAAGTAGTAGTTTTTCCTAGGCTGTCAAAGGACAAGAAATCCTTCAACTCTATTTTATAGAGAATGTTTTTTTATGACACATAGATGGTTACAGTTTTTTTGTGTCGTTATATGCCAATAAGTCACATGACAGAAACAGTCACAAAACTAAAGTTTGAGTTGGCAGAACAAGATGACAACAGATAGAGTACAAACATTATTAACCCTTTCAGCCCTGAATTTTTTTAAATGTAAAATTTTTCTGTTGATATTTTCTTTAATTGGACACCTAAATAATATTGAAAATATTTTTTATAACATTTTTGACCCCCACTTTTCATTTTACAAATTGGTGGCAACCGCCACCAGGGGATATTAAGGCATAAATAAACATAAAATGATATATAATATTTTATTACAAAAAACGCATGTATAAAAATATATTATGTTTTATTGACGTCTTGTATGATAACTTTTGAAACAATTTCTTTCTTTCAATAAGCACAGAAAGACGTTACACTTTTCACACATCCTGCGTGATCTTCCGCTACATCCTTGAAAACCGCAACGCTGTTCGTGATCTTTTGTAGGAATTGGCCAGCAGGAAATTTGATCATATCTGACTTCCCTGACAGATTGTTGCTGTTTCATTCGTTTGGAAGGTTCATCTTTTACAAACGCAAAAGGGGAAATTCCAGGGAAATCTCTAGGAGAACTTCAAGGTTACTCATTTAAAGGACGACCTCTTTTCGGTGTTCTTAGTGGAGCTTTAGAGAAAGCTAAAGCTTCTGCAACGTAAAACGTGAATTCCAATAAATCTATTTTCTTATTTTTAGGTTTATTTTGACTGCCACGTCGATACTCTAACCATGAGAACTGCCACATTGAAATAGTGAAACATTACCCGTAGAGTCCACTTCTTACTTCTAATAAACGTTCTATAAAGTGATACAAGGAAATCATTTTTATCTTCGCCGCCCATACTTTGATTGTAAAGTTTAATTACTGCTGGACGTTCAACTTGTACATATGTTTTTGTTTTTTTTTATCCCAACCTTTGACAGTATCAATAGGCTGGCTCTAAGCCTATAAAATTTGAGGCCCTATTTACGACCTTATTATTGAACCATGTAACTGCAACAGTATTTTGATCGGAAGTAATTTTCGAGTCTGAACTTGCTTTTCCTGATAGTGTCAGTTCTTTTTCGAAACAAAGTGTACAGTTTTTGATTTTTTCTAATAGTTCCAGCAGTAAATACTCCCCTCGTGTGAAGTAATTTTAGTAATTCCATTGAATTGAAATAATTAGAAAAGTAGAGCTTATATCCCGAATTATCTGGAAATATTTGTGATAAATACAGAACAAGTGAAGTTGTAGCATTGTGGTTTATTTCTACAGACATAGGTAATGTAGTTGCGCTTTGATAAACTAACGATAGGTATATTATTCCTGATTCACCACAAAAATTAAAGACTTTTCTGCCTTAAGGATTTGGTTTGCCTCTAATATACTGTTTTAGAGAAAATTGCCACTTGAATGGTATAAATGTCTCATCTATGCAGTTATTTTCTTCAAGAATTAATTCTTCGCAACGTTTTTCTTCGCAAAGCTGGTAATTATTTTCCTCACTTTCCAAAATTTATCATTGGTATTCTTGTCGTTGTTGACATCTGAGATATGTACATCATTACGTAAACTTTCAAATTGGTTTCGAGACATACCGATATCTTTAATCAAACGGAATTGTGTACGGGGAGCCCAATAAAGTCTTAACCTCGGAAAATTGCTAATTCCCATTACAATGTGCAGGGCAACCAGGCGACGTATTTCATTTTCGTCAGTACTGAAACTTTTACCATTCTTGTAAACAGTATAACATTTTTTTTCAGATAATTCCTTGAATATTTCGGGTGGAACATAGCATTTGGAGGCACAACTTTTTGAGTCTTCCAGATAGTTTTTTGTTTTTTCACTTTTTTAGTCTTTTGAGGAATTTCTTATTTTTCTAATGCTACTTCATTCTCATCTGATGTTGACATATCAGCCTCTTCATAATGTGGATCTCGCATCATCTTTTATATCGGAACAGTCATCATTCAGGGCAGCTAATGCCTCTTCTGCTTGGATAAAGGTCACCTCAACTTCAGTTTTCCCTTTCCCGTAAAATACAATTTTAGGTAACTCATCTAAAAAAAATTCATTGTTTAAAATCTTGTCATAAATTCTAATCTATTTAATCCAATTTTGTAACCTTTACACCTACTGGTGGCATTTGCGTACGCCTTTTATAGGACTATACCAAATATTAGCAAGAAACAATTACAATTTATTCTTCACTGAACTTTTCATAATGTTAGTAAATACCAACAGCTACATGAAGTTTTTTTTAACACAATAGCAATATTAGAACAAAAAACAAATACTTACGAAGTGAAAGAGGATCACATCCACCAGCCATTACTTATAGATATATAAGACTGTAGCCGCCTTATTAAAATTATGTTGAAATAAAATAAGTCATATCACATATATCTGTGCCGAATTATAGGCGTCGTAATTGCCACCATCAAGGTCGAAAGGGTTTTAAATGAAATACATCGCTAGTAAAATGAATCAAAACTAAAAGAGGTGGCGATGAGCTAAAAAATAATGAGGGTCCTACTATGTCCAATTCTGGATGTCCGACGACTAAAGGTCGATTCAGACACATCAGTCACGTCTCGTCACAGTCCTGGCGCCGAACCGAACAATCATACAAAATATTCTTTAATAGAAATATGGCGCCGGCATTCACATTCATCAGGCGACGAACAGTTTCCCAGCTGTCAGATAGTTGATAGTTCTGTGACCAAACAGGACCGGTTCGGCGCCGAGACTATGACGGGACTGATGTGTCTGAATCGACCTTAAGTGTGCGTTCATAACGATGCGCCGACCCTCGATCGGACCATAGAATGGCATCATTTTATCATCGCCATGTAAAATAAATACATTATTTTAAATGCGTGCGTTCACTGTCAGTGCTATGTTCTCAGTTGGTCTCCGTTATGAACGTACCCTAAGCGTGCGTTCATAACGAGGCGCCAACCCTCGCTCGGGCCATGGGATGGTATCATTTAATTGATTTTCGGTAAAATAAAACCCTTAAATGAAAACCTTAGCATTACTGTAAATGCGAGCGTTCACCGTCAGTGCTACGCTCTAGGCGAGGAGACGGTGCGATGGTCTCCGTTATGAATGCACCCTAAGGGTGCGGAGACCAACGCATGGTATCCTCGCCTAGAGCATAGCGCTGACAGTGAACGCTCTCATTTAAAATAATGCATTTATTTTACGTGGCGATGATAAAATGATACCGTCCTACGGTCTGATCGAGGGTGGGCGCCTCGTTGTGAACGCACACTAAGACAGAGTATCTGCAGTTTTCACTATAACAGTAATCGCTTTTTCATCCTTACTTTGCATCGTTTGCTAACTGGTAATGTTTAATTTAAAATAAATGTGTCAGATATATTATCTTACATTTTAAAAATTTCCATTTACTCTCGTATGAGTAATTATTTTCCGTTATACAAAAGCATTAATACTTTTGGTTCACACAACTGCTAATTATTAAGGCATTAAAAAGACACTAAAGAGGTCACGTTAGCTATATATTGAACACATTAAAAATTCGAGTTTAACTTTTTTTAATCTAGTTGGGTTCCCTGCGTTTTTGTCTTAGTTTGTTTTATATATAAATTTCGCCAATTTTCATTGGCATAATCAGTTATTTTATAACTTACTTGATTGAGGTTGACGGTAGTGTAATTTTTAATAGTATCAAATTATGGGTGCAATGTGGGTTGCAGCTAGATTCGACATGTAACATTTAATTTAAAAATTTTGTATAATTTACTTTAACATTAAGTGTAAGGACAAATATAGTATAAATTAAAAACAAAATAAAAACATTTAGTTGAACGACTGTCATTAAGGTGTATGTAACACATAAACACACAGTTTTTATAAAAACAATTGCAACATTTTTAAAAATCTTACCTCTTGTTGTTTCTTCTATTAAGGTATTTCTTATAATAATAAATTTCTTTATCGATTGCAGGGCTTCCCAAATTTATTCGTACTGTGACGCCCTTGGGACTTTTCTATTTTTTGCGACGCCCCCCTCAACCCAACTCCCAATAATACTACCAGTTTTAGTACTAGCCTCTTAACAGGTTGTAGTTATAACAAAAACACTATTTGAACATTTATATTTTTTATTAGAAATTAAGAATGAAATCAAAACATAGGCACAAAAATGAAAAAGGATATTTATTTATGTAACTGGCTGGTTAATGTGAGGGATGTGCTTGTTTTTTTGAGCACAGCTTATGAAAATGGGACTCCAGTTATAAAAATTGCCTCTCTTATTTCTTTTTCAAGTTTATGTTTGACCTGTACTTGTTTTTAAATACTGCAACTGCAGAAAAGCCCGTTTCGCACAAGTACGAAGTCGCAAATAGGAATAAAACCTTTAATGCAGCAGTGCTAATGCTATAATATTTATGAGAAGGTGAGCTCCAAAATTCAAACAGTTTGTCCTTCTCGTATTGAAGCTTTAGGCTGGAATCACAGGACAATTTTGTCAGTGTTCGTCTTTGGAGTACCTCTATGTTGGTGACATGTTCGGTCCAGGATATACGAAGAATGCGTCGGTACACCCACATTTCGAATGCTTCTAGTTTCCTTGTTAGCGTCTCCGTCAGCGTCCAGGCCTCCACACCATACAGAAAGATCGGAAAAATTTAGCATTTAACTAGACGTAGTTTTAGGGGAAGAGACAAATCCTTGCTTATGAGGAGCTTTTTCATATTGCTAAATGCTGCTCTAGCTCGTTCTATTCTCGCCTTAATTTCTATGGTCTGTTCCCATTTTGCATTTACGTTGGTGCCAAGGTACACATAAGATTCTACATGATCAATTAGTATGTTACTTATCCGTGATTGTCGAGCAGGTTGTTGCTTTTTGCTTATCAGCATCCACTTTGTCTTCTTGAAGTTGAGGTTCAGGCCGTATTCCTCACTAACTGAATAAAGTCTCTCCATTACTTGTTGTAATTCGTCTATGGTACTGGCAAGGATCACCGTGTCGTCGGCATATCTTATATTGTTCGTTAACTCGCCGTTTATTTTTATGCCCTCATTTGCATTTCCATACATTGGTTAAATATTTCCTCGGAATACATATTGAATAGGAGTGGGGATAATATACACCCCTGACGGACACCTCTTTTGATCTGCACGCTTTCAGTAAGTTCGTTGCCAATTTTTGCTCTTGCTGTTTGGCCCCAGTATAGGTTTGCCACAATTCGAATGTCCTTGTCGTCAATACCTGTCTTTCGCAGAATACCTATCAATTGTTCATGATTGACATTGTCAGATGCTTTTCTAAAATCTACAAAGCACAAATACACGTCCTTATCAACGTCTCTACACCGCTGTATAAGCACCTGGAGAGCGAAAATTGCTTCTCTAGTTCCAAGTGCTTTCCGAAAACCAAACTGCGATCTATCAATATTTGACTCACATTTATCATATATTCTTCTATGAAGGATCTTAGTGAACGCTTTAGTGACATGATTGATCAAGCTTATAAGCCGGTAGTCATCACAAATCTGGGCATTTGGTTTCTTCGGGATTGTAATAAATGTTGACTGCAGCCAGTTCTCCGGGATTTTACCGCTATTATATATGTTGTTAAAAAGTACAACTAGATCATCAAAGAACTGTTTGTCTGATTTACATAGGATCTTTAATATTTTGCAGGATACATTGTCCGGACCTGCTGACTTATTGTTTTTTAGTGCTGCAATAGCATCTTCTATCTCCGATTGAAGGATTAAAGGTCCTGTTTCTCCTTCTCCATATAGGTGATCATCAGTCCTGTCAGATGCAAATAATTTTTCTATGTATGATTTCCATGTTTTTAAGATCGTTGATGGCTCCGAGATAAGATTTCCATCCGTATCTTTTATGCTGTTGGGTGACTTATTGAATTTTCTCTTGTTTGTCATCGATTTTATTTTTTTGTGCATATTGTAACTGTCGTATTTTCGTTCGTATTGTTCTATTTCCCTGCATTCGTTGGAAAACCATTTTTCTTTGGCTTCTCGAATTTTCGTTCTTATGGTTTTGTAGATCTGCTGGTATTTTTCTGCATTTTTATTCTTGAATTTACGTCTTTCATCCATCATATCCATTATCTCATCAGACATCCATTCTTTCTTCTTCCGTCGGTCACGCTTTAATAGAGTCACGCATGTTGCTTGGATTGCTTCCCTCGATTTATCCCATCTCTCTATAATGTCCGACGTGTTCTTGTTAATGTCCTTTATTTTCTTTCCTAGTTGTCAACGTCAACTGATTTATTTCGAGCTGCTGTGAATAGTATAAAATGGGTCAATGTGGTCAACAACTTAGAAGATAGGCACATTTAGAAGGTTGACTTTTTTGCTTTAAATTTGATTAGATATCTATCGATTTCTGAGATTATTTTGACGTTTTATAAAAGCGCATATCAACACTGTTTAACTTTTATTATTTGAGATAGTTTACAACTCCTGTCAAAATTTCCAGTAAATCGATGCAGTTTTAAAGAATTTGTTTATTCACTGGACTATGTAAATAAATGATAGAAATCAAAAAGAAAATATGTTTTCTCTTACTATGAAAAGCAAAGAAATTAATCGAAGTGATACATTATGCTCGTATTTATTTTGGGTGTTGGTGTTATCCTTTTGAATAAAAGTTTCCTGCTGTGGCTACTCTAATAGTAATAATATGCTAATGGAACGGTGTGATATTTAATCAAAATGTTGTATTCATTAAGTTCAATTTAATATACAAAAGGGTTTTAGTGTTTAATAACAGAAACAATAGCAATCTTAGGTATGGTTTGTAAACGAATAAATTAGTAAACAAAATTGCCACGAACAATGGTAAAGGTCACCTTCTCCAAAGCGTTGAACTGGATTTTGACTTATGGCGCCGCCTTGATAAGCAAAACCATTACTAGCTTATTATCACAGTATACATTTCTTTTAAAATGAGTCGAAGCACACGACTATGTGAGTTAATAAGTTGTAGATTAACATTTTCATTTATACGTTTATCAAAAGAAAAGAGAACTAAAAATTACTTTTTGTAGATACGGAATACATGACTATATTATAATATTTCACTAAACTAAACTAAAGCGGACCATGGACAGTTGATTTTATCGTTCTTCTTCTTTGGATGACGACCTCTTAACGAAGGTTGGCGATGACCTCTGCAAAGTCTTCCCTATTTTGGGCTTTCCTTATTAAACTTGAAAAGTCTAATCCTGTCCAATATTTGATGTTGCGCAGCCAGGTCATTTGTCGTCTACCCGGGCCGCGTCTGCCTTCTATTTTCCTTTCTATAATAAGCTAAATTTGTGTTCTAAATTTGTGTCCAAGATAAGACGTTTTACGCTTCTTGGCAATTTCTGTGAGTTCACGTTCTCTATTCATACGCCTTAAAATTTCTTCATTTCTAATGCGATCGGTCCATGGAATTTTCAGCATACGACGAAATACCCACATCTCAAAGATTTTTAAACGTCGTAACAAGCTGACTGTTAACGTCCAAGCTTCTACGCCGTGTAATAGTACACTATATAGAACACTTTATCATGCGGTATCGTAGGGACAAGTCAAGATTACGGGTAGTGAGTAACTGTCGCATCTTTAAGAAGGTGTTTCTTGCCTGTTCTATTCTACATTTAACCTCTTGTTCTTGGTCTAAGATTTCATGTATCCAACAGCCTAGATACTTAAACTTTTTCACTTGTTCAACTAGATTGTTGTTGACTAGTATGTTTATAACTAGTGTGTGTGTGTTTTTTAAATTACCATTGTTTTGGATTTTTTTACATTCACCTTAAAGCCGTATAGTTCCCATTCTCGCATTTTATCGTTAACACATTTTTTTTAAAGAAAAATATCTGTCAGACCTGTGCCGATAAGTGATGTGGAATTTCTACCCACTAAAACCACCCCTATCGTGAAACGCATCCTTATCTTGCATTCTTCAACTTTTTTCTCTTCACTTTCTCTTTCTTTCTCATCAGTCTTGCAGTGATATTCCACGACTCCAATTATTTCCACAAAGAAACTAAATTCCTGTAGCTGGCTGTATACCATGTATCATAAAAAAATTATTAAAAAATTCCTATATAAAAGGTATAATACTAAAAAACTCTATCGGGCTACATCAGAGAAGGTCTTCGGAATAATATTCTATCATCAGTGCTAACCTTAAATTATAACCACTGTAATTAAATCAAACATGAAATTTAAAATTTTGACCAAGGTTATTACAAAAATCTGCTTAATACTTACTGGATGTACATGTTTTAAGCCATTACGGACATGGGTAAACACCCTTAAATGTTGTTAAATTAACTTTGAGTAACATTATTTAACTTTATATACTTAGATGTGTAAGTTACAACAGGAATAGAAAACATGACAACGTAGGACTCCTCTGGAGGTTGCCAGTCCTGAGACGAAGTATCTACGAATACAGTTGATAGCAACTGATTAAAATGACATGTTAGGAGGGAAGTCGGAAAAAAAACCGTTGAATAAATTTGTGTAAGAAATGTATCCAAGTGTTGCTACGCCACTGGTAGCAATTAACTTACACTTCTTAAATTCTACCTAGGTAAATTCTCATAAAAGCCGAAAATCTATTTAAAAGATATTTTTACCCACAGATTAACTTTCTCCAACCAATTCTAAAAAATTCTCTGTTAGACAAGAATTCAAAAAGTCGGTTTTTACCTACTTCTGTAGGTAAGCTGTACGTTGTCCCCCGTCACCTGCGAATCCCTTGCAATAGTCAGGCATTGCAATCGAAATATTAAATTTTTACAGTATAGCATTGTATCCCAGTTAGCTGATCGCTTTCGCATATTAGTGTTTAGTTTCGTATTCGATAAAATTCAACGCATTTCTTGTTTAGAGCTTATCTCTCGTATTTTAGTTATTGTTTCACAGCTTATAGTTAAAATCTGAACGCTCAGTCTTAATCAAATTTATTCATATATAAGAAAACGTCATTCTTCTTCTTCACTTGCTTTACAACTCGGGGTGAGTCTTCGCCGCATCCACTATCACCCTCCATCCTCTACGATCTTGCGCTTCTATTTTCCGTTGTTTTACTCCAATTCCAGATAAATCGGCTTCAACATCATCCTTCCATCTCTTTTTCGGTCGGCCTACTGATCTTCTACCATCTGGTCTTTCAAAAAATACTGTCTGTAACACTTTGTCATCCTCTGATCGTACCACGTGACCTGCTCATCTTATTCTATTTGCCTTGATATGTCTAACTATGTTTTCAGTTCTATACAGAATCACCAATTCAGCAGTGCGGCGTCTTCTCCAATCTCCTGTGAATTCATCAAAACGTCCTTAGTTGAAGTTATAATTAGTAGTAACATTTTAATCTGTATCAGTGCTAGTGTTTGTAGTGTGTCGCGAACCAGTGTATGGACAGAGATCGTCTATTTCAATAAAAGAACTTGCGCTAAAACTTTGGCTATATATTAACTTAGTTGCAGTAACATTCAATTGTTAAATTACGTATTGTTTGAACTGTTTGTGTTCTTATTTTCCACGCCAGTGGGTGGTCCTTCGAATTGGAGGTAATTACAAGACTTAGAACGCTTTAAATGGTAGCAATATCGCCATCCTAATTTGTTGAACAAATTCTACCAGCAGTCAATGTAACTTAAGGTATGTGTCTGAGTATGAAAGTAACCAGCAATATTTAAAATTAAATATGTTTATAATGTTATTAATAATAACAGTAGCAACCATCAATGTATTGTAGTTTGAAACAAATTCTTAATAATGTAGGTGAACTGAAGTTTGGTAAAAAAAATTGTGAGTACAGCTAGGGAACCAACTATACAGATATATGAATTTACTGGTGGTGAACTAAATTTTTTTATAAAAGGCCGTATATGTTTTTGCAACATTTGGTACCTGAAATATGGAAAGCAGATACGTGTAGGAGGTTGGATGACATTAAATTTGGTGCCAAAACTCAAAACCGAAATTTCATGCTATAGGTTTTAGGCTACAGCAATAGAAATTCCAAAGTGGCTGGTCAATAAAAGTGATAAATTCACGCTTCACCTTTAAAATGCATTTTGATTTTTGTCGATGGGACATTCTGAATAAAAGATTACTATTTTTAACCGTCGAGTTGAGACAAATTTTATTTCAGATTGATTTCGTGCGCGTAACTGACATTCAATATCGCCAGTAACTGTAAGCGTTGTTTCTTAGAAAACAGTTCATTCTACAGAAAGAGTGTTAATAGACATTTTTGTTTAAAACTAACTCAGCTACATTTTTTATTTGGAACATTTTTTCTACGGTGTACAGATTCTTGGTAAATCGATTTTTTCCGATCCCCCCCCCCCCCACACTACGAGGAAGGATTTTAGGGGGAAGCCGAGGGGTAAATATATATTAAATTTCATTGCATATTATTTTTACTCCCAAAATTGATATTCTCTGCAAAATTCACTTGTTCATATGATTTAGAGGTTCAGTGACATTTCCAGCTTGTATTTTGAGAACGATTTCCGAAGTGGAAATTGAAAAATAAACATATTGTAAAGTAGAATTGTGGTTATATCCCATTAAAAATAGTAAATAATATTAAATTTTTGATCTGTTAACCAATTTTTAAAAGTTGCCTACAAATACTTAACGTAATTTAGTTTTATGTGAACAAAATTTATACAGTGTGTCCAAAAAGTATGGAATTAAGTAGTACAATAATTGTATTAATTCGTGAATGTTCTGTATTATTGCTTAGAATTAATTTGAAGTAGAAATGAATTTTAGTGTAAAGCAAAGAATTTAAATACTTATGATGATTGGGTATGGAGACAAATTGCGAACTCAGATGGAAGTGTGTAATTTATTTAATGATAAATATCCAGAACGAAGACTGAAAAGAAATTCCGAGAAACCTGTACGGTTGAAAATGCACGCAAATCAGGTCGTCCCTCTGTAAATTATGATACAACATTAGATGTTGTACTTGCTTTTGGATAAACAAAAACGATAAATAACTGATGAGGCTACATTCACATTAAATGGCGAGGTCAATCGTCAGAATTCGTCAGAATCGTCAGGGCAAAAGAAAACCCTAACTGGATGCGTGAACATCATAGACAATACCCGCAAAAGATAAACGTATGGGCTGTCATTGTAAGAAATATAATCATCGGACCCTACTTTTTCGAAGGTAATTTAAACGGGCCAGCATACCTTCAGTTTTTAAAAGGGTAAATCGTACCTACTTTGTTTAATTTATTCCCCAGTAGAATTAATTTTGGAGGATTTGATGAAAGTTTATGGTTTCAATAGCATGGTGCGCCTCAGCATTATGCTGTAGATGTTCGTTGCTACCTAAACGAAATTTTTCCGAACAGGTGGGTTGGAAGACGTGAACATATTGAATGGCCAGCGAGGTCGCCAGACCTCAATCCTTTTTTATTATTTTATGTGGGGTGATTTGAAGAATGTTGTTTATGAAACGAAACCTGCAAATATTAAAGACTTAAAACAAAAATTCGTAAAAAAATAAACAATATTTCTCAAGAAACAAGAACAAGAAGAAGGTTCTATAAGAATTTGTACAACATTTGGGTTACTGTCAAATACAACAAGGGTTACAATTCGAACATTTAAGATAAAGTCGTGTATTAATTACTAGATTACTTTCAAGTTATTTATTATAATTTATTTATAATTTATTAATATTAGAAATCAATAAAAATTAATTTTCTAAGCGCATATCTTCCAAATTATATCCGTTAGATCCCCAGTATTATACTTTTTTGGAGTCAGCTCATTTTATCGTTCTGAAAATGTCCTAAAATACAGGGTGTTACATTTAAAAAAAGAGCCGATGACTTCATCACCTTAATGTGTGTGTATCACCTCGTATATGAAATTTTATTGTAAAATGTAGAACATTAAACTTAAAAATCGACGTGTTTTAGATTTTTTTGAAAATGCTTTTTATTTAGGAAATATCGAATTTATTCCATACTTTACGGACACACTGTATATTTTTATCAAATCTACAAATCAGTTTTGATGAATGTACGATTGTACGGCTGTTGAGTATTCACATAGCATAGCCAACTAATTATATATATTTTTATTTGTTGGTAGGTTGATTGATAATATTTTATGATTACTAGCGTTATCACAACCGATCAAGTTAAAAGATTTGTAATGAATTTAATGTTATCCAAATTTGAGAAAGGTCTGGTTTAGACTTCAATGACTTTCAGCAAGCAAACTTTGCGTTGATACAACCTGAACTTTAAGAAAATGAATACGATGCATTTGCCACATATGAAATTGAATTAAGCAACTAGAACAGAATAATCTTTACTAGCACAAAAAGATATTCAGGGCATTCTAACAAATATAGGATCCAATCTATACAAAGAGTGCAATCAAAAAACATGATGCAAGTATTGCAGTACGAAGAAGAAGATTGTCATCAATGCACAGCATTGGCACTTCACTAGTCGATTTTTACTCCTCACTCATGAGTCAAAGTGAACCAAAGACGTATCACCAGAACAGCGACATTCTTTTGTGTTCCTTTAGTTTTATTGTAAATTCTTAATAAAATATTATTGCAACTGATTCTTTTATGTTTTAACTTATGCACACTATGTAAAATTATTTGCTTTCGAGAGGTAAAAATTAATTTAAAACTAAATTAGTAGTCCAGTCATCATAGAGTTGACCCCTAAAAATCATACGAACAAGCTGAATCTTGCAAAGAATCTATCTATCTAATTAGCCCTCTTCGGTCCATCTTTGGACATAGACCTCCCCAATTCTTTTCCTTTCTTCTCTGTCTGTCGCTATAGTCATCCATCTAGAGCCCACGTGCTTCTTGATATTATCTGCCCATCTCCTCTGCTTCGTTTATTTTCCCACGGTCTCCAACTTATAAGAATTTTGTTCCATCGGTCTTCTTTTTGTCTTACATTGTGTTCGGCAAATCTCCATTTCAATTTTGCAACTTCTTGTCTAACATCCCTCACTTTTGTTTTCTCTCTTAACCACTCGTTTCTTTTTTTATCCATTAGTCTTATGTGCAACATTTGTCTTTCCATTGCTCTTTGGGTTTTTATGATTTTGTCCATGTTTGCTTTTGTAAATGTCCACGTTTGGGAACCATAAGTAAGAACAGGGAGTACGCATTGATTGTATACTTTGGTCTTAAGATGCTGTGGATATCTTTTGTTTTTAAAAATGTAGCTTAGTTTGCCAAATGCCGCCCATGCCAGTCTAAGTCGTCTCTTTATCTCTGCTGTTTGGTTCTCTTTGTTAAGTTTTATAGTTTGACCAAGATATATATAATTCTGAACTTGTTCTATTTCGTCTTGTCCGATTCTCATTGTGATGTCTTCATCTGTATTTGTTATGGTTTTGGTCTTGCTGTAATTCATATTAAGGCCTATCTTTCCAGCTTCTGCAAAGAATATTTAAGCATTTTTGTGTTACATGAACTGTTCTCTTAGAAACAATACTTGAACGATCGTCGATTTTGCATGCCAGTTACACGCGCGAAATCAATGTTCAATCAAATTTGTATTAGCTGGACGGTAAAAATTCGATATCTCTTGATCCAAATGTCCTATCGTCATAAATCAATATTCGATTGAAAGGCAAAAAGCGCAGCTTTCGTATTCAGTTTTTGTATTTTGCCGAAAATAAACTTAGTTTTATAAAGGTGTTAAATAAATTAACGTGGCACGATTTTTGCCATTTTTTACGAAACTCTTGAGATTAAATTGAGAATAAAATTGATTATTTTCATTTACTAGTTGTAGTAAACTTTTCATTTTTGGAGATCAATCTTTAAAACCTATGACATAAAATTTTAATTTTGAGTTGTGGTAACAAATATGAAGCATTTGAAATATGAATAAAAAACGCAGAATTTAATGTTCTACATTAAAAACGATCACACGTCACGGAAAATGCATTCAAGAAGACTGGGTGTAAATTATTGCAGTAGTTTTGTTCTTTTGAAAAACGTTCTAGTGTAATTGAGAAAAAAAAGGTTTTAAATGTTTTAGATCGTTGGTTGTGGGAAAGTTTAAATCCAACGTTTTTTAGCATATTTCAAATGCCTCACATTTGTTGTTAAAAGGCAAAACTAAATCATGCTATAGCTTTTAAAGGTTAGGCTCTAGTAGTCAAAACTTTATAGTGGCCAGTCAATGAAAGGGATATAGTGTATTGATCTCATGAGAATCATAAGAAATGGCAAAAATCGCGCCACGTTTTCGCCACCGTCGAGCTTATACAAATTTTATTGAATATTAGAAGAATTAGATTATTAGAATTAGAAACATTAGATTATTAAAGAAATCAAAATTAACGGTTATAATCGGGGACTTCAATGCCAAAATAGGAGAACAACTATATAAAGAAGAAGACAAAGGAGGACACCATGGATACGGCAAAAGAAATGATAGAGGACACACATTGAAGAATTACTTGGAGGAGAAGCTACTATATGCAATAAATGCCTTTTTTAAGAAAAAACCCCAAAGAAAATTGACATGGATTAGTTCCAATGGTGAAACTAAAAACGATATTGATTATATTCTTTCAACGCAAAAATCCATGGTTAAAGACGTAACAGCCCTAAATCGCTTCTCAACTGGTAGCGACCATAGATTAGTCCGAGCCAAGCTGATCATTGATAGTAGATTTGAAACAAGAAAGAAAATGGAAAATAATCAGAAATTAGACATGGAAAAACTAAAACAAGACAAAAAGACGTACGATGAGAGAATAACGGAAATATTGCCGACCAAGGAAGATATAGAACCCAAACATATCGATGAAATATAAACATGATATTTACTGAAACTCTAATGAAAGTTGGTAAAGAAATAGCACAGACAACAACAAAAAAGAAAGATAAATATCCCAGGAAACAAAGACTCTTATAAACACAATAAGAACATTACTGAAACAAGGGGGACATAAACAACATGGAATACAAAGAAATAAACAAAACTATTAGAAAAAATATCAAGGAGTGTAAACGGAGAGTACAGGAAGAAAATATAGAGAAAACAATTGAAAAAAATAGAAACATGAAGTGCTTAAAGCAGAACATGGGAACATACAATTTAATAGCATAAAAAACAAAGAAGGAGTGGAGACCAACAATATAAAAAAAAATTTACAGATAACGCACGAATATTATACAAATCTTTATAAAACAGAAGAAAAACCAACCCAAGAAATACGTAATCAATTACAACTGAAAATAAAGAACGTTAACTCTGACCTACAACGTACTAAGAAATCAGTAAAAATGAAATAAAAAAGGCACTCAAAGAAATGAAGACTAACAAATCTCCTGGGGAAGATGGAATAACTGTGGAAATGCTAAAAAATGGGGGAACACTACAGTGGAAGTCCTTTATGTACTAATGAATAAAATATTGAACACAAAACAAATACCCACCACATGGAACGAGGCAATAACACTATTACTATTTAAGAAAGGCGATAGAAAAGATTTGAAAAACTATAGGCCCATAACGCTACTTAATGTAATGTAAAAACTTTTAACTAAACTACTAACCAACAACAACAACAACAGATTAACAACTAAGTTAGATAATTACTAGTCAATAGAGCTTCTTCTTTCTTCTTTTTTATGTGCCGTCTTCTACCGAAGGTTGGCGACCATCATACGATAGGTTTCTCTGTTTTGTGCCGCATGAATTATGTTCGCAGCTTCTGGTATTTGAAACCATTCTCTCAAGTTTCTCAGCCAGGATTTCTTCTTTCTGCCCAAACCTCTTCTACCTTCAATCTTGCCTTCCACGATAAGCTGTAGCAGACTGTACTTATCATTACGGAACACATGGCCCAGGTATGACGCTTTCCTCCTTTTAACAGTTGTTAACAATTCCACCTCTTTACCCATTCGTCTTAATACCTCTGTGTTGGTCACTCTGTCTGTCCAAGGTATTCTCAGTATGCGTCGATACAGCCACATTTCTAGAGCCGCTAACTTCTTTATAGTTGCTGCTGTTAACGTCCACCCTTCTACGCCGTAAAGTAGCGTAGAGAGTACGTCGCATTTCGTGGCGCGCCATCGGAGGTTAATGCTTAGGTTGCGGTTGCTTAAGAGCTTTCTCATTTTGATGAATTTGGATCTTGCTATTTCAATTCGGATCTTAATCTCTACTTCTGGGTCCCACTTGTCATTTACTGTATATCCCAGATATTTAAATCGGTGTACTCTTTCAATACGTTCGTCTTCAATATGCAGGTCGATATGTTGAAATTTTTTTTTACTAATCACCATAAATTTAGTTTTCTTTCTATTGATCTTCAGTCCAAATCGGCTGCCAGTTGTATTAACTCTATGTAGCATCATCTGTAAATCTTCGATGTTATCGGCCAGTAAAATAGTATCATCTGCATATCGAAAATTACTTATTGGTACGCCATTAATCTTGATGCCCTCATTGTACTCTTCTAGTGCCTCTAGAAATATTTGTTCCGTGTACAGGTTGAAAAGCAGTGGCGAAAGAATACAGCCCTGTCTTACCCCTCTAGAAATGGTTATGTTTTCACTCACCATATGTCCATTCTTCATGTGGGCTGTTTGATTCCAATATAGATTTTTTATAATCTGGATGTCCTTAGTGTCAAGTCCTGAAAGACGTAATAGTCAATAGAGCAAGCCCAGTTTTATAAAAGGATTCAGAACAAGCGACCGTCTGCTTACGATAAAAATATTAATTGAAAAGACCAACGAATATCAAATCCCAATGTATATGGCATTTGTAGACTTTGAAAAAGCATTTAATAAGGTGGAACATTGGGCAGTAAAGAACTCTTTACAAAATGGGAGAATAGACTCTAGATATACGGACTTTATGGCCATAACGAAAATTAGAAAAGACCAACTAACTAGAAGAATTAATAATTACAATTGCATCAACAACTATAGAACAAGTAAAAGAATATGTATATTTGGGACAACTAGTTAAATTAAATAAAGAAAATCAGACGGGAGAAATAAAAAGGATACGGTTGGCTTGGGTACCCTTCGGAACATTTTCCTATATACTAAAAAATAGAAAATACCCCCAATATTTAAAAACAAGAGTCTTCAACCAATGTATACTTCCTGTTATTATCTACGGTTCTCAAACTTGGACGTTTACAAAGGAAAAGAGCCATGGAAAGACAAATGCTGAACATCAGGCTATCAGACAAGAAAAGAAATAGTTGGATCCGCAACAAAACAAAAGTGACCGATGTATCTACGCAGATAGCAAAACTTAAGTGAAAGTTCGCTGGACATACCATAAGACAGAAAGACGACAGATGGAATAAGATGCTTATACACTGGAGACCATATAGTTACAAACAAAAAAGAGGAATACCACAAAGGAGATGGTCAGATGACTTGAAGAAACAGGCAGGCCCGAAGTGGATACAAACTGCCTACAGTAGAGAGACGCGGAAGAAGGAAGAGGAGGCCTATTTCCAAAATTGGACAGCAAGGGCTGTCTACAAGGCAATACAAGACTGACTGCTGCAATACATTCGCATTCTCGCAGTGCGACAGAGAAAACTGAAGCAAAGCAGTCCTTGCATCTCTGTCTAATGGGTTGGGTTTATAGACCACGTGACCTTTTCATTATTCATTTAGGTCACGTGGTCGATAAACCTGGTAAATTGTCTGGCTTTGCGTCAGTTCCCTCTGTCCCACTGGGGGAATGGGCTGATATTGCAAGGATCTTATATTATATGTCTATAGGTACAAATTATAACCATCCTTATTCATAAGGGAGATATTGAGATATCCTGGAAACCACATGAAACTCCTTTATTCTGTCATGTAGAACGATTACAAACTTTTTACTCCTGTTTCAGTTTCAAGAAATTTTTTTTAGAATTTAGCAAATATATCCATATAACGCATTAATAACAGGAACCATGCATTCATAATATTGAAACATTATTTTAAACATTTTTATATGCAAATATTTATTAAATAGTAACTTCCAATACATGGATAATATGGGAAAATTATTACAAACCTAGAAAATGTTTACCGCACTGACCGCAGATGATAATCAGATCTTGCACAATACAAATCTCTTAGAATTTTTAAAATTCCTATTAAGCCAACCAAATTATAAGTTAACGTATACAAATTACGAGTAAGTAAAACTTTTAAAGATAAGAAAATTGAATGAAATTCCTTCGTTGCTCTGGTGTACTGCAATATTTGGACTTTGACCCAACGATGTTTGAAAGTCAGTAAGTAAAACATTTGTGTAATGCGACAATAATTTAACACCATTGTTTAAAAAAACGTAGATGTGCTCTGTTTAGTATAAGTAAGCAGTAATATAATGTTTTCACAACAAAATTTACAAATTATTTTCACAATAAAACTCACAAATTAGACTATTGACTATTTCGTACTACAAAGTCACAAAAGAAAGAATTTACAAAAAAAAAATCAGGTAAACTTATTATACTACGAGTAGACACTGTACATTATACAAAACCGTCTGAATTTTTCTTCAGCAACTATATTAAAGGTATAGATACTGGCCTAAGAAATTATCCAAAATCATTTTGGAAGTACGTCAATGATAAGCGGTCTACTCATAACCTACCGAACTCCTTATTTTATCGAGTCCAATCTGCAACAAATGCTAATTTATTTATGAATTCCTTCCAAAATGTGTATTCACCAAATAACAACAACCTTTACATACCTATCCATCCATAAAATAGCAACTTTAGTACAAATATTTGTCCCAAGATTAAAATGACTCATATTATGAATTGCATAAACGAGCTGCCCAATAAGCTTACTGCTGATCCAGATGGTGTGCCATATTTTTTAATAAAAAAGTGTGTCTGTACCCTTGTAATCTCTCTCTTTTCAATCCTGACCCCCCAGGGGGAGTGTAGTGGTCGACGTGATGTCGTGTATTGTCCATCTCCAGAGATCTCTGTCTCTGGTCATTTCTTTTAATTCATGCATAGGTCTTTGGCATATTCCTGTAATTTGATCTATCCATCTTGTTGGGGATCTTCCTCGTGATCTTCGGCCTTCTACCTTTCCTTGTATTATGAGTCTTTCCGTTTTCTGTGTTTGCTCTCATAACATGCCCAAAATATTTTAATTGTTGGAGATGGACTTTACTAGAGAGTCGTTGGCTAACTTTTAGCTCTCTTAAAATTGAATTATTTGTTCTACGGTCGGTCCAAGGAATTCGTAACATTCGTCTCCAACAGAATATTTCAGTGGCGTCTATCTTGCTTCTCTCCGATTGTCTCAGAGTCCAAGATTCACATCCGTAGGTCAGTATTGGGAATATTAAGCAGTTGATCAACCTCATCTTTATCGCTCTTGAAATTTGACAGTCCTTCCATATTTTGGTCATTTTTGTTGTGGCAACTTTTGCTAGATCACATCTACGTTTAATCTCTTCTTGTAATGACCCTGTGTTTGTGATTAATGATCCCAGATATAAGTATGAGCTCACAACCTCGAACCGGTCAATTGTGGTTATGTGTGGATGATTGTTGTGTAGTCTATCCACTATCATGATCTTTGTCTTTGATATGTTTAATTGCAGACCAAATATTTGACTTTCGTTTTCGATCAGTCGTATAAGTTCCATCAGCTCTGCTTGACTATTTGCAAGAAGGGCTGTGGCATCTGCGAAACGTAGGTTGTTTAGTTTATGACCATTTATTGAGATGCCCTTTTCCCATCCTTCAAGTGCTCTTCGCATAATATACCCTTGTAATACCATTTGTTATATTGTTTAATAGATCTCTGGAAACCTCTGTGTTTCCTTTTTCATGGAAAGAAAGTTGTTCCTATATTTGAAAATGGTCAGAAAAACAATATTGAAAATTATCGTACCATTTGTATACAATCTGGAGTCCCTAAGCTCTTCGACAGTCTTATAGCAAATCAACTTTCTTGGTTATTTAAAGGCGTAATATCTCAATCACAACATGGTTTTCATAGCAAAAAAGCCACTGCAACAAATTTGGTTTGGTATCAATCTGATATATATTATTTAATGTAGACTTTCATGGCAGATTTGTTGAATGGATTAAAAACTCTACATCTGGTAGAAGTCAAAGAGTCAAGATAGGTTGTCATCTATCTGGCAGTATCACAGTAATATCTAGAGTTCCTCAAGGAGGCCACCCTTCTTCACTTCTTTTTAATATATTAGTTAACGACATCACTTCCGGTTTCCTAAATAGCAAATGTCTAATCTTGGCAGATGACTTGAAATTTTGAAAAGTTATACAGTTTAAAAGATCAAGCCTTGCTACAAGATGACTTAGACAGACTACAAAATTGGTGCAGTCAGAACAAACTCCACTTAAATGTAAAAAAATGTTATTTTATAAGTTTTTCTGGTAAAGTCAATAGAATTGGAACAAGCTATACTATTAATAATCAGCCACTGAATTATGTTTCTTCTATTCGGAATTTGGGTTTTATTTTCGATAAGAAGCTTACTTTCTGTGACCACATAAACTCTATTTCAATAAAGACATCTGAACTTCTTAGTTTCGTTACTAGGAATTGCAAGTATTTCTCCATTAAATCAACAAGATTACTGTACTGTTGCTTAGTTAGAACTATTTTGGAATACTGTTAAGTTATTTGGTCGCCCTATTTTCAGAACAATATTGATACCATAGAAAGAGTACGACATAAATTTTTGAGATATTGTGCTTACCATGTCCACACTACTATTGAAAATCATGATTATTTCCGTATCGAACAACAATTATCTTTATCCTGACTCAAGAACCGTCGTGACATGTCAGGAGCTATATTTATTTATATATAAGATCATAATATGGATTTATTGATTGTCCAAACCTGTTAAGTCAGATTAACTTTAATGTTCCTCATCAAACTCTACGGTACCACAATGTTTTCAATATTCCTTTCCACAAAAAACCTATGGTATTCACAACCCATTGGATAGATACACGGGGCTATTAAGTCATCGCGATTTTTATATTTTCAATATATCTTAAACTCAGTTAAAAAAATCTCTTGCTTTGTGATATGTATATTGGGATTGTTGAATTTTGTTCTTGTTATACTTTGTTTTTTTTAGTGTGTAAGATTTTTAGTCTCATTTTTTTAAACTTTTTAATATTGATTTTATAAGTAATTTCAAGTTTTGAATCCTAACTGTGATGTTGTATATTCTAATTTAAACTGTTAATGGGGTTATCCCGCGTATTAAATAAATAAATAAATAAATAAATAAATAAATAAATAAATAAAAAACCAAATCATTTTTTTACAAACAATAAACGCTTTAACCACCTGGGTTATTAGCGACATTACATTATATTAAATTAAGTATATAAAGATGTATCTTTAACACAGCTAATTAAGTTTTTGGTAGTTAAATGTTCACTTAATTTTGTCTGTTCACTGTACATTTTTCACATTCTGTAAAGAGGTATTTAAAAGTTATTTTGACTTGACAATATTCACATACTGGAATGTCTTCCTTAGTCATTTGGTATGTATGCGTAATATTAGTATGACCTAACCGAAGTTGAGAAATTTAATTGCATTTAATTTATATTCCGATAAGTCCCACTTATTTTGCCACGCACTGATCTCTTTTTCTTTAGACACTATTATTGCATGATTGTTTTTGGTAGCTTCTCTTGCTTGTAGTTCTGAGTTTTCATTATCTTGTATTCCAATGTGAAATAGAAACCATATAAATTTGACTTCGGAACCAGATTCTTGTAAAGCTGCAAGTTTTTTCTTGACAAGTAAGAATATAGGATTCTCTGTATATAGGCCATCCATTTACCGGTAACACGTTTTAGGTGGTGAGATCATCTGGTTGGTGGACGTCCTCTGCTCCGTGCTTCTTGTCTTGGACTACACTCGACAATAGGCTTTGTCTACCGTTTTTCTGATAATCTGGCGAAGGATCCTCCGCAATTCCACTTTATCGATGCGATTTTTTCGATAGCGTCTCTTGTTTTTGTTCTACAACGTATTTCTTCATTTCGGATTCGGTCTCTCAGAGATACACTAAACATCACGCTCCATAGCCCTCTGAGTCACGCTAATCTTATTCACTACTTTTTTTGTGAGTGTACAAGTGAGTATACTTTTTGTATAAGCGAGTACAGGTAACACATTGGTCAAAGATTTTACTTTAGGCAAAAAATGAAAAAAAACTCAAAAAATACGTATTTTGCACCTATACCCACTCATAAATAAACAATAACCAAAATTTTTTTGTTGAATGAACTGGGGGATTGCTCCTGAGGTTGGCCTTTATAACTTTGAGCCACATTACATAAATTCCTGGATTACAGTGTAAAATCACCCTTTGTTCCCCCACAGCCTGGGCTAATATACATTTTATTATATGAATGTTTTGCAAAGGAATACTACTAATATAATCATTTGTTTTGATAAATCAATTCTTATTAGAAAGTGTACACAAAGAGTTCTCACAGTTCTATCTGTAAAAGCATTTTTAGAAACATATCTGTCTATTCCACTAACTGTTTATTATTATAAAAAAGCTTCCACTAAATTTTTCCGACATTTTATTTCCACAGCTGAAGTGGAAATAAACCAATTTATATTTAACAGCTGTAAAGTGTCGAATTGACCCAATATATCGAATATTATTCAATTATGTCAGTTAAAACGAGAACATTTAATTTGTATCTCTCGTTTCAGTAATCTTAATAGATCTGAGACCTTTTAATCCAATTATGTCCGTTAGATAAGTAATTACTGCACAAATCATATACAGTGTGATAAAAAAAAGTGTGTTGGAAGATATTTTACTAAACATTTGGTTTTAACGCCAAAATTGAAAAGGAATTAAAAGGGTATCTTATTCAAGTTTTGCTCACCATAACAAGCTGGGGTTCTTTCTTTTTTTCTTCCATCAACTCATATCTATTGTTTAAAACCTCTTTCATTAACTCAATTCATTAATTTTGGCCATTGAACTCGCAGATTTTGTTAACAGATGCACTGTCCTGACAGAAAATCCATCCATCTTTAGCAAATCAAGCTGTTTCGTGAATAAGTATTAATTATTTTCGCAAAAATACCGGAAAGGACTGCAAAATCAGTTGATACAGTTGGTTAAAAATTGAATTAGATATACACCCAATAAATGGCAACACTGCGCGCCACCGACTTTCCACGAACCTCCATTGACACGTCGCTAATAATTTGTCATTATACCGTGGTTGTTTATACGCCAGCAGAAAAGGTTCAAATAATAAAATGGTTTTATGGTGGTAATCCTTTGTTTTAATAACTCCATTGAGTACAACAATTTGCCAATTGGGCATTAAGCATTTGGTATGGTAAAAAATGCAGACATGTAGAGAGTTACTCCAGTGAGTAACCTCTTTACAATTCTAAAAATTAAAATTTTATTAGTTTGAATACACTTATTTGGACAAGTCGGACGGCAATTGCCGTTTCAGTCTACGCACTTCAAAGACGTTCCGCACATTTAGTTGTCGAGCAAACGCATTAGGATGCACTAGCACTCGTTTACAGTATTTAGCACTAAAACGTTGTATGGCTTCTTTCACGGATTCTAGGGGATGTCGTGTTGAATCAAAACACGGAACCATAGAACAATTGCATAGGCTAGTCAACCAAATAAACAAGGATTTTAACGCCAAAAGATACTGTTCTGCTGCTTTCCTTGATATATATAAGGCTTTTGACAAGGTATGGCACATAGGACTATAAATAAAATGGCGCATTGACTATGGCACGCAGCACCTTGTTTTGGAATCTCTGTAAGATGTTTGTAATGGAGACGCTAGCAGTGCCCCATAACTGAATCACATAAGTCCAAATGGGCTTGAGGATGGGCTTGTAGAGTAAAATTTTGTTATCCAAAGATAGTTTTGAATTGCCTCTAATGACCCAATATTCATATTTCATATTATTACATATTTCTCAATTTAAGTCCAAGCTGTTTTCGTTTGTTAAAGATATGTTTTTTCCAAGTTAGACGGCGATTCAAGTGCATGCCGATATTTGGCGTCCTCGAATTGAGGAATTAGACAATTATCAATATATACAGGTGGACATGTTTCTCTACGTAGCGTGAATGTAACATGTATTGACTTTGGTGAGCCAAATTAGATTTGATGCGCCATACTTTCATCCATTGCTAAATTCCATTTAGGTTTGATTGAAGATGTCTTGATGCTGTTGATGGATCTGTGTGAGATGCCAGGATAGCAGTGTCATCTGCATACGTTGCAACAGTAGTTGTACTAGATGTTGGAATCTCCGCTGTGTATAAAAGATATAGAATTGGGCCGAGAATAGGATATATTTTAGTGTGCTCGGTACCTTGCTTCACCAGGAAGTATCTATTTTCTATGTAGGATTTTAAGAGCTGGAAGTGAGGATAAGGTAGGAGCTTCTTTAATTTTATTTATAGTCCTATGTGCCTGTCAAAAGCCTGATATATGTCAAGGAAAGCAGCAGAACAGTATCTTTTGGCGTTAAAATCCTTGTTTATTTGGTTGACTAGCCTATGCAATTGTTCTATGGTTCCGTGTTTGTCTCGGAAACCGAATTGATGTTCTGGAATTATTTTATGTTCGTCTATTATCGTTTTTAACCATTTTACGTACATTTTTCAAAGACTTTGCTAATCATAGGCAAAAGGCTTATAGGCCGGAATGAAGATGCAGTTTCCGGTCTTTTTCCGGGTTTAAGGATCATTATGATTTGTGCAACTTTCCATGAACTAGGGAAGTAGTTTAGGCGCAGGATTGCATTATATATAAAGGTTATTAGTTTTATGCAGTAGTGGTAATCGTGGACAACATTGTGTAGATTTATTTTCTGTTTTTTGAGGGGAGACCAATTCCTTGCGTACAGTCAGTTCATAATATTGTTAAAAATTTGAGTTTTCATTGCCTTAAAAATTGCACAAAATGTCACGCTCAAGAAGTGTCACCAGAAAAAATTGAAGAAAGAGAATACCAGGATACATAAATTTTTTCAAAAATCGAGGTAGATTCAACACGTTCAAGTAGAAGCGTTGCTAGAGAGTTAGATGTTAGCAACGCTACTGTAACGAGAATATGGAAAAAGCAGGGTTACAAGAATTTTAAATATTCGAAAACCTAGCAGCTTTATCTAGACGTCCACTTTCGAAGGATGGAGTTGTGTGAAACTCTAATAACGAAGGCCAAATTTTATTAAAAACATTTTATTCACTGATAAATCTTCTGTTTCGTTAGTAGGAAGACAATATTTCCATTACGAGATATTGGGCGCCGGATAAGCAGCACAGAAGTGTTGTTTACTGAACCCAACGTCCTCAACAAGTTAACATCTGCACTGGAATTTTAGATCACATAATCGGTCCATTTTTTATTGAGGGCAACTTAACTAGCAGAGTATGTATAACTAGGTTTACTAGATTTATTACAGAATCATGCTCGAATAATTAGGGAATACTTAACAATACTTTCCCGAATCGAGTTATCAGTGGAACATGCGACTTAGACACACAACCCTGGCACACAATCCCGGTCCCTTCTAAATTGCTTTCCGACAATAATTATCCCAAAACTCGAGTGCCACGAGTAGATTCGGGAAGAACCCTTCCTTGCCATCCCAGGCTCACTGCCAGGTCGTCACTAAAATCTTCTGTCACTAAAATTCAAATTCGCTTGTGTGTATCCTGACTGCAGTGTCTTACAACTCTAGAGCTACAGAGCTAAAAAAACATTTTTTGTGAGTATCGAAGTACCATTTTTTGTTATTATATATAAACCTAGAGCTAAGATTAATACTATTATAAAAATTAATATTAAACTGATTTTCATTTCGCCGAGCTTTCGACATCCTCTCTGATGTCTTATTCGGGGCTTCCGAGGTAGATTTTAATATTTTTATACCTAAGCAATTGTTTAAATCTTCTTTAGAAGATTAATGTTTTTTGACACTAGCTGATTTTTCAAATCGGAATCTCCCTGACTCTCCTAAACATTTTGCTTCAAATTTGAAAGCAGTAGACAAGGCCAACAAAAAAGTGAATTTCTAAAATAACTACCGCATAACCAAGTGTGGTGTTTATACCATATTGTTTTAAACGGTCCCGAAAATGCTCGATTATCCTTCTTATATGTGGATAAAATTTATAAATTTGGCAAAGGCCGACCCATTACAATAATTTCTAAGATTTCTTGATTTTGGTTCCTTGAAAAAGGCGTTTCAATCACACTGCATATTACGAGTATATCTTTTAAAATATTCATTTGATTTTAGCTACTTAAACTGACCTATTTATTCACTTCACTTTTCACAAACAAATTTAAATTGTTTTACTTATTTATTAAATTCTTAACCTCCTAGTCTTCTTCTTCTTTCAGTGCCTATTCGTTCCGAATATTGGCAATCATTCTGGCTATAATTATTTTATTGACTGATGCTTTAAATAGATTCGTTGTTGTTGTGAAAAACCATTTCCTCAGGTTCTTCAACCATGATATTCTCCTTCTCCCAATTCCTCGCTTTCCGAATACTTTACCCTGTAGGATTACCTTCAGTAATCTGTATTTAGTGCTGTTTCTCATTATATGTCCGAGATATTCCAACTTTCTCCTTTTAATGGTATACATCACCTCTCTTTCTTTGCCCACTCTTCGTAATACGGTCTCGTTGGTTATCTTGTCTGTCCATGATATCCTTAGAATTCGCCTGTATAGCCACATCTCGAAGGCTTCAAGTTTTTTCTCCATTGCTTCAGTTAGTGTCCAGGATTCAACTCCGTAATACAATATTGAGAAGATATAACATCGTAGGAGCCTTACTTTTATCTCCAGATTAAGATTGTGGCTTTTAAAGAGTTTGACCATGTTATTGAATGCACTCCTAGCCTTCTCTATTCTACATTTTATTTCCTGTGAGTGATCCCATTGTTCATTTACTGTTGTTCCAAGATAGTTATACTTTTTACTCGGTCCACTGGTGTATTATTGATAAGTAGTTGAGCGTCTCTAACTTTATTTTTGCTGATGATCATAAATTTACTAACTAACTAAACCTACTAAACCTAACCTAACCTAACCTAACCTAACCTCCTAGTAAAAAACAAAAAACCATTATTATAATTACACTGCCACTTGACAAAACACAGCAACACACAACCTTCTTCAGAACTTTTAAAACTTTCCGAAACCCGAAGGGGCGATGCATCGCCTTTGAGGGAAGATATTCACTGACTAGCTGTGTTGCTCCTGCGTAAGCGTAAGACAGGATACATAGACAGAGAGACATTCTATTCTATTCTATTTCATAGGAAAATTTGAAGCACCTCAACTATTAGGACGAACACAAAATAATTAACTTCGGAGTTAATTTAAAATTAATCACAATTATAAAATATTTAATTTATTATATACTTATTAAGTAATTATTAATTTTTATTGTTGTACATTGGAAGAGATTAGGCGGCGCTTACCTTGCCTACTATGACGAATCGCCCTTGATTGTTTTTTTATTGAATTTTTATTTAGTGTATCTTTATATCCATCCATACTATGGCTCTACAACCTAATTTGAGCTATGGCCTCCGTCAGCAAACCTCTCCATTCATTACAGTCTGTAGCCTTCCTCCTCCACGATTGATTGCCAAGTATATTTCGTGTTTCCTTTTCCACATCATCCTCCCATTGTTTTCTGGGCGTCCCATAGGTTCCTCCCCTACATTCTTGCATTCGACAGTTTTTGTGGAAGCTTGTTTTTGTTCTATATATTTGCTGCGTTTCTGATATCTCGCTCACTCATAGCACGGTGGCCCTTCTTTGCGCATCTCAGAGATAAACTGAACTTTGCCAAGTAGTACAAAATATTTTAGTCTCAGTACCAAAAAGTATCGTCCGCGACCGGAAAAATCCTAAATCCACACGTAACATAACTCCCACTTGGAAAATACATCCGATATCAGGCTCATGGTAAAATTTATATTGCACTGACATTTACTAATACGATTGAAGTACTGCTGGCGGAAAACAAACGTGGAATCTGCTCACCATCATAACAGGCCTCCTTACTGGATATGCGGCAGTTAAGGGGCAACTTAACCTGTTTCATAGAGACTAAAGTTGCAGACTTAAGGGACACCTAAAGTGGCATTCAACTTAAAACTTTCAACCATATTTTACGTGATTACGAGGCACCAGATCTAGTCAGCAAATACCTTTTGAAGTTTACTAAGTAGTTCCACAAATATGATATAGATCCACTAGACCTGAGTACATAGAAAATGTATAACGAATGGCTTTGCAGGAAAGAGGAAAAAATTGTACTCCTTCAGTAAATTTATGTTGTGTAAATATTTTCCCTTCCGTATTGATTAACATCCACAACATACACCATGAGCAAACAGTTGATAGCTTTAAAAAAATATGTATGATTTAATTAATATACCCGTTATAAAAACTTGGTTCACAAATATGATGAATAACTGTCCTTGCATTTTGTTTACTTTGAATTGCTGGCGGATTTCCACTGAATGAACACACTTGCAATAAACTGAGTGTTCAAACACAAACAAAAATACGTATTTTCATTCACAAAAATAAATTCCCTTTGCGTTGATAATTTTTTTACCAAATCACAGAATGATCGTCATAAAAACAGTTAGTTTTATTCCGTCCATTCTAATATTTCCACATTTGGAATATTTTGGTCTTTAGAATTATTTGTATGCTGTGAGTTTATCTTGAAAAAAAGGGAAAAAATACTTGGTATTATGGTATTAGTATTTCTTAATTCAAATTATTTTGTTATGACAGTGATTCTAAAAGCAGAAGTTGTATATTCTGGTATAGTACACTTGAACCTCGATTATCCGTCAGGGAACCGGACCAATAGGATGACGGATAATCGAAAAAACGGTTAACAGAACATGAAAAAAAATCATATTATAATTCTCAAATTTTATTTGTTTGTTTTACTTGACAATATAAAAGGGATTTATGTCAAAATATTCCAAAATCTTTGTTTTACTTCATATTTTGCAACGGCTGAATTTCTTAAACGACGCAAAATCACCAAATTTACCTTATTTGCTTCTTCTTGCCGAAAATACCACTTGATTAATTGTTATATATGTGCGATGCAGCTTCTCTAGCTTCTTTACGCAAATCTTTGTCAGCCTCAGAATCAGTTTCGTCCACCTCTGTTGCCATTTCAACGATTTCATCATCTGTTAGCAATCGATAGCCGTTTGCGTCCTCATCACAAATTAACCATTCGTTTGTGTCTTCTTTAGGCAACGAAAACAAAACAGTTGATTCAGCCATAGCTTTATTTGTTATGGCATCACGCTCAGCTGTCACGGGGTAATTTTCATCTTGAGTTGATTCAGGCCATAAGTTATTTCACGCTCTTTTCTTTCAGCGTTACTTCCGAAACATCAGCCCAAGCATCCACAGCATTGTCGACTGCGTGTTTTAAATTGTATGCTTTTCAGTATTCTGACAAAGAATATTCCTCTTCCATAACTTTTGAATTCATTGTATCATTCTTTTGAATGTTTTAATGACCGATTGATCTATTGGCTGTATCAATGATATTGTATTCGCAGGCAGAAAAGAGCACGTGATATTTTAATCGTCACTTCGCAGCATGCCGGCTTCAGGATGGGCAGGTGCATTGTCCAAAATGAGAATCGCCTTTGGTGGCAAATTTTTTGCTTGCGTATATTGTCGAACGTCCGGTATAAAAACGTAAAAAACAATATGTTGGAAAAATAGGTAAACAAATTTTGGTTTGCAGTACATACCTTTTTGAACTAGTCAGCGAATATTTCCTGGGATATCCATGCATTATGTTGTGCGTAGTAGTTAATGGAAAGCGTGTTCATATTTATGCCTATCGAAACAACGTGCTTTTTTGCTGTATCAATCAATAATATAGGAAGGCGATGGTCACCACATGCATTTGAACATATCATTGTTGTGATTCGTTGCTTTTGCGTTTTAAATCCTGGATTATGTTTTTCAGACAGTGCAGCGAGTGTTTTCGTTGGCAATTCTTTGTAGTTTAAACCAGTTTCATCCGTATTGAACACTTGATTGCGTGTCAAATCATATTCATCGCTCATATCTTGAAACTTCCTTTTATATTCGTCAACGACTTCAATACTTGCGGCACTCAATTTTTCACCTTCGATTTTCAGTTCCCGTATACCGAGGCGATTTTTGAACTTTTCCAACCAACCGCTGCTTTCTTTGAATGAAGGATCGCCATTCAATTTCATGTTGAAAAACAACGCTTTTTCGGCAACAATTGGTCCAGACAAAGGAAACTTTTGCTTCTTTTTTGAATGAAACACAAATACATATTGTCGTGTCGTGCCGTGTCGAGTGATTCATTTGTGGCTTTTTTTCATTGTCTAACTATGTTTCATCCGGCCACCCAACGATTCCATTTGCGAAGCATACTTTTCAATTCCATCAGCATTTTTCTTTAAATCATTGATTGTTGTTCTCGGAACATCATACTCTTTGCTCAATGCGACTAAGTGACACAATCAATGTTCGAGTTTTAATCAAACTGAATTATGTTGACACACAGATATTGACTGTAATAATTTTATTATTGTGCTCTGCGTTTTGCTTGCGATTCTAAAAATGAAATCCGTACTTTTAGCACGGTATCATTTAGTATTACCTATTTAAATTGAAATTTAATCCAGAGCCCTGAATAAGAACAATAATTATTTACATAAAAAAATGCGGTGGTAGCATAACTTCACGTGCACATTTCAACGAATCAACGGTATTGCGCAAGTTTTAAAATCTCAATGGTTTTTAATATATTGTACATGTCATATAAACGTTAAATAAAAAGGAGGTTAATTTCGAAGCTCTCACGGCATCGGCATTACTATACTCTGTTTTTAAACCAGGAGGAGTAATTCAAGTTTACCGCGTCATAACGCTTGTTTATAATTCGTCCAACGGCAGGCAAGTTTACTCCACTGTTATGAAATTTTGACATTTATGAAATTTTGTCCTTATTTACATTTCGTAGGTGAATTTCATCCAAAGTGTTTTCAGGAACCAAAGCAGTGGTTTCAGGCAGATAATCGTCGGTACATATATCGGTTAAATTTAACAAAATATGGCCTGCATCTCTTTCGCAATTTTCTGTACCGGAATGCATCATGTCTAAACAAAAATATCTTTTGAATGCTGCGGTAAATTATACCGGAGTAGGGTTAACACAATTGCCACCTTGCTGCCTGATTGAACCAAAAAAGGTTTCTAGTCAATCTTGATTCATCCGCCTTGTTAAAAAATAATCCATTCCATGTGACTGTAGTAGATTCCACAAATGAATCACTCCATTAATGGTTATTTTCCAACCATTAACATATTTTGTTCTTCGTGTTATGTTTTTAGCTTTAAAATTAATTACCTGTAAATTATTAAACAATTGGAAACACGCATTAAGAAATTCTTGCTAAGCATCGGTTCTTCTATACGGTCTTTGGTACTCAGTTGCTCCTCTTAATGAAGAAGAATTGATCATATCAAATAAATTATTAATGTTCCTAATAAATCTTTCGGTTGTTGTTGCTTCCTCGACGAATACAATAAATCTAATATACAGATGCAGACCGGCAGCAACAGTGTTACTAAATATCTGAGAAGCATATTTCACTTTCATATTTTCAAAATTGTTAGGAGATATATGTAATTCGGTCAATTTTGGCGCTGTACGTATAGGATATTGTTTATCATGTTCGTAAAATTTTTTAATATATTCCCAAGAAACGATAATATCATCAATAACAAATTTGTTTCTTAGGAAGTTATTATAAAGTGCTCTTAATAAATGAGGTGTATCAAAAGAAAAGACAATTTTATTATTTTCATGATAAAAATATGGTCTATCGGCAGATATATTTAACAAATTTGGAAGTTTAAGATTATTAATACCACTTCGAATTTTACTCATGTTCAACTTCACAATACTAACAATTATTCACAAAACTAACTCAGTTTAAGCAAAATACGGCACTGTTAACCAGTACGTTTCTACGGGACTAGCAACGGAAGAATGGTTCTCGAGCGACTAAGAAATAAGCGCAGTCGCTCTGCGCGTTGACAGACTTTACTTCCAATTTTTCAGAGAGTGGTTCTACTGTGGAACCTCTTTATACTGTGGTATTGTGTAAAAATTTCTATATGTTTTGAGCTTTTTCCGTTTAAATTATTTTTATACTATAGGGTCATTCACTCAACAATTTAATTAGAAGTTTTCAATCTTTTATTGTCATATATTTTTAAAAATTTAGACCAGCAAGGGAAGTAAAAGATACTCTACCTTTTAATTTAATATTTTTTTTTATTTATGATTACTTTTGGTTAGACTGGAAATCCCTGGAACAGAATTCTGTTTCAACTCATGCCTCAACTCCAACCAAATCATCGGATTCCTATACCCGTATCATAAATAAAAATTTTTATGCGTTCTTTATGGTGTCCAATGTTCTGTCTTTGATATTATTTTTTCAAAGAAGCAACTTAACCTTTATAAAGGAAAATTGTGGATTTTTCCACCAAAATGGGATCTCGCTTAAGTAGTGGTGCTTTTTAAAACTTGGACATAGCTCTGAGGATGGCTTTGTAAGCCGAGAGCGCTCAACTAAGAAATAAATTTTATTTATTTTAAAAATACTTATCCTCGCTGAGCAGGATTCTTTATTTTCCCATGGTTAAGCCGACTCTGGAGAACACCCTTCTTCTGCTCTGACAGACGTAGCTAGAATTGAAGGAATATCCCTGGCCAAATAAGATAAATCTCTTTTTTCATATTTTTTATATTCTCTGAGTTTTGTTTCTGTTTCTTGTTTCAAGCAAATGCCCATTTTGATAAATCGAAAGATTCAAATTTGTGGCATGACTCGATCACTAGAGAAATACAGTCACCCAATTTGTTTTATCTTATCTTATTTATTGCTGCTTAAGTAAAAAAAAGAGTTTTTCAAATTAAATTCCTCGTCATTGTTTGGTTCAGTATTAATTTCTAATATTTTTTTGTCGAGGTAGTTAAGTTATAAAATGTACATGACCACACTAGCAAACGTGACATACTTTTCCCTTCCTAGTAAGTCTGTAAACTTTTTGCGGTTTTTTAAGAAACCTATTTATTTTAGTAAATCCTATTCTGCTTCTTCGATTTTGAACGGTGTTAATTTTAATAATTTTAAATTACTGAAACAGATCAGAAAGAAAGTTATTTTTATTTATTACGTTCCTGTAGTTAAATTCAAAGCTATCATCATCTGGTAGTGTCGCTATAATGTCGGGTGACGGTTTATTAAAAGGACCTAAATTAAAACATTGTTTTGTATACCAGGCGTGTTAATGTGTTGAATTTGAAGTTATCTTTATATTCAAAATAAAGGTTTTACTACTATCGGTTTACAGCGTACTCCGACGCATTCTAACTCCTAACCGCCATTCTTCTCTATTTAACCATAGGCCTCGAGGGATTTCTCTTTCCTCTAGTTCTTTTTTCAATTCCCTCTCTCCAGCTTCTTCTCCTATAAAGGTTTTAAACTATCTTTATTAGAATATACTTATGGAATTTAACAAATTAAAAAATACAGGCATAAGTCTGAATGACCAGCTTAAGACAAACAGTTCTCCCCTACTCCACTTATTCAGATAAAGTGTAAACGCATACCAAAAATAGATCACTTGAGAAGGGCACTATACCGAAACAACTGTAGTGATAAAAAAATAAATGTTGTGGAAGTTTTTTTTATAAAAAATTGTTTAAAATCCTTTATAATGGTCGTATATAAAAATGCCTCAAACGGGCTATCACAAACACATTGCAAAACGTTTTCGGATTAAACAATCCATCATCAGTGCAAACGGTTGTACATGCTAGTAGCCACCAAAATATATGGGTCAAAACCCTTTAAATGTTAATAATAATGTAAAACAACTACAAATTTAAAACATTTAAAGGGTTTTGATCCATATACAGTAGTCTCTCTTTATAACGATTCCCTATATAGCGATAATTCCTCTATAACGATGAAAATACTAAACGTTGGTTGGTTCGTCATAAGGACGATGTATTAATTCTTTCTCTATACCGATATCGTTCTCTCTTTATAGCGATCACTTTTCAGCGTTCAATAGTCGATGGCAAATGTGTTATCGTATTTAAAGCTCAGACTATCTAAGTCACATGCGACAAGGCCACTGTTCAGCGGTTGTTTTGTGTCGCTCTCAAGGAATGCGTCATCCCGAATACTTATTGTTATCCAAGGGATAAGTGATACGATTTTACGGAATGTTGTCATCTATTGACGACTTCTCACTACCAGTTTCAGTTGTGTCTCAGTGTGTGAACAGTCTTCATGTTTTCGAAAAAGCGTAAAGTGCTCTCGGTGAAAGTTATCGATAATTCCGGCAATAGAAAAACGTAAAAACCAATCGGATGTCGTTCACCATATGAGGCTGTCCCAGTCAAGTGTGGAAGAACAGAAAAAAGTAGCTTGAAGCGGAAATGGAGAGCGGCAACAGGAATAAGTTGTGGAAACCTTAGTACGAAGATTAGGAACGCTCTAAGTTTTTTTACAACAGCTTGAAATTGAGAATTTCAAGGCAGCTGAGGGTTGTACAAGCAAGTTGAAGCTGCAGCACATGATGAACTACAGGCAGATCAGCGGATAGGCTAAGATGTTGCCTGGACTGAAGGCACAATATGCATCAGATGACATTTTTAATGCTGATCGGACTGAATTATTTTTTAAATGAGACAAAACAGAATTTAAAAATTTAGATCGGAATAGTGCGTTGGTGGAAAGCTGTCTATGGAACGCATTATGGTTTTAATAGCCGCTAAGATAACATGTTCATCGAAGAGAAAATTGTTAGTGATAGGGAAGTCGTAAAAGCTATGTGGCTTTAAAAACATCAAAAATCTACTTACTACCTACAAAGTAAACAAGAGTGCGTAGATGACTTCGGAAATTTTTAAAAAAGCAATAAGAAAATGGGATGTCGAGCTTAAAGGGAAAAAATTCTTCTGCTTCTAGACAATTGAACAAAACGTTGAATTTTAAATCCTGCCAACAAACACAACGAGTGTCCTTCAGCACATGGACCAAATTGTTATCAATAGTTTAAAAAACCATTACAGTTGCCATAATCTGTTTGGGCCAGACAGTTTGTAGTTTCTATCATCTACGGACCGAAAGAGCTAACAGATTTCGAAGAAGTTAATAAAAATATAGCTAAAATATTTGGACTTTCTGACGAGCACATCCTATAAGCAGTTCGTGTAGAAGAAGAAGAAAAAAGTGACCCAGAATCAGCTCCAACTCCTGAGCAGGAATTGGATGCGGCAAAAGTATCTAATCGGTTTTGCAGGTAGAATAATGTGCAGTGTTAATTCATTTATAACCATTTTAATCAATTTTTAAATTGCAATAGGTTATTTAATACAGTATTATTAGTGTTACAGTAACGATTTTTGCCTCTCTCTGTATAACGATCTCTCCTTATAACGATGAAAATTCTTGGTCCCTTGCATATCGTTATAGAGAGAGAGGACTGTATTTTGGTGGCTACTAGCATGTACAACCGTTTGCACTGATGATGGATTTATCAATCCGAAAACGTTTTGCAATGTGTTTGTGATAGCCCGTTTGGGGCATTTTTTATACACCTTTTATAAAGGATTTTAAACAATTTTTTGTGATATATGGTATACAGCCAGCTACAGGAACTTAGTTTCCTAGTGGATTTTTTTTTATAGTTTTTAATTTATTCACTTTTTTTTTAATTCATAACTTTTTGGCATCGTTTATACTTCTTTTGATGTTTCTGTCTAATTCTTTGTACTTGCTGGATGGTTTTTTACTTCTCGCCTTTAGTACAATAAGCAGTAATACTCGTAGTACATGATCTAGCGAATTTAATTTTTTCGCTCTCTATAATTATTGATACTTTATCACAAATTTGTTAATTACTTACTCGATGAAAATGACATGAACAATTATTTATTTTAGTTAAGTAATTATCAGCGTTTAAATTTTTGTAGAATATTATGGCCATTTGCTATCTATTTTAATGAATATGAGGTACTAGAATTTTTCAATAACCTTGATAAACTTTAACAAAATACATTGCTTATAACTGACAAACTAGTAGACCAAACTGATTTTTTTCACCATTTTCTAACCTGTCAAATGGTCAAATCAGGAGCATAAGATCGAAAGAAAAGAACATCTTCACATTATGAATTTTTGAAAACTTTTGCAATTACACGTTTGGCCTATTCCTCTAAGAGATTCTCTAAGAGAAAACAAAAACTGTATTTCTTGATTCAATAATTCTTAATTCCAAGCAAAATAGACTCGATTTATCTGGACTCTTATCTTATCTGGATTGTGTTTGTTAGAATAAAAGACGTATTTAAAGCATGGCCGGAGATGATGAATACAAATGATATCATTTTCACTGGACTTATTTGATGTTTTTAAATTGTTACGTAAATATTTTAGTTAGTTAGTAAAAGTTAATGCAGTCAGTATAGCATTCCTTTACTTATAATATGTGACGCAATTTATACAATACGCATTTCTGGATACCAGTCTTGGAATAAACTATTCACATTTTAAATCATGAATGTGTTGCTTGTGTGAGTCCATTTCAAATAGGTAAAGAAATAACAAATAAGACCTACAATCAATTTAATTTAACTATCAGACAACCGGTTTCGCTTTCTACAATATGCAAAGCATCTTCAGGTCTCGATACAAAGTTAAATACATGCTGAAATGATAAAAAACCCATATTAGGGTGTTGTCTAATAAAGATAAACAAAGTAGATGTTGGAAATTACAATAATTATGCCAATATTACATGTCTGTCGTTTTTTTCAAAAAGAGTAAGTTGTATAAAAAGGTATAAAAGTTTTAAAAGTTTAAACAGACAAGGTAAGGCCCACAAATTATTATAAAATAGTCTATTAAATTGTAATAAATTAATAAATGAGCAAATAAATAAACATTACTTACATGCCGGTACTCTATTAATTGATGGATGGTAGAACATGGTTGAAACTACTATGTATTGTTGAATGGAGAACTCAATTCTGCTATTGTAGTTGTATGACAGTAAACGGGAAGTTCTTGAGGAGATAGATTTGACCAAACAGCTAGATATGACCGCTTTGCCGTTTCTAGTGCTTTGAGAAACTGAACGGTCACGGCATGTACCTTTGAAATCATCTACAAGAAGTGAGAATTGTAAACTAAATGAATGGACAGTTAGGAGATGACTTCATGCTGGTGGTTTATCTTCTCTAAGTAGAGTAAAATCTTAAAGGTTAAAATCTTAAGGGAGTGAGACAGGGGTGCATAATTTCACCACTGATATTTAATCTGTACTCGGAGCACATTTTTGAAGAGGCTCTAAAAGATATTGATGAAGTTATCCCAATAAATGGAGTCAAGCACAATAACCTGCGGTATGCAGATGATACAATAGTGTTTTTCAATACCATGGAAGCGCTGCAAAACTTAATGAACAAAATAACGGAAACAAGTAGAAAATATGGACTGGACATAAACACCAGCAAAACCAAGCTAATGATCATCAGCAAGGAAAACATAACTGGAGCAAATCTGTATGTGAACCAAATGAGAATTGAACGAGTCTCACAATACAATTACTTGGGAACTATAATCAATGAGTCGTGGGACAATAACCAAGAGATTAAATGTCGCATCGGAAAGGCAAAAAGTGCATTCTTGACTATGAGTTCTATGTTCAAGAGCCATGACCTCAACCTAGAAACAAAAATAAGGCTTCTTAAATGTTATGTGTACTCAGTGCTTCTGTACGGAGTAGAAACGTGGACATTAAAGGCGGAAACTCTATCAAAACTTCAGGCTTTTGAGCTATGTTCATATAGAAGGATCTTGAAGATACCATGGACAGACAAAGTCACCAATGAAGAAGTACTGCGGAGAATGAACACAACTGCGGATTTGGTCAACATCGTGAAGGCCCGTAAGCTGCAGTACTTGGGCCATATAATGAGAAATCAAGGCAGATACGAGCTACTTCAATGCATTTTAAAAGGTAAAATTGAAGGTAAAAGGGCCCCAGGACGAAGACCAAATATCCTGGCTTGCTAACCTGAGAGCATGGTATAGAAATACCTCAACACAGCTATTTCGTATGGAACCAACAAAGTCATCATAGCCAAAATGATCGCCAGCGTTCGGAACGGACAGGCACCCTAAGAAGAAGAAGTAGAGTAACTAGACTGCCGCTTTCCCGTGAATACCGAATTGTCAGATTGAATTTTGCACAGAAACACTTAGCATGGAAAATACAGGATTTCAGTCGTGTGTTGTTTTCCGATAAATGGAGATTATGTCTTTATGTAAGAGTGTGATGACGTGCAGGCGAGAGATATGCTCAAAAACGTGTTGAATAGCAACTTCCATTTGGTGGAGGGTCAGTTATGACATGCGGAGACATATCGTTTGACGTTCGCACAGAATTAGATGTAAGAGATGCAACATTTATGCATGATAATGCACGGCCCCATATTGCTCTGATAGTTACTGAGTATCTTGACGAGGTTCAAATCACATGATTTGTTTGGCCTGCTCGCAGTCCATATATAAATCTTATAGAACATATTTGGGATGAGATGAAGAGATGTTTACGGAGTGTTTTGCTGGCCCCAAAAATTCAAGAGAGCTTCGCGACATGTTGGTGCAGGAATGGAACAATCTTTCGCAAAGTGTGAATGTATGACTGGAGGAGGGAATACTCGCTGTTGAAGTTCTTAAATTTCTTGTATTTCAACAAAAAGCTCATCAAATTAAAATTGTCCTTTGAAACACAAAACTTTGAAGGACAAAAACCTTGTTTTCTTTAAGCAATCCGTTATGTTAAGTTTTTTGAAGACTCTTGAGAGTTGTGTTTGCTGTTGCTCTGCGTCTGTTCACTTCGTCGCTTATCGTATTTGTTGTATTTACTAGCGATCCAAGATATGGTAATTATATACCTTGCTCAAAGGTACCATTGTTAATATGATTTCTCTGTTGCACATTTTGAAGGTTTTTAGCAACCAGGGAGTGGTTTGCTTGCACTTCCATACAATTGTTCCGAGCGGCAGCCTCCAGGGTCAAAATTGCCATGATGATAGCCAACCTTCGTAGCGGAGATGGCACGTGAACAAGAAGCAACCAACATATATTTGGTTTTTTCCTCGTTTTTTAGCAATCAACATATCAAGTAAAATACCTCACTAAATCTCTAATACGTCTGCCCACTATAACGATATCATCAAATGCGAGAATTTGTGTCGATCTATTAAATATGGTTTTCTATTTGAATTCTAAGGCACGAACTTACATTTTGCATGGTGCATCATCATCAAGGCCTTTCATTCCTGATGATATGTTTGCCGCTCTTACTCAGATCTCGCAGAGTCGCTTATTGCGGCGAATCACTGGGCATTCCTCTTGTGCATTGTCAGAGTTTGTTCTATCAATTGGTTTTCGTTACAATTTTCTTCCACTTATTTCATATAGTTGCATAGCTCCCTTCTGATTCTCATTTTCGGGATATTGATATTTCTCATGACCTGGTCCTCCTATTTTTCTCTGTGTGTTAGCCTTCATTATGTCTATTAGTTCATAGTTCATTCTTCTTTTCATTTCTCCGTTTTGGTCACATAATTCTTCTCATGATTTTTCTTTCGAATATTTTTAATTTCTCTTCATCTTCATCTGTGAGGCACATTGTATCAGCTGCATATGTAACTACTGGTCTTATTTCCACTCTGTATATTTTCAGTTTTGTGTTTCTGGTTAAGTTCTTGTCCTTCATTAGCCTATGATATCTCCAGTATATTATGTTGCCTGTTAGTAGTCGCTCTGTTAGTTCTTTACTTCTGTTATTTTTGCCATTCACAATTACTTCCAAATATTTAAATTGTTGAACTCTGTCAAAAGTGTAGTTTTCTATCTTGATTTCCGTCTTCTTTTTATCTTCTCTTCTAGAACAGAGTTAATATTTCGTTTTTCCTTCGTTAATTTCTAGACCTCTTTTCCGTGCTTCATTTATCAGGATTATTACTTACCTTATTATCTTTCCTTGACTCTTCCACTAAGAACTATGTCATCTACATATGTTACTATTTGTGTTGAGTGAGCTATAATTCTTTTAATTCCGCTGACCTTAAGTTGAATAGGTGTTTGACAGAGAATCGCCTTGCCGCACTCTTGTTTCTATTGCAATTGAGTTTGTGCTAGCTTCTGTTATTATTTTAGTTCGAGGTCCATTCATTTTTGTTAATATCATTAGATTTGCCCGTATATTTTGATTTTCATTCCATTAAATAATTTATTTCTTCCAATACAGTCAAAAGCTTGTAAAATTTATTTAACTTAGGTGGGATCCCAAAGTCTGCAACTTCATTATATAGTGCAATTCTTTTAAAACTGTCATAGGCTGCTTAGTCAAATTCTACTCACTTAGATTGAATATAATCGTGGTAAATAAATAATAATATTTTCGGCGACGCTGGCGTGTGGTAATTTTCTTATCTCCAATTCGAGTTGAGGCTACAATGTTCAAAATTTATCTTTCGAATGGTTAATGCCAGTATCTTGCAAAATTAGGCTCGAGTTTAGTGATCGTAGTATTTACAAGCCGACCAATTTTCGTAAACGGAATATTTACATGAAAAAAAAATTGTGATTAGATATAAATTTGTTTTTTAATGATGTATGTGCAGTGGAATTTTGTATGTAACTTCTTAGACGTAGGAATTGTCAGTTAGGTGAGTGGATTTGGGTCTTTTATTATCATAAACTTTAAATAAATCTATAATTTAAAACTATAAAACAAAAATAAAGAAGGTAACGTATTAGAACAGAAGTGTTAGGACAAAATTTTATAGTATTTGTTAGAATTCTTGTCATGTACACTACTTTCAGCTTTTGATAAATATAAAGATATTTTACATTTTTGTGCACGGACGCTATTTTGTCCTAGATTTTTTTCGAAATTTTATTTCTTTCTGTGCACACGTTTATACCGTATAAGGATTACCGATCACAATACCTATACGTCGCATAAAAGTGACAAAGTATGACTGTTGTAAACTTCTTCATGATAAACATAATGACAAATTGGGTGCTATTTGCAACCAAATTAAGTAGTGCGGATTATCTCACGTCTATAATAATTATAAATACCGATACCTTCTTGTTTAAGTTTTGTACAACCATTTATAAAAATAATATGACCACCCCGACAAACTACAAACTTCATTATAACTTAACATATAACGTAATATAGCTTGCAAATGAGCAAACCGTAAGAATCAAAGCAAACATAAATGCTTGTATATGTGTGTAGGACATTATTCCATAATATTATTTAAGTTTATTAACAGACTAAAGTCTACACAGACCGTCGCGATGGGTAAAAATTTTTAAGTACCGAAACTAAAGGGGGCAATTTAATACGGAGAGTTGAAGGGCAGACCTTAGTCGATACTCAGTTCAAAAAAGAATGTATTTGCAATAATCTTTAAGTCTAATTTAAACGTAAATGACATGTCGGTCATATAAGAGTGTTTAAGACGGAATTATTTTGAATACTTATTGTTTTAAAGAGCAAGTAATTTTAAAATCTACAAGTTCATTCCACAGATATGGAGTCATACGTCGCCATGTTATCAAATCCACTGGTAACTTTAACATCTTAATATGTAATACTATATAATGTAAACTAAATTTAAACATATAACTTTTAACGGGTTTTTACCCAGATATTTAGTGGCTCAATACATGTACACCTAATCACTGATGATGGAACATGGATTCCGAAAACGTTTTGTGATATATTCCGATTGGGTTTTCAAATTATATACCTTTTATAAAGGATTTTAATAAATTGTAAGTAATTTTGGTTGCATTATTTCACAACACAAATCGCTTTTACAATTTTTATCATCACACAGATTTTTATTTCACGTGTCTTCCAAGAACCTACATGTATATATTAATGTGATATTAAAAGTCTGAGGTGCGCAAAGCAATTAATTAGCTAATTAAATAATTAAGTAAACTTATTTAAATGATGCAATTATGATTTTATCACACTATTTAATTCTCTTATCTCAGGGTTATACTCGTGCTTCAATATCTGTGCTTTACATATGATAGGTAATGTCCAAAGAATACCGGAATAATAAAAAAACATATATGATACAACATTATATATTGAAATACAATTCACACTCAAATATCTTCAATAAAAAATATCTTATATAATGATTATCAAAATTTTGTTCTACGTACGTGAACCTTAAAAAATTAATGGTATATACAATATAAATTAAATCAAAATTGTTGTTCTAAATCTCCTAATCAAAATATTCCTATCTTTTCTAAAACAATTGTAAAAAAATATGTTGTTAATAAAGAAAAACTGACGATAAGTAAAACTATCTGATGATGAGTTGTCCAAATCCTTGTTCCTTGTAGCCTACACTATCTACTCTTAGCAGTCCCCTAGGTAATCAGCAATCTTACAACAAATTATTGCGAGCCTATCGTCTTTAATGATCTCCTTCAAATGCACGTATCGTTCAAATGATGCTAGCCTCTTCTCCTCTCAATAGACTGAATCTCTCGTTCTGGCCTGAACAGTGACTCTTGAAATATAAGTAGAAAAATATAACTTTACATAACAATATTTTACTAAATCAGCTTCTGTCAGATACACTTACTCCATGAAAACTCACAAACATTCACTTCTACTGCTTACTACCTCTGGGGAACCACCAGAGAACAACGACTGTTCGCCTTGCACCCTTGTAAAACAACTGATTATCTTTTCTCCCTCAAAAATCTAGCTTACCTCTCATTCCTACATACCTATCCCACTTTTTTCAATCTCCTCTAATCAGAGTTCGCCACACTTATCCCCATCTACCATTTAGATAACAAACAACAATTTTACCTACAATTATAAATTTCCTTAAAACTATTAACATGCTAATCGGTTTCTACAAATTCTTAAGAACTAACGGAGAATTATATTTTCTAAATAATTCTATTCTATTGTCTTATTCACTGTATATCGACTTACTCGTTGATCGACGTATCGACGTACTCGACGTTGTAAAACCCGCTCGCATTGTTCACGATTTCACTAAGCTCACTCACGTCACTCGAATATATTTTACAAAGAAATAATTTATGCATATCTTTAAATTTTGTTTACTACAGATAATCCAGGATAATGGACTTCATTTCTTCGAAATATCTTTTATAGTTTATTAGTTGAATTATTATATTTTGTACTTTGAAATATATTAAAAGCAAACCAATATTATGTTCAATTTTTCATATCATAATATATATATATATATATATATATATATATATATATATATATATATATATATATATATATATATATATATAAAGGAGTACGACCGTCAAACAATTATTCAATGAGTAAGTTCCAAAAAAACTATTCTTTTGGTCATGAGGATATCGGTCAAATTAGAAATAATAAAAGGAAATTACAGTTCCATTCCTATATTTGAAGACGTTTCGCTTATTGTATTTACAAGCTTTATCAGTTCAATCTAAAATGCTAGCTTAAATGTTATGTATAAATGAATAAAAACTAAACCCTCTTCGTATATTTATCGTCCTTTTGATGAGTTTTCATAATATTCCTAGTTTCATATTTTAATTCATTTTCGATTCGGATTAATTTTATTGTACTTACATTTGTAGTTGTATTCTTCATTTCTTTACCGTATCGCATACTTTTTTCTTATCCCTCCTTTTCTGTTTTGTGGTTTCATTGCAAGTATGGTTTATTAACTGCAGATGTACAGCTATTTTCTAATACGGTTGTGACCTTATTCATATTTGTTTTCTTTTTTTTAGGTCTAGGTTTTCTCCCAAATGTTTCTAAAAAAAACTAACATGAATTAAACGTCCCAGGGAGCGTTAACTTTGTTTTGAAACAGTTGTGTGGTCGTTATTTTAAAATCGTTGGAACAAGTCCAAGTTTTATATATCTGACTGTAAATTAATTAGTTATTTGAGTTGTTTGAAAAGAGTCATTGAGATTTGGATGCTACTAGCTAATAGGATTTTCTGAACGGAGTATAAAGTTTTTGTATATTTTATAGTATTTTGTGTATAGTAATTCATAATCCAAACGTGGCTAAAAGTATTTAGTTTATTCGTTTATTCGCATCGTTTATTCGTATGTCCAAGTGCGAATCGATAGTGCTTTACAAATGTTCAAAATTACCCCAATTTTGTTCAATAGGCCGCAGAGGCATTGTTTTAAAAAGAAAATTGGAATATTTAGCAAACTCAATGGCTGGTGACAAAATATATTCGCAGCCTAATTATTTTATTGCTCAGTTGTTATTGGTTAGTAACTTGTACATAAAACTTTCATAAATAATTTTGCATTAAAAATAATTTAAAACATGGATTTGTTACTGTTGTTTTTTTTTATTTTTAAGTACGTAACAAGTATTAAAAGAAAAATGCAGAATGTACGAAGAACAAAGGTTTTATTTAATTTATTTCATAAATGAGAAGTAAGAAGTAAACAAACAGCATTGAATAAAAAAAAATTAAAATCAAAAGTAATGATAATTTAGTAAGACGTATTGCCTCCTCTAGCTCTTATAACATCTAGACAACGTTGTGGCATACTTCCGATCAACCTTCTTAGATAAACTTGATCGATATTATCCCATTCTACGGTTAACAACCGTTGCAGGTCCTGAAGATTAGCTGGCGTCACATTACCAGATCTCACCCTTTTGTAAAGATGGTCCCAAACATGTTCTATTGGATTTAAGTCCGGGCTGTGCGCTGGCCAATTCAAAACTTGAAAATTTACCTCTTGAAGGTACTCGGTAACGATTCTTGCGACGTGTGGGCGTGCATTGTCATGCATTAAAACAAAGTCATTACCAATAAATGGGGCGTAAGGAACAACATGCATCTCCAAAATTTCTCATATACCTATCAGCTGTTAACGATCCTCCATCTAGCTATACCAATTCGGTTTGACCCCCAAGAGATATTCCTCCTCAGAGCATAATAAATCATCCTCCAAAGTTTGTCGCCGGTCTTAGGTTTCATTGAAAATAACGCTCGCCATCTCATCTATAAACTGGTATTCTTCGATCCGAAGTGTATAAACAAAATCTTGACTCATCCGTAAAGAGTATGTTACCCAAGTTATCGATATTCCAGTTTGACGTGCTCTCTTGCAAATATTAGACGTGCTATACGGTGTTCCCTTGTAAGTCTAGGGTAGTGGCAGCTACTTTGGCCCTAATTCCAGACTGTCTTAAGATGTGCCTAACAGTTTCTGAAGACACACGTACATTTCGAGTCTCGGCTAAGTCATGTTGAAGTTGATTTGCAGTCACAGGTCTTCAACGCAAAGCCTGAAGGACTAAAAATCTATTATCCACATGCGCAGTTGCTCTTGGCCGATCTGTTACAGCTCGTCTTTCATAACGACCAGTCTCTCGGTACCTTACTACCAAACGTGATACTGTCGACTGATTTACACCCACTAAATTTGCCACATATCTCTGACTCTTTTCGTCTTCAATGGGGGAAATTATTCTATCCACTTGATCTCTCGTTAAATTTAAATTTATATTGTCCTGACCTTCCATACTCAATATTTAATACGAAATTTTAAATTAAACGCAAATTGTATTCTTTTTACAAAAGTAAAATAAAGACTGATATTAACATTTTTATGATTAACATTATTTTTTCTTAAACAGTAAGCTGTATTTACAAATTTCTTTTTAATATTTATTCTAGCCTTAATATTCTTAAGGGCCAGAAAGAAATAATTTAAATTAACCAAATGCTGCGAGAAATATTTGTAATTTTATAAGTGATGCGATACTTTTTTGGCGGAGTAAATGTACAACATTGTTCATGTCACTGTATAATGGTATGCGCTGCAACAACAGCCACTTACAGAATTTCTGAAAAAGAGGCCTGCAGTTTAGAGTAGAGTAGAGCAGCAAGAACTTAGCAAGTAATTTCACACTGTGATAGATAATTGATACATTGAAATAAATCACCCTGTAAAACTGCGGTGAAACCTAAATCACCATTGTGAGTTAATTAATAGATTTTGAGAATATTTAAAATAGAGTTGTTTTTAACGTTTTTTTTTTTTGAGAATATACGATCCAGTTGAGACCATCTCTTAAAACGTGATGGGAAAGCAAAAAGTACAACTTATCGCCATTTTGAATAAATCACAGTTTTTTCGGCTTTCGTTTCGCCATAACAAATTTATTTTATTTAAGATGTAATTACTTTGTGTCTGATGGAAGCTTCTGTAGCCGTAACGGGATGCAAGAAAAATAGAGTACATTTGTCTTTTTCAGGCTTAATGGTCCTCGAGACGGTAATTTTTTACAATCTTTATAAATGGCGATCTCGTCGACCGCACCCTTATCAGAACATTAGCATGATTTAGTAGCTTAACGTAACTAATAATGAATTTTTTTATTAAAGAGTAAGACAGCCTCATTTATATTATATATAATGAATAGCTTTTAGGCATAGATAATATTTATTCATTTAATTGGCAGGAAAGCTTTATTCAGTATTCAAGTGTTAATTCAAAGGGCTATGGATGTAATTAATGATGTATTTGTCTGCTTACTAAATTACGAAATAGACTTCGACAAACAAATCATCTAAACTGATCTATAATCTCAGAAAACCAATCATTAAAGATCGTAATGTGGGTATCATGGCAAATACACACATCAAAATAATCTAGGGTACACCTCTATTAATGGATTTAAACCAATGTTATGCAAATATAAAAATAAATTTATGTTATTAATCTTTTTTGTTGTTTTGTTGATTATTGTACGAACTTGGACGGTAATCCTGATATGAATGACTATAAAAAATTTAACAAAACTTCAATATCCGTTTTTTGTCTATCAGATAAGAAGTAATATTTCTTTACTGGTACCTGATCTTCGATGTCGATGTGGATTTTTATTTTGTTTTGCAATTGCCAATAATGCGAAACGCAGTGGCGTGCTATCGGGATGCTTCAAGCTGGCAGAAGTTACAGAGACGTTGCTGAGGTCCTCCATACGAACAGAAGTGCCATTAATCGTTTGTGGTTAAGGTATCAAGAAACTGGTGATATTGCTGAACGCCATACAAGGTTAACCAACGAGATTGAAGACCGTTTTATTAGGTTTCAGGATTTGCGAGATCGCACTATATCTGCATCATAATTACAAATGAGGCTGCAAGAAACCCATCAGTAAGTGTATTTGTATTTGTAAGTGTCCAAACCATTAGAAATAGACTGCATGAAGTAGGGTTAAATGCTCAAAGACCTGTGAGAGTGCCTGTGTTATCCAGAGGAAATGGCACTCATCGACTTCAACGGGCACAATAACACGCAAATTGGGTTAGACGTGAGTGGGCCTCTATTTTGTTCACAGATGAGTCCTGATTTGGATTTGTACCAGATACAAGACGGACAAGAATTTGGAGACGATCTGGCAATGCTGAACGATTGGCCAATGTGCAGGAGATTCATAGACAGCAAGGCGACAGTATAATGGTATGGTGTGGCATCACTCTTGGTGGAAGAACCAATCTCGTTTGTCTGGAACGGTTTTAAATGCCACAGACTACCGCGATATTATTATTCAACCTATTGTCTTACCCTTTGTACAACAAGCTGGTCCCCAATTTCAATTAATGCACGACAATGCGCCTCCGCATACTGCCAGGGTCGTGCTAACATTCATCGAAGATAATGAAATTGAGGTTTTACCATGGCCTGCACAATCGCCAGATTTAAACCCAATTGAGCATGTATGGGACATATTGGGCAGACGCAGTTTACAACAAAATATTGCGTTGAATACAAGAGAGCAACTGTATGAGGGCCTTTTAATGGAGTGGAACAGAATACCGAAACAAGACATTGACCATCTGATCATGAATTTGCCTTACAGGACAGTAATCATCAACCGTGGAGGTCATACACTGTACTAACTTAACCTAAAGATTACTTTGTTGGAAGTTTAGGGCCAACAAATTAGTTTTTTATTTTTCTTATGTTACCATATTTTTACTTATGGAATTCTCTTTTAATTTTGTTAAGAGCTATTGCGATAATTCTAAGAAAAAATGTTTAATTTATATTCGGGACACTTGTTTATAACTTTTTATTAAAAATATTTAAAATAAATTATTTCAAATCCTTCTGTAATCTCGCATTTTGTTTTTGTCCCCTAGATTATTTTGATGTGTGTATATATACTGCATGGCATAAGTTAGGGATATTGCCAATATAATGGTAATGGTACTTCATTTTGCATCAATTATTTGTATGTCCTCCTCCTCAATCCTTTAACCCTTGTCAGGGCGTAGTGACACCCTAAATATTATTAGTCTGCTGTCTCCATTGACTGCGATCTTGTGCCATATGGACGGCTTCATGTAGGGATTTTCCCACCAAACTATTCATTTGGTCCACCCATCGTATTGGAGATCTTCCTCTTGGTCTTCGGCCTTCTACCTTACCTTCTACTACCAATAGTTCCATGGTGCCCGTTCTTCTAGCTATGTGGCCGAAGTAAGTTAGGTATGCTTGGTTTACTTTTTTTAGTAGCCTGTCTTTTATATGAAGCTCTTCCAGAATTGACAGGTTGGTTCTATGTTCTGTCCAGGACACGCGTAGAATTCTTCTATATACCCACATTTCGAAGGCTTCGATCTTACTCCTATCGATTTTTTTGAGAGTCCATGTTTCAGCTGCATATGTAGCAATGGGAAAAATAAGGCATTGACCAACCTAAGCTTAGTATTCCTTGTTATTGTTCGGTCTTTCCATATTTTAATTAATTTAGCAGTTGCGGTTCGGGCCATTCCTAGTCTACGTTTGATTTCTGAGGAACAATCACCATTGTTGGTTATCAGAGAATTTATTTGTATGTAAACAATTAAAAATTATTAGTTTTTAAAAAAATATATGAAAATTTGAAACCTTATGAAGAGAACCAGACAAAAAAAACATTCTAAGTATTGACAAAGCACCTATACAGTCATTTGAAAATCACCTTTGTTCTCTCAAATGTTATAAATAAATAGAATTGTTTAAAAACTACTTGACCGATTGTACCCATGTTTCGCAAATTTAGTAACTACATAAAAACTCACATTAGAAATATGGTGTAAATATTTTTATTGTTTATTATTATAAACAATTGAAAAACATGCTTACTTTCGGGTTTAATTTGCAATATATTTTTGTTTATAAACATTTTTTAATTTAAGAAATCTCATTTTACAGAGAAAGTATTATGTTGAAAGTCTGAAGTCTGGTATCATTTTGAACATTTAAGTAAATAGTTATAGTTGATGAGTTAACTGTTTGAAATGATGAATTTATTAATTTAAATTTTAGTTTATTTTATTTACGTTACATTTAATAAAGCTTCCTATTGTTGCAAATTTCGTTTTAATGTAGTTTTTGACATGACTGGAAATGAATACTAGCAAAACCAAGGTGTTACGTTTAGTTTTTAAGAGCTGTAACAGTTTCAATAAACTGATACTTTTTCACAAGAATAGAGTTAATATAAAAAAACTGGATGCCTAAATTTTCCAGCCAAATACCTGTCTAATAATGTGCCATACATGGTATATTCCCTATTTTCCTTTTTCTATATTATTTTATTTTTAAAAAAAGTAGCCTATAACTATTTTTTAGCCCTCTAGGTTTCCCTGGACCTGAGATATGCCCCTGGAAAGGATCAAAAATAGCCCTTTTTATCCTATATTTGAAGAGCTATATTCTGAGCCCACTGGACCGATTGTAATGCACAATATCTTATTTTTTTTATTATAATGTAAATTTTTTGATGAATTAATTTACAAAAAAAATGAGACCTTTGGAGTTAAAATAGGTCCACTGGGCTCGGAGATATAGCTCTTCAAATATAGGGTAACAGTTCAATTTTTAGGCGGTGAAAAAAAGAGTTAAAGACCTGGACCAAGAAATTCGATTCGTAGACATTGTTGTATACATATAGAGGCTTCTTCTCCTAATAAGTTAGCCTTAAGTAATACAACTTTGGACATAGGCCTCTCTTAAATCAATCTAGTGTTTTCTATTTTGCGCCACTTGCTTCGAGTTGTGTCCTCCGATCTTCTTAATAACATCTGCCCATTTCATTAGTGGTCTTCCTCTGCTTCTCTTTCCTAACCATGGTCTTCATTGTTGTATTTCGTGGTTTCATCTCTTATCCTTCAGTCGGGCATTGTGTCCTGCGAAGCTCCATTTTAATTTGGCAGCAAGTTCTCCTGCGTCTTTTACTTTGGTTTTGCTTCTAATCCATTTGTTTGTTTTTTTGTCTATAAGTCTCACCCCGAGCATTGATCTTTCCATCGCTCTTTGTGCTTTTACTATTTTATCCATATTAGACTTAGTGAGTGTCCACGTCTATGAACAATACGTGGGTATAGGGAGGATACTTTTCTTCTCATGGCGCTGTCTCCTTTCGAAGGTTGGCGATCCAAATGGCAATTATAGTTTTGGAAACTGCTGCGCGAAAGATTTCTGCGGATGAGCGGTTGAACCATCTCTTCAGGTCTTTCAGCCATGAGTTCTGTCGTCTTCCTACTGATCTTTTGGCCTGTACGTTTCCTTCCAGTATAACTTAAAGTAATTCATAGCTTTCGCCTCTCCACACAGGGAGGATATACTGATCGTAAATTCTGGTTTTTAAATATTCTTCTATTTTAGTGCTTTTCAAGATCCATCTCAGTTTTCCAAATCCTGCCCACTCTAACCATATTCTTCTGGTAATTTCGACAGTTTGATTTTCTTTGTTAACTTTCATTATCTGTCCCAGGTAGATGTATTGGCTTACTGTTTCTAGATTTATGTCGTTCAACGTTATTTCTCGTTATTCGGTGTATTAAACTCACCAGTCTTTCAGGTTGAACCGCTTCGATATACATTGGGTGGAGAAATAAATACGAAGTGGATTTCAATGAAGTTAAGATTCTTGCCACTGAACGCAATCTAGCTAAAAGACCGTTTTTGGAAATGTGTTCAATTCTAAAACATCCTAATGTATATAATATAAATATATCATGCTTTAATTTTGCCAAATTAGGCTTTATGATCTTTTCATTATATTAAATGTCATATAAGGTGTACTACTTGAACTCTTTTTTCAAATTTCATTACATAATTAAAATACATAAAATAGAAATAAAATACATAAAATAATTAAATAAAATAAAATAATTAAATATTCCTTACTTAACTTATTGTAACATATGCAACTTACATTGCGTTTTCATACACTGATTACTTAGATTAGTGTGAACACTTTACTTAAATAACATAATTCAAATATTGTAATTGATTCATAGAATCCTTTACAAACTACAGTTCCAAGTGTTTGAACCTTGGGCTGTTGGAAGTTAATTTATCGTTAACCACCTGTGGCTGATTATCTAGCCATATTGATTAACGTATTATTTATACATGAGGTTGAATGAAAATCTCCTGTTTGTCTAGACTGATTAATTAGAGGAGTTGCTATTACAATACCAATTTCTTTCACTGGTTTGTCTTTTGCAACCGGGTAGCCATCCAAACTCATTAAAATTTTTAAATTGACCGCCCAAATATTTGGGTTGGCACCTCCACCTTGCTGATCTGTCAAATGTATTTTTGACCTCAAGGTTGGCTGTCTTTTTGCGGTTTAGTTCGTTCTGGTTCATCTAACGCCATTTTTCCGGCGACAGCTGTAGGGCTTTGATCGGTAAGTTCATTTACACTACTTTTTTAAATTAAAAATTGTTATTAATATCACTTATAATGCTACCTAAAGTTAAAATCAAAGCTTAAAAATCATTAAATAGTTGGAAGTTGTCTATGATTTTCTTGGTTCTTTTTCACTAATTAATATTAAATAACATTTCATTTACTTTAGACCACATGGTCATTTGCTGTGCTAATTTTTATAAGTTATGTCTTATGTATTATGTCCATTTACTTGAGTTTCATTCACATTATTGTTAATAACTTTGACTGCTACATGTCTTTTTAAGGTAACAATTAACATCGGTTCCATGATTGTGTGGTTCTCATATTGTACTTTTTAGATGAACTGATGATGCTTTCAAAACTCGAAAGCGAAACGTCTTCAAAATAGATAAAGTAGCCTATCAACTTTGTCTTTTATTTCTCCACCTTGAGACCGATATAAGAACCCACCACCCACACTGCTAATTCACTAGAAATATATATATATATATATATATATATATATATATATATATATATATATATATATATATATATATATATATATAGTGTATCGAATTAAGGCACGATATGGGAAACTATTATTTTTGGTTTTATGAAAAAGATGTTCTATAATAAAATGTTCTGCATGTGCTAAGACATAAAATACAATCATCAAATATTAAATTTTCTCGGTCATATATGCAGTTTGTCAAAAAATATGAATTGTGGATATTTTCAACTTTTACATAAAATTCATATTTTTTGACAAATAGCGTATATGACATAAAAAATTTAATATCTGATGATTTTATTCTGGGTTGAAGATCGTTCAGAATTTTTTATAAAGAATAATTTTTTTTCATAAAACTAAAAATAAAAAAATTTCCCATATGGTGCCGACTTAATTAGACATCCTGTATCTTCTTTTTCTTTTTATGTAGACATGGCTCTGTCTGTTTTTCAATGTGCCTTCTATCTTTTTAAAGTACACTATTAAAAATAATATTAAATAAGTCAGTTATGAAATGCAAACAAAGAAACAAAATAATTGTGTTTACAGATAACTTTAACCCCTCTTTCAGTAAAAAACAGTTAAAATGATTAAACACTGATTGTTATCGTCGATAGATAACATTAAGTGGGAATTATTTATCTTGTCACTCATATAATATCAAATCGTTTTGAATCTCGATATTTTTTCAAAGAACAATGAGAAATTTTTTAGTAATGAGGGCTTTGACAGGTAACTATTTTTCTGTTTACTGTTTTATCAATGACTGTTTCAAGTATTGTATTGTAATTCCAAGTATGTTATAAAGTTTCCATTTCCGGAATACAAATAATTACAATTTTGTAAAAGTTTATGTATTTTTTTGTTGAAGGAAAGCTTCTATACTGGCGTTGTATGACTCTTTTCTTTATAGTAAAGTGCTGAGACGAGCGTCGCGGAACTAGTGCCATAAGATGGCGTCGTTACGGAACTAGTGCCACAAAATGCATGATATCGATTCACTACTGTCTATCCATCCGTTTCTAGTCAGCATATATTTATTCTAAGCAGTTTTAAACACTTCTCGTTTTAAAATAATTTCATATAAATACAATTAGTATTTTTAAACCTATTATTTAGTTTATATAATAATTAAATTTACCATCAAATGATATTTATTTATATCTTACTAGCGGAGCCGACAGACTTCTTCCTTTCAAATAGATTTAGAATGTGGCAGTTTATTTGTTTAATTCTTCTGAACAGAACCGTTACCATAATGATAGGGTGGTGTGTGAGGGTCAGCTCGAGTGACCTAAGTAAGAGGGCTTCAAACTAAGAGGGGAACTTAAGGTTCAAACCTGATTGAAAAAGAATCTAAAGGGATAGTGGGAACGTAAAGGTGACAAATATTTATAAAGTGGGTGCTTCGATGACAAAACATAGAGATAATTAATTATTTATTATTATTATTATTAACATAGGGTTAATAACCGATGTAATAAAGAATAATGAAATAAAACGTATATAAGTATTTTTAGTAATCGCTTTATTGTAAATCAAGTGAATCATAATTATTAATAAAAATCTGTTTTATTTTTATTGTAGTGCTTTACGATATAGTGGCTGAGTAGTTCTTTGTACTTCGTTCTGTGCTGTAAAATACCCTCTTTGTCCATTCTCTAAATGCACAGCTAAATGAAATGTAGGGTGTCTTTCATAAATAGGAAAAGATAATATTCGCCAAACTGCTTCATTACTACTGACATAGCGACACATTTGGTATTGGGTAACTTCATCATTGGAATTCTCTGCATTAATACCAATCACAGCCATATTACTCCCTTTGGTTATATATTTGCAAATGTATTTAATAGATTTCACTGAATGGCAAGATTCAGCGCTTTGAAGGTCTTTGATAAAATGGGTGAATATGTAACAATCCAGCGATTATCCATTTTAATATCTTATAATATATGTACAGTGGATAACCGTCATTACCAGTGATTGTTTCAGATATTAATATCCGTGGATATCGCTTTGAATATTTACCATCCACCATACACGGTGAATTTTGATTAAGAGTGCCACAGGGACCATGTATCATGTGTTTGGTAACTACCTCATGTAATCCAGGATCTACTTCTACATTAGGGATTTCAGCTAATATTACTGCATCAACTTTATTTCGTCTTATCTTTTCAACTAACCAAATCAAAATGTGTGCATGTGGCAATCTCCGTTTCTGCCACTCCAGCAGCGTCTCTCTCCAAACACATAATGTTTCACAATGAAATCCATTAAAGATTTCAAGTTTTGTCTAAAGTCTCTACTGGCTGTAATATCATGACGATCAATGGGTGATCCAGGGAATAACTCCTGCTTAATTTCTACCCAGTATGGATTGCATGTACACAACAATTGAACAAATCTGCTCTACCCTAATGACGAACATATGACATGGTATGTTGAGCATATTCATGCATATGTCGAGGGCTTCCGATGTATGTTGCTGGAATAATAGTCATCCGACCAACATGTGTGCATTTCCATCAGTATTAATCGCATCTCGAGTTTGGTCTGATGCAAACTGATGAATGTTAATATCTCTGTTCCAATTTTAACATACATGTGATATAATCGCCGACATTTATGTATGTGATTGTCTTCATTTTTCCGAATCATTAGGCGGTATAAATAATAGTTCATTGAACTGACTTTTGTTGGTTTCAGAACATGAAAATAGATTTTTGTTTTCATAACATTGAAAATTAAAAAAAAAAAAATAATATAGTGTCTGGTAATATATCTCCATAGCTTAACTAATATTTCAATTACCTGTAATGGGATTTATCATCTTGTTTGAGAAATCATAGCCATCTACACCCTGCCAAAACATAATGGGATATTGCAGTGCGTCATATGAGCGGTGTGTTTCCTTTATACGTTTTAATTGTAACGTTTTGCAACGTCTGTTTTACCTTGCAATTCTTAGAAGGCACAGATCAAAGAAAAATCTGAATTTGGTTTCAAAAATTAGTTTACGGATTCTAATATCAGATGTCGCTATTTGCGTCTATACGAAGCCATGTTAGAGTTGCTTCTTAAGACATATTAGGGGGAAATACGTATGAGCAGATACACAGACGCACTGTACGTGAAATCAAATCTTGGTCTTTTTCTTTTTACTTTTTATTTAATTTCTTTATTTCGCTATTTAGAACCGCTATTTTGTGACGCTATCCGTGACGACGCCATCTTGTGGCGCTAGTTCCGTGACTTTCGCCTCAGAATTTTACTATAGAGAAATAATACAACGCCAGTATAGAAGTTTGTTTTCAAAAATAGTTTCGCATCGTGCCCTTAAACCCGTTGCAAGTTCATTAAAGGTTCATTTATATACTTTTGATCACAATATCATTAGGTAATGTATGTATATTTCGTGGAATGAATGAAATATTTTGTCATAATCTAGTTGGATTAAACAGATATGCCAACACTTGTGATGATAATGAAATATTATTCTCTCGTTTGTAAAATGAACAATATACAAGATTCGCAAGACTTAAAAAATCTAGTTAAATGTTTTTGTTTATGACCAGTAAAATAGTACTTGCTCATTATCGCAAAATTACTTAAATAAGTACTTTTAAAAATACTTATTATAATCAATAAACAGGTACTTATGTTCCATTGTCCTTATCTGGTACTCCTATCTGTAAGACGCAATATCCATTCCAATGTCGTATTTCATTTTGACTAAAACCATCGTGTATATAACGTTTTTATTGTTAGTATTTATTTCAAAATAATCTTTTCTGTCAATCGTTGAACAACGTTTCCGATATCGATTTTTGACAATTTTTGATGACGTGAATGAAAATATTGAGTTAGTCCATGGAGATTTTCGTTCTAGGCAATGAAAATTAACAGGTTCCGAAGATTCTTGTGACATTTTTATATTATTTTCTATATTTTTTAGGAATACGATTGTAAAGTATTCCCAAAAATATATAATTAAATGAAAAATAAAGGTAGGAAACTTTTGATTTATGTACTGTATAAAAATTATAATGTCTTTATACTTGCCTTGAACTGGAGTCTTATATTGCTTCAAATTTATCTACAGTTCCGTTTTTACATTAGATCTATAAATCAAAGTCAAATTATATTAATGACCGAGCGTTGGAAAGGGTTAATCACCCCTGATAATTATATTCTCCACGACGGCCATCCCAGTAAAAGGTTTTATTCATACCCTTTTAGATAATGTGTCTGCGTTTATATAGTGTAGCGCTATTGAGTAATTTAATACTGAGAATTATGAAAGTAAATATTTGCAAATTGTTCGTAGAAATCATGCACACAAATTCAAAACTTTTTCGTAATACGTGTTAGGCAAACTCTACACTTTTAAGTAAATTTTCAGGAAAAAAAGATATCCCGAATTTCATTGTTTAATTATTTTTTCATATAAAAATATACCGAACCATCAGAATGTGTAGGTATGTGGCTTTTTTGTTGATAAATAGGTAGCCAAACTGGAGTGGTGCAAATTTGTAGAATTTTATCGAATCATCTAGTAATAGGTTAAATAATATGGCACTACGGGCAAGTTATTACGAATCAAGTTTAGTTGGCCGATTGTAGTTGATCAACAACAGTCTGTTCCGGTCAAACTTTGTCAACCTTAAGACACGTTTTCATGAGTCGAGTTTCTTTTTCTTCTAGTGCCATCTCCATTAATGAAGGTTGGCTATAACCATTGCAAATTCGTCTCTGCTTCTCTTAAGAGCGTCTGTGTGTTTAACCCGCTCCAGTCGTGAATGTTTTTCAGCCAGGATATTTGTCGTCTACCCGGACCCCTTTTTCCTTCGATTTTACCCTTCATAATCAGCTGCAATAACTCGTACTTATCATTTCTAAGTATGTGCCCCAAATATGCTACCTTTCGCCTATTAATGGTGGTCAAAATTTCTCTGTCTCTTCTCATTCTGTGCAACACCATTTCGTTCGTTATATGATAGGTCCATGGTATCTTCAAAATTCTCCTAAAAAGCCACATCTCAAAAGCTTGCAGTTTCCTCATTATGTCCACATTAACAGTCCAGGCTTCGACACCACAAAGAATAATAGAGTGGATATAACATTTTACCATCCGATATCGGATTTGCACATAGAGTCTTTGGTTACTCAGAAATTTTCTCATCTTCAAAAAGACTGCTCTTGATTGCTCTATTCTTGAGTGAATTTTTGATTTCGGATTCAGATCAGTCATCTTCAGATCAGTATTTCATTTTGTTCACTTGCTCAATATCTTTATTTTTTATCTGGATATCTTTGTAATGACTTTGCCCTCTTACTGATAACCATGGTTTTTGTTTTCTTTATGTTTATTGTTAAACCAAACGGTTCCCCATTATCACAAATTGTGTTTAGTAACGTCTGCAGGTCTGTCTCACTTTCAGCGATAATGACTGTATGGTCAGCATAACGGATGTTATTTATATTTTCTCCATTTATCTTGATCCCTGCTTTACAGTTTTCAAGTGCTGGCGTAAATAACTCTTCGGAATATATATTAAATGGTAATCGTGAAAGTACACAGTCCTGTCTCACTCCTCTACTTATCTGTTACGCATCCGTGCTATATCCATCTAATGTTACCACAGCCTGTTGATTCCAATATACATTTCTCACTATGTTAATGTCATTTTTGTCGAGTACTTTTCTCTTTAGACATTTCATGAGAATGTTATGTTAAACTTTGTTGAAAGCTTTCTCATAGTCTATAATCGCAATGCAAAGATCTTTTTGTTGGTCTCGACATTTTTGGGCAAGGGTTGTGAAACTATACAGAGCTTCCACTGTTCCGAAGCCGTTTGCGAAAGCCAAACTGTCTATTACTTATATCCGCTATGCACTTTCTGAATATTATATACTATAGTCTACTATAGTCATTACAGTGTTTGGGGTTCTTGATTTTTGGTAGCGGAACAAAAGTCGATAGCAGCCATTCTGTAGGTATCTCACCAGATTTGTATATGTTGTTAAAGAGTAGAGTTATTGCACTTAAATTGTCTTTGTCTACAATTTTATTCAGCCTGATATGAACTTCATCTGGCCCAGGGGCTCTGTGAGATTTTGAGTTGTTTATAGCATGTTGGACTTCAGATTTTAATATTGTTGGAGCTTTCTCGTTATCAATTTGTGTTGGTTCCGTTCTTGTGTCCATGAAAAGATCTTCAATCTATTTAGTCCATACTTGTTTTATTTCAATTGAGTTATTGATATGTTTATTGTTTTTGTCAATTAATCGGTTAGGTGTATTTGTTCGTGATTTTCCAGATAATTCGTTCACTTTTTTATGTAAATTATAATGATTATGCTTTTTCTGCAATTCTTCCACTTCGATGCATGTTTACATCATCCACTTTTCCTTAGCCTCTTTTATTTTGTTCCTTATTAATTTATGTTTTTCACTGTATTTATTTGGGTTTTTGTTTCTATATTTTCTTCTTTGTTCCATGATTTCCAGTATTTCGTGAGACATCCAAGGTGTTCGCCTTTCTGTTTTCTTTTGTAGAGTTTCTTTCTGTGTTTTTATAACAGAATCTTTGATTTTGTTTCACATAATATTCACATTCTCAGTGTTTTTCATTTCTGATGTTTATTTTTTCATTTCTTAATTGATATCAGTTTCATTTTTGAGACAAGGAGGTTATGATCTGAGGGGACATCTGCTTCAGGAAAACTCTAAACGCTTACAATGGAATTTGTAAATCTGAGATTATTTAGAATAAAGTCGATCTGATTTCTAAGTTAAAGATTGGAATGTGTGAACCGGGCATTCAACATTTTTGTTGACTCTATAAAAGCTGCTGTGGTGTATCTATGCGTTTCTGCTACTTCAGTGTTTTCACCTTCTATCAGTCTCAATCTCTATTATATTTTATTTCAAATCATTCACACTACAGACAAAAATGCAGGGAGAATTTGCAGAAGTCATCTGATAAAATTATTACAGCTGTAGCAGGTCTCATAGACTAGAATAGACTGTGATATAATATATAAATATATCTTACGTTGGTTAAACAAAATTATACTTTAATAAAATCTTGTAACACATCGGATATTGCTGTAAATAATTCTTTCAAAAAATTTGAAATGGTATTTTTAGGGATTCGGCATGCGGAAGCAAGCAATGTAAATGAATAAGCAGTAGCTAAATATCTTGTAATTTGCAGCTTTAATTTTGGCGATATTTCTGGTCGCATCACTGTATCTTTTTTTATTGCATCCTGTATTTTTGACAGCCGCTCTTTCTTGAAGTTTTCTTTGAAAATTCTTAAATTGTTTTTATATTATTCTTTATACTCTAACGCTAGACCCTTGAGCAATGTTACTGGCGCTTCCAATCTATTTATTCTTAGAATTCACTGTCTCACCCAAAAACAACTTTTGACTTGTTATTATTGAATTTTAATTGAAATATGTGGACAATAATTTGTTCAAGTAGCTTTCAACTTTTGTTCATTAAATAAAATTGGTCAAATAAACTTGACTGGTGAGAACGCGCCTTTAGCGTTAAAATCAAAGGGAATATACCCGGGTTGTTGAATCTTAATGACGTGTAGAAATTCTGTAGGCAAACCTTCGGGATGTAACCCAGGAATGTTGATAAGAGGACCATATTCAATTTTGCCTAGAACTTTGGAAAGTGCTTACTCAAGGAGTTATAGCAAGGGCTGCAATTTTATGTGAAAGCAGGTTTCCATTACCATTAAAATGTTCTATAACCAGTTATTATTCCATATGTTCAGCAACTGGAAAACTCAAATTACCGTTCTGCCCTGGCTACCTAATGTGAGTTGCACACACACCGATTTTGGACGGCCGATTTGATACCGGTCGTCCCAATTCCATTAGTGAACCATATATATGTGAGAACCTGACCTGACATTCACGTCGACCGCTTATCGTTGCCAGTACAATGCTGATGAACAGATGGCCACTGCCACTGTATTGCCGGCAGTACCGAAAAGTAGTGGCGTAGATGACTAAATACAGGCTTGCACACGCATCGATTTTTTACCGGCCATTCCAGTCGATTGCTCGGTGATACTTTAGGTACGAACCAAATCGACAGCACACACACATGCGCTTAAACTAGTTTTGGTAGTGGGTGTTAATTACGATTGCAATGGGTGATTTTCATGGAGTTCATCAGATGATGAAATAGAGATTCTGAAGAAGTTGAAAAACTTAATACCATCACGCCTTAGTTCTTCAAAATAGTGTAGATTATTCCCGTTTGTTCTTTGATTTGATTAATAGGATGAATCCACCACTTGCGCTTAATCCTACGGTGCTGAATAGGGCGATATTTAATAAACTAGTGTAGCGACAACCAAGCAACTGATTGTTGGACCGGTGAAAATGCAGCGAGTCTGCAAGCACCTACTACCAATAAAATATTGGCCGATTTGATACTGGCCGTCAAAATCGGTATGTGTGAAAATAGCGTAAGTCTCCTGATCTTTCACTAATTGAACTTGTCTGGAAATTGATAAATCCAGATTTAGTCATATGGCTCATACTCCCTCTAAGGGGAAAATTCACTCATCCCAGATACCTAAGGTATCAAAAGGATTGAGCTCTGGTGGGATTCTCTCCGTGTTATCGAGCCCTAAGTGATTTGGTATGTTGGAGTATCTCCCAAAAATTTTCGTACACATCTGGACGTCGCGAGGAGTACAGCTTTCTGCATGGTCTTATAGAGATGTTTATTTAGACCCAGCTGTTTTATGTTCTCTAGGATGTTTTTGGGAATAACACCAGTAGTAGATACAATAATAGGTACTGTCTGGGCACTTTCCATTCTCCATTGTCGCCTGATTTGTATTTCTACCTGTCTGTGTTGGAATAACATGTTCCTTGAGAAGGAATTTGGTTATCTCCTCGGAAATAATGGTTTCCATGACTTTGCCAACTACTGACAGAAAGCTAATCGGACGATAATTGTTGGGGTCGAGTTTGTTGCCTTTTTTAAAAATAGTGGTGACGGATGCAAATTTCTAACTAGGGGTTAAGGAGTTCTGGATGAAAGAAGTTTGCATAATTAACGTTAAGGGTATTGCAAGCGTGTCTGTGCATCTTTTTAACAGTTTTGGTGTTAAACCATCTAAACCAGGTGAAAGCGGCTGTGCGAAGTTTAATAAAGTGTTGTTTGACATGATCCACTGTGAATTCAACTTGCTGCAAGGATGCGCCGACACGATTACAATTAATAGTAGGTAAATAACCATCATTCGATTCTTTAATAAAAACCTGTAAAAATGCTAAAGAGAGCATTTCGGAAGATTCTTTTTCAGAGGAGCATAAAGTCCCTTTGGGTTTTTGATGTAGAGGAATGGAAACTTTAGACATCAAGGAAAAACGTATGTTTTGTAGATTTTTTATTGTTACCACTTTCAATAACGGTTGCTTTAAAATTTTGTTCAAAAGTTATTTGAAAATCTGTGTTGTTTTTAGATATTATATTGGGGACGGTATCGAGAAATGCAGTCCACATTAATGAGGGTTCGTTTAAGTCTGGAAAATATAAATGCCAGTCGATTTGAGAGAGTTTATTGTGAACTTCAAAAAAGTCGGTACTTAGTAGCATGTTACAATATTATTTTTGCGGGGTAGTACATATTTGATTGAACTAGATGTTTATAGATACAAGGTTTCGGGCTTGATAAACATTTTTAATTATTTGATGTGCTATATAAATCATTTTATTTAACCAAAAATGATAAAAATATTTTGATGTTTAATAGAAGTTGCATTTTCAATGTTTGATAGTAAATAATGCCCGACTAAAAAACGTTTTTCAGTTAAAATACTGATACTGATGATGTAATGTCACAGTAATAATAGCTAATAACAAGCAGATTGTGAAAATAAGTAATAAATTTATCAAGACTACAGATCTCGGTATAAATTGACATTTATTTTTGCAAATATATTTTTCTACCAGAACACTGCCATGCATCAATCACTCTTTAATGAAATCGAGGTTTTGTCTGTGAATTGTAAAAAGCACAATCTATTAATTTCATAGTAACCGTAGTCTCAACACTTTATTGTTGTTTATATGATTTTTATACGACTGTAATAAAAAAATAAAACAAAGAATATTCAATAACACAGTCTGCTCAAGGTTAGTTTCTAATAATTTATTAACGTTTTGTATTTACTGTCAATATTTGTCTTGCAAGATCAATGACATTCACATCTGGAAGATAAATCTCCTATGGCAACGTTGACTACCTCTAGTAAAAGGAATGGCATTCGGTAGTAGGTGAAATTGTCAATGGAATTTACATAATGAATGGAACGGAAGTCTAAAAAATATCCTAGTTATGATCTCAGTGCATAATTTTGTTTATATCTATTAGAATAATAAAAAATACGAAATTACGCATCAGAGAGTGGACAGTTTTTAGCAACATAAAAAAATTCGATATAGTGGAAATAAATTGCGTTACACACAAGAATAAGTTCTAGTATAAAATCAAACTTCACAAAACATTAATAATCTCGGATATACAATACAATATACAATGTCTACGTTTCTGTGAGTATGTATTACGTTTTACCCGCGATACAGATCTAATCTGTTTAGTAATCCCCTTCCTTTATCATAACTTGGAACCGCCAGTACAAACTTTGAATCGTCCAGCTACTAATAATAACTATATCTATAATTAATACCGTTATTTAGTATAATTTTATTCTCGTTGAATTCCATATATGTTTTATGTAGAAGCTATAGATCACTCCATCACTCAAAATGGGATGTGGAGATCTAGATATAACCATGAACTCTACCAACTGTTCAAAGAAGCACCTATTGCAGAGTTCGCTAGACAGTAGTAGTAGTAGTAGTACAAAGGCTTCGATGGGCTGGTCATGTGGTACGGATGGATGCCGACAGATTGCCGAGAAAGGCCTTGGATGGTAAAATGCAGGGCAGAAGACCAAAGGGAAGACCACGTAATAGATGGGAGAACGAAGTCACAGCAGATGCGCACAACTTATTGAACGTCAGGGCTTGGAGACGAGTGGCGCGGGATCGCCTTTGTTGGAGGCAGAAGTTACAGGAGGCCAAGGCTCAATTTGGGCTGTAGCGCCATTGGAAGAAGAAGAAGAAGCTATAGATGGGATAGATACACCTTGGGTAGCGGGTAGATACAACTTTGCGATCACGGCAGAGGACAGATCTACTTAAGGAATAGCAAACCTGCCCTCGTGAGCTCATGGCTCGGCCCCTAAATACTTTTCTCTAAGGAGAACCATGTCACCATAAAATTCCTATCTACTACACCTTCTTTCCCTCCCCATCCTACCCAACAAGAATATGGAAAAAACCAAAAACAAAAAATCCGTTAGTTCAGGTGACAGCTATCGTGCTAAAAATTGACCGGTCGCAGGTCACGAGGCCACTAACGATGCTCAGGAGACATTGGGCGAAATCCCATTGAATATCAGTCTTGTTTCTGAATGTGAGGCTCTATAGCAATCGACCAACTGTCCTCAGCTACTTGTGGGGATAAATTTAAATACTCACCAACATGCAAGGCAAGCATGGTATGTAAATGCCGAAAACCCGACCACTTATTATTAATATTTTTCAGATTTAGCCATACTGCCCACACTCCGTCTAAGGGGAAAATTCACTGATCCCAGATACCTACGGTATCAATAGGATTGAGCTCTGGTGGGACTCTTTCCATGTTATCGAGTCCTAGGTGACTGGGTACGTCGGTGTATCCCCCAAAAATTTTCGCACGCATCTGGACGTCAAAAATAGCACTTTCTGCATGATCTTATGTAGATTTTCATTTAGACCTAGCTTCTTTATGTTTTCTAGGAGGTTCTTCGGGATGACTCGGTAGAAAGAATAATAGGTATCGTCTGGGTACTTTCCATTCTTCATTGTCTTCTTATTTGTATTTCCAGATCTTTGTACTTGGCGATCTTTTCATTGTACTTAACATGCAGATTATTGTTGTTAGGTATCGCCACATCGATTAGTGTTGATTGTCTCGTTAGTTTCTTAACTAGCACGAGATCTAGTCTATTATGTGCTACAGTTTGGTCTGTGAGCACAGTGCGATCCCAGTATAGCTTGTAGTTGTCATTCTCAAGCATACTCTCAGGGACGTATTGATAATATGGGAGATGGTTTGTTTGTAGAAGTCCCAGTTTAAAAGCAATCTCTTGATGGAGTATCGTCCCTACTGAGTCATGCCGTTCCTTATATTCACTTGCAGCAAATGCCTGGCAGCCCCCGGTAAGATGTTGGATTGCTTCTTGGGCTTGACATCCATATCGGCATTTGTCGTTTTGGACGTGAGGCTCTTTGACAATATATTTCAGCTAATTTTTGGTTGGTATAACCTGATCCTGAATGGCAAGTAATGAACTTTCTGTTTCAGGGAACATCTTTCCTGATGTCAACCAATATTTCGACGCTATATTGTCGACATAGTCTTGGCTGACCTCATTCGGATGTCGCCCGTGCCGAGGTTTACCCATCCAGATGCGCATTTTTTCGTTCTTGGTAAAATGGTTTATGCACGTTTCTTGTTTCCTCAGTTTGATCGGTGTTGTCATCTACTGCACAAATCGCGCGATGAAGAGTATATGTCTCCGCCTGCACCTGAAAATCAGTTCTTAAATTAGTAATCTGTTTTTCTAATTGTTCGCTTATATCCATAAGTCATCGTCCTCCTAAATACCGCGGTAATGTCGTTCTTTCTACTATGATGATGTTTTTGTGCCTTTGTGAGGTGTGTTCGTACTTTTCACTGAAGAGTATCTATATCCGTTTTAGTCCACTTAATAATCCCAAATGAGTAGCTAAGCGCGGAAAATGCGTAGGTGTTTAATGCCTTAAACAAATTCTTACTATTAAGATGTGAGCGGAGTAGCTGTTTTACCCTTCGTATGAACTCTGATTTAAATTCGATTTTTATTTGTTTATGGTAAACTTTCCGCGCTTATTATTATTAATTATTATTATTAATAATGGGTGGCACTAAGGAAGATCCCTCTGAAATAATATTGGGAAATTTTGGAAGCGAAGGCAGAAATAATAGAGACCAACAACTGTTTTGTTTTCCTTTTGAAAAACAATCTCTATCAAACGAACAGCTTTTTTAAGAAAAACCACAGAAGATGGACATAAGAAAGCCCTGATGGAAACACAAGGAACGAAATCGACTATTTTTAACAAACAAAAAATAATTATTTAAAGACGTAAATGTGTTAAACCAGTTTAGTAGAAGCAGTGATCATAGATGGTTAAGAAAAATAACGATATCGTCGGAAAAAGAAAGACTGTAAATGCTAAATAAGAAACAACCAAGGAAATAGACAAAACCAACTAATATTGAGGTAGAAAGATAAATCATTGAGAGACACAATAACAAACATCAATTTGGAGCTAAATCAGTGTAGTTTAGAAAAACGTACAATCGAAAAAAAAACAGTTTTAAATGTTTTAAATCGTAAATTAACTTCCTACATGTTGATGCGTGTGAAGATAGTCTTGTCACAGGATATAGCTTACAACAAAACGGTGATTAGCTCACTTTACTAAGATTGTCACATGGCATATTGAGCTCAAATCACTTTCTTCTTACCACAAATATTGGAATTAAGCTAAAACTTTTGCCGGTTTATAAAACTCTCTAAATTGTTCACCTACGGCTGCCAACATTCAAGTCCCGATTACCAAATTCGGACTTCTTACGGCGCTCCATCACGAAAAGACATTATCATTCAAAATCATTCCCTTGTCCGCATAAGCTGAAAGATTGTTATTTATTTCCTGAGCAAATATTTAGTCGAAATCGAGATCAAACGAAAGAGCAATTTGTTTATTAAAACAGACTCCAAACAGAAATCCAAGGTCAGATCGTAGAAATGATGGGAGGAGCATAGTTTTGCGAGAACTGATACGATAAAACGTTACGTGAAAATACATGTTCAGACAAGTATTCCGATCTTGACTCAGTTGACGACTAGCTTCACTGCAATTCGCTTCATTTTTCCCAAAAAAAGTCTAATAATGCCAGATTTGCGGTAATGCACCCACGACTTTCTTTTATCGAGTACTTACTTTTAAGTAGTTCTGTTTTAAAACAAAATAGATTGCATTAGAGGTTTCAGGAATTATTTGGTTTAACGCTGGTTTGTATATTATGGTTGTGAACTCCAAATAATTGAGGCTGCGTCCTGTTGCAAGATATCTGAGAGTTGCTGTGAGTCTGTCATTGGGTGTAATGGCTTTTCTCATGCAGGTGTCTTGTTTCAATATTTATGGTGTTACCAACTCTAGCAATTGACAATAGGCTGAGGTGTCCATTCGCAAATAATTCGCTCTTCTGCGCTCTTCTGCGAAAAAATAGTCATCTGGTTCGCCTCTCAATTCTTTTAGTAACAAGACGTAAGAATACTGGCTTCTTTTCAGAAGCCACTCTCTTGACCATCTTGTCTTGTTCCTCTTCATCCACCTTTTCCTCAGTCGTAGTATCGATGTAGTTGAAAAAATAAAAGAAATCAGCCGTGTTTCCTCCATAAAAAAAATCACTAAACAAACTTCACACAACTCAAGACTCTGAATTAGAAATGAGGTAGAAAACGGAGGGAAAAACGTAGTGTGTACACACTGGACAAAACGTACATTTTGTGGTACGTTTTATATGACCCGCAAAACGTACAAGAAAACGTAGCGTGAAAACCGGCCTTTAGCTTAGTGAAAGACTTACTCATTGTGTTTTATTTATATCACCAGTTTCTCACGAGTCACCACTGATGCACAACAGTATGTTATGAAATTCGGCAACTATGATTTTAAACTCGTATTTTTGTGCTTGGTAATTACAAACAAACTTATTACTAATGTGTTATCTATGTTATGGCGATAAATTAGTTTTTATTTAAAAAATAAGTTGTTTACCTATATAATCTACAATTCCTTAACGATTTGGGTTTTTTCCTACAAAATGGGTAAACCGTTAAAACTAAATACTGTAAAATGAATTACCACCATGGCATATCTGTTGGCTAAGTAGATTGAATAGGAAACATTCAGGTTAGCTTATGTCCAGCCATTAACAAGTAACTGTTATGGGCATTATTTAAGCAACTGATCGGTCTATTAAATACCAGATTAAGATGAAAATTATTACAGAATATAAAAGAGACCACTACCGGGACAGTACTTGCAATTATATAATCTTAACCAACTGAAAGATAACGAGAAACATTTTTACTCAGTACTAAGAAAAATCAAACTGGGACTGCTCAACGGAAATGTGTTTGGCCCAATTTTTGAGTTACTGTAAAACTAGTGACATCCATAATGTCGAAGAAAACTAAAATATTCATCGACCCAGTTTGATGAGTGGGCCAATAAATAAAGTCCAGACCAAATCCATATACCAAATTTCACTAATAAGATAAAGAGCCACGTCATTCAATTGATAAAAACGATATCCATATTCCTGTATTGTGGATGTTGCAAGTTACTTGGTCATAGTCAAGATATGTTTAAAATGAAAGCTCTCAGTCAGTGTTGTGTCAATCGTTCATTTTACGAGGACCGAATCAATCAGTGACCGACTCAGAATACGATCGAATTATTTCAATCGTTCGTTCGTTTCAATACTTTTCGTTACCGTTTTTAAAGAAATAACGAGTAACTGATTGCTTGAGCTGAATCGACTGAAAACTGAGAGAATTGCTTACGGTATTTCATATGTGTATTTTATCATCATCTTGCAACCTCTTCTGTCCACTGCTGGACATAGGTATCTCCCATTTTTCACCACTCTTCTCGGTTCTGTGCGTCTTGTTGCCATGTCTTGGAAATTTGTTTAATGTCGTCCATCCAGCGTGTTGGTGATCATCCTGTGCTGCGTTTGTCTTCTCTTGGGTGTCACTCAATTAGTTTTCTGGTCCATCTTGAGTCTTTTACTCTCGCTACGTGACATGCCCAATTCCATTTCAGCTTGGCTATATGTTCGACGACATCACTGATACCTGTTCTTTTCCTTAGGACTTGGTATTCCTTATGTTGTCTTTTTTTATCGCGCCGAGAATCGATCTTTCAATGCGCCTTTGTGCCACTCGCATTTTCTGTCAATTTGTCTTGTGTTTAGTTCTTGATGGAAGTTTTCATCTATATGTTGTAGTTCTTCTCTATTTGATATGTGAACTCCTTCTTTGTTCTTTAGTTTGTGTATTTCACATTTTCCCTTGTTTAGCCGTCTTCTCAGGACTTTCAGTCTTTTATTCTCTTCTATAGTTAGGTGGACCTTTTCATTCTTAAATTTTCTTAAATCTTTCATTATGGCTTTTGATACTTCTTTATTTATCTTTCTTAGTTTTTCTTCGTCAATACTTTCGTTTCCTTTGATTTCTTTTCTAGTTTCCATTAGTTGCATTGTTTCAATGATTATTTTTTTCTTCTTGGCGTCTATTAGGTCAGCATTTTGCATATGTGTATTTACCTTTACCTAAATTATTGGAATGTCACGTTTATTTTTATCACCTAAATATATATTTTTAACATTTAAGTTAGTACAGATTCGTAAGAAATTATTCGAGGAGCTAGAATTTATTATGTTTTTGTTTTTAGGTTCTTTATTATAACTCAAAAATAATTATAAATTTATATGGAAATTTAAATATTTATTTATATTTTGCTGCATCAAAATATAAATATTTATTGTCATTTAAACGTTTGTCACGCTTTAGCTTTGTTAAAATGACATGCAAATAGATATTTTATGATTTTAGCTACTTACTAACTATTAACACTATTAACAATACAAGCAAAAGCAATCGTTGGGACCCGGTAGAATATTTTCCAATTCCAATACTCCCGGTCTGTAGCTAAATTCCTATCTTGCACGCAATTTTTAATTCAATATTTACTATTTTAATTTTTTAATCATTCAAACGAAAGCATTCAGCCGATCGGTTTTCGTCGCAAGTGAGGAACGACCGAGGACCGAAAGTTATGAGGGGATCAATCGATTTTGGTCACCATACGATCAAATCGTTATGAACTAGCAGGATTCGGTCGTTCAATACTTGAAGTGATTGATTCAAAACCAACGAATCAATCGCGATTGATACACCACTATTTTCAATAAGCTGATTAATATTCTGTTTTCGATTTTTCCCCTAATAAGGATATGCAGAGGAAGAAAGTCAAGTTGGAGCATGTTCAACGCTTCGACACGTTAATCATCCAATGTAAAGCATTGCTGATTTGCAGTCCTGCAAGCAGTAGGAGAGAAAGACCAAAGGAGATCTGGGGGAGACGCTTAGGCAAGATATTTCGGTAAAGGGGATTGATATTACCCAATATAGAAACATGGAGAAATATAATTAGGGAAGCCGACCATGCATAGAGATAAAGGTAAATGGACTTATGATGATGTTTAAGTAGCGCATACAGAGGAGCACGAATGATTGACTTTATGAAAGTTTTATAGGCGTGCAAAAGGGTTGCTTTACAACTATCTCGAGTATTAAGAAACGCTGGAGTAACGCTTAGAAACTTTTAAGAAAAACTATCTGTTTTAAAAAAACCTTGTCTAGGCTATTTCAGAGAGAAATCGGTCAGTACCATTCAGGATTTGTCTGGGGTTTGCTTTTGTTTTGGAGTATGATTGTGTTAGTAGTAATAGTCGCGAGTAGATATAGATTGTACTCTAAATGTCTTTTTAAGCATCCAGAGTGGATGCTATTGGGACTGAAAGTTGTGATTTTGTCGAAGCTGCAGTTTCCTGGGAGTGTTTTCTCTCTAGGAGCCATACTGGGGTAATAATGTATCCTTACGACGAATGGGATTGGTATACTGTGGATTTAGTTTTGGTTCCATTTTTAAAGTTAATGCAGAAATTGTGATTGTTTGGAGAGCGTAGGATGGCATGGAGCGCATTTTTAAATGCTTCAGTCTTTTCAGGATTTGTGAAAATTATTTGATTTACTATATTTGACTGGGATTTAGGAGACGACTTTTGCTTTGTTAGGACTTTAAATAGGTTCCATCATTTTAAACCGTATCTGTACTGTTGGCCTTTACTCGTATTAACTTCCAATCGTATTTACCCTCGCAGAAAACTAAATATTTTATTTGAAATTGGGAAACGAGTGTATGGACTCGGGTAATACCCGACTAAGGGTAATAATTATACTGGTCAATAATTCAGCTCCATTAGACACGAGCCTTCAAAATTCATACAAAGATAGTGAACAAGGTATATGTATATACTTAAAATTACATTTTAACTAAAGTGTTTTTAAATTTTATCGTTGTTATTATCATTACGTAAAAGATAAGTATCGAGACCACGTTTTGTTTTATCAAAAGTTATTTCCTTTCTTGTTAGTATCGAGTATGTAAGTTGTAATTGTAACATACTTGTATTTTCTAGGATTATTTCTATTATTCTAGGATCTATTAGGAAATATAATAGTACAGTGAAATAAGCAAAAAAGAGACCCTGTTCGTTACCGTCACTAATACATATATCTGACAATTTTTTTAGTTATTAGACGTATATAAAGAAAACCTATATGTTTTTCGCATAAATTTTGGGTTATTTTTTAATTAACAATTTAATTTTATTTTATTTTTGCGTACCGTTGAAAAACTTAATATCTAAGCTAAAATTAAAAAACTTTATCTTTTAAAACATAAAAAAATTGTATTGCGGTTTCTAAAAGTTGTAAAATTAATTTGTTGCTTAAAAAACTGCAAAATAAGGCAAACACATTATTTATTTATAACTTTTAACACATTATTTATTTATTTAAAAAATGAACCTAGGAATTTGTTATTCTACCCGAATTCTGTTATTCTGCATCTGTTATTATTTCCTTAACAAACCGTCAAAATGTCAGACCCATCCATTAATTAGTTTAAAAGTAATTCTAGTTGTTTGTCCCAGTTTTTATTCCACTAGGTGTCGCTCTTCTGAACTTGCACATAGCGAATACTAAGTTATCGAAGTAGTTCATTTTTGAGCTTTTAGTTTAATTTTTAAGCTTTCTGGAAGTCAAGTTAGAATGCATACTTCATTTTGTCAAAACATTCTGCAGTTTTTTGCTCAATATGCTTTTCGTAGACAAAGCCCTCTTTGGTACTCAAACTTTGCTTTCTTGCTGCATGTATTTTAAAATTGATTTATCACAACTTCTGTATGCATTTAAATGAATATTTTTATTTGTAAATGGTATTGGAGATAGATATTTAGAGACTGAGATCACAAGCAGTAATTTCGTGGCGTGGGATAGCAAGGCCACGATTTTATTACTACAAAAGTTACTTGTGATGTGATGTACTTTACTTTTATAGGAAATATTTCACAGTTTAACTTTTCTGAGTAGATAAATAACTCTATCTATGGCATTTTATTGCAAATGGAGTTGGTTTACTTTTCTAATGAAAGCAATGATTAATTGAGATCGCATTCAGTCAAAACATATTATATTTCTTCAAAATATGGTACGCCACTTTTATAATGAACGAACAAACATTTATAGGCTTCAATTGAAAAAAAAAGCGTTGTCAGTAAAACAACGTTTGTGATTATATAATAAATTTTATGCAAATATAAATATTTGAATGGCAAAACCTAATATTTAACCTTTATTTTGATTGTTGGGAGAGCACTGCTTTTAAAATTTTTAAGAAACAATATTAGTTCATTGTGCTGTAGTTTTTAAAAAGTGTAACTCTACTCCAGAAGATATAATTACTAACGGAATTCGTACAACTTTTTTTCGTGACAATTTTTAAAGATAATTGCATGATCTACAATTTTTATCTGATGTAGATGTAGTTTTATGATAAAACTTTTGGCTGAAAAACACAAAAACCCATATTTGCAACCTTTGACTTTGAATAACCGTGGGATTGATGGGGACTTTCCACACTTTATTTATAATTTTTGTAATTTTGAATGTCTATATCTTAACCGGTTCAAAAGTACATTTCTTCTATTTTAATAACGGAATCCCGACTGAAATAAAACATTAAGATTTTAGCTACTTGGAAAGATGTTACTGAATAAAACAGTTATGATTAGGTGGGAAAATGTAATACAAAGTCTCAGTTCATCGAAAATGATGAAGTTTTATGTTCTATCCGAAATTATTTATGAAAAATAAGAGCTATTTCGAAGAAGTTGGTTAATTGTTGCGGAAACCATTCAAAAAGATCTGAAACATCGGTTTGTAAAATACATGGTTAACGAAATGGCAAAAAACGGAATATTATAGTATGTTAAAGCACTTAAAAAATCAACGCTAAAGAGTGGCAGAAACCTCCAGAGAGATATTATTATTTTTTTATTATTATTAAGATTTTCCATTTACATGATCGTAAATGGATATTATGGATCCAAATATAATGTATCTAAATATACATGTCCATACAAAATAAAGAAATTTTTTGTAAATATAATTGAAATAAAAATATTGTGCTAATAATCTCCAATTATTTTTGTATACTTTGGAGAAATATCGCTAATCAATCATGTTATCCAAAGGCATTCCTATGTCTGCCAATAACAGAAAATGTAGATATTTTAACAAACCGAATAAGATAAATAAAAAAAGCCTAGATCGAATTTGTAACTCTCTCAACACCAAATAAAATGTAGACTATTTTTTACAGATTCTAATTATATTCATTTTATCGCGTCAATAGAATTTTTAACAAACTTATTATAAATTCGTTTGAAATGCTTTATTTGAGTTATTAATATGTCAGTGTTTTTTTCCAGCGATGACGTTAAAAGATGTTCCCGAAAATTCGTATTAGCCGTAAGTTCTAATTGATCAGTTATTTTTCATTATCATCTCTTCAGTTTCGCTCTTTTTCAATCTATCTAATGAAAGGCATATTCAGCATCATTTTTAATTGTTTAAATAAGTGTTTTTGATGTTATTTTAACTCTCCATTTGTGTACAATCTGTAATAATAATAGTTTCTTTAACTGTTTTGTGTATTATAAGGTGTTTGGGAAAGATTCTTCTTTTTTTGGGTTTCTATTCTTAATCTCTTTTGGGGCTTTGACTTTTTTAAATGCGTTAATAATGTTCATTATCATAAAGGACTGCTTCTCTTTCCTAACCATGGTATTTAAGAAAGAGAAGCAGAGGAAGACCACAAATGAGATGTGCGGATGATATTAAAAAGATCGGAGGACACAACTGGCGCAAAATAGAAGACACTGGATTTATTTGGGGGAGGCCTATGTCCAAAGTTGCAATACTTAAGGCTGAAGAAGATCATAAAGGATACATATGAAGACCTCGCCTCATTGGTGAGTTGGTTTTAGAAAAAAAATATCTTCGTGGATTAGTTGCCAGAAGAGATAGGTATTCTTAGGGGAGTAAGACAGGGGTGTATATTGTCACCACTGTACAATGCAGAAATTATTAACAACGTGGGGTATGCGGATGACTGGGTCATATTTACTTTAACTTTCAGACCTTGGCAGATATACTACAATGACTTAACTAAACCTGAATGATAATGAAATTGATAAACTTAGGAAGACAAAATTCATTGTTTTCACAATCCATTTAAGAGACAATGAAATATTACATATTAACAATATTCAATTAGAAAGAGTTAACAGGTAAAAGTACTTGGGAACATGAATAACTCATCAAGAGCAAATTGAAGAGATTAAAAGTCGTATTTAAATTGCTAGTTCCGGATTTGTAAATATGAAGAAAGTGTTATGCAATAAAAATGGACCTGCCAAAACAATTATGTTATAATAAGCCGGTCACAACAGAAAGACAACACGAAGGACTCGTTACTCATTATCAGCAGCGTCGGTAGGGGCTTGGTATGAATATGAATAATAAATAACAGTTTAACAAAAACAAAAGGAGTACGGAATGCTACAAAACTGCAAAGATAAATAGGCGCCAATAATCTTAACCAGATATTTATAAGGACTCGAATTACATTATAAACTATATCAAATTCTTATATTAACCAATCTATTAAAATTAACATGCTTACCTATATAACACAAAAAATTAGTCAACAAAATAAAATTATAAAACAATAATAAAATTCAAAGAAAACAGTATTTATTAATTACTGTTAAAAATGGGATCAGACAACAATAAACTAGTATTTAGATAAATTCCTGTCATGAGATCAGATAAAAACCAGTGATATTTCAAGAAAAGTAAATTAATTATATAAAAAATTCAACAATGGGTAATTAGAGGTATGGACCACAATTTTTCGACCGAAAAAGCTGTTTGGTTCGTAAATGAAACACGTAATATATACAGTAAATAAATGAACTTTATGATTATATATACCTTTTATACTCTGCCATACTTTTCATTCCTGGGTCTTTGCAGTGAAGCGTGCTTCAAAAAAGGCATACACAACGCTTTTTAAAGGCACGTAGGAGAGCCAATATTATCTAACAACTCAAAGAAGCAATGAAACAGTAGAGGTAAAAATGAATTGAAAATGTGAACCGAGCAGCCTCTGGATGCGTCCCTTCTAGAATTTTTGAATCCTTTATACATTTTCACAATCAAACTAAGGGGGCCAAAACAAAAAAGAACTTATCGCCATTTTTACCATATTTATTCGGAAACTGGAAGTTACGGCGTCAATCGAAGAAGTGTAACAGTTTAACGATGGCATATACATATCATGATACAGTAGAATTAAAATTTAAGAGCAGTTATGAGTAAAATTTACATTACTGTACGGCACTGAGGCCTAGACCAATTACAGATAAAAAATAAGAGACATTTGAACGCTTGTGCTATCGCAGAATGCTGCTTATACCGTGGATAGACAGAGTTACCAAGACCAATATTGAAGTCCTACGCAAAGTTAATAAAAATGAGGAAGACGTTCACACTATTAAAAAGCTAAAAAGTGAATATTTTTGAACTGTCATAAAAGGATCAAAATACATACTGCTACAGTTGATTATGGAAGGAAAAATTGAGGAGAGATAAAGGAAGAAGGCGACGTCTTGGTTGCGAAATCTGAGAGATTGGTTTACCTTGAGCTCGATCCAACTTTTTAGAGCTACCATAAATAAAGTGAAAATTGTCATTTTGATAGAAGACGAAACTTTAAGAAGTATTAGTTGTTTTAAATTTTGTTTTTCGAAAAATATATAATATCTCATACATTAAAATCTATTTTATTCGATACTAAACCTAACAAATAACAAGAAAGGACAAGAATAAAAACCTAGGTTATGATAGATCTCAGATATTAAAATATGCTCAACCTAAATCAACCGGACATTAAAAAAGGAAAAATTAAAGAAACTGTAATCGTTTTATTAAATGAAACAAATTGCATTGCCAACTCCTCAGCAGAAGGTAAGGGTATATCTGAGGATTTATCTACCCATATTGAAAGAACAAGTGTCTAAAAAATATCTTGGACTGGTTAGTAAACAAAAAAACAGTCATATCATCGCTGTTCATTCTATATACCTATCCTCTTCATATAAGCACGTTGTCCAACTTTATCTCACTTATAGCTTTCTCGATATTAGTTTCCCAGCTTATTTTAGGTCTTCAACGTTTCCTCCTCGTGGCTAGTTTCCTTTCCACTCTGTTTTTGGAAGTTGCGACTTATTCATTCGAACTACATGTCTATACCATCTGAATGGTTGTTGTTCAACATCTTTTACAATTATCTTCAATGATTTCTTTTATTTGTTACTTTCTAACTCTAACGCGTCGTAATATGCTGTATGACCTACGCCATACATCCATTTCCATAACTTTCAATCGGTTTTTATCCTATTCTGTCCATTTAATAATTCCATTCATCATCTAACTGTCCTTCTTGGCCTTCTGGTACTCCTTTTTTATATTGAGCGATTTTGGGTATGGTATGATGAAGTAGTGGTTACATGGTGATTCTTATTTTGATGTTAAACAACTAGACTTATCGTGGTATCATCATCAGTGGTTCCTTTTTGGCCTTCTAGTATTCCTTTTAAGACTGGGTGATTTTTGGTATAGTATGATGAAGGAGTGATTACATGGTGATTCTTATTTTGATGTTAAGCAACTAGATTTCTCATGGTATCATCATCAGTGGTGCTACAGCCCCTAGATATTCTCAAGTTTCCTGCGCCATGCTCTTGTCTTATTCTGCTAACATATTAATTTTGAAGTTTATCATTTCAACAATGTTAATTCGTTGCTCTTATCGACATTCACTGCCGTACATTATTTCTGGTCTTCTAGCGGTTTTATAGAATTTTCCTTTGAATTTCAGTGAAGTTTTAATTCCGACGTATCATCTAATCTGGATACTGGGAGGTCCGTGGGAAACCATATACGTTTTCATTCATTTACTATTAAGGGAATTCTTTTATAATTGTAGTTAACTAGTTTATAACTGAAATAGGGAAAATTTTGCATAGAATTCTTTTTCCACACTATTCAAAAAGGGCGATAAGAAAAAAAGACCAAACTTTTGTATTGAGCGATATATCGTACGCATACCAACCATTCTTTCCTGTTCTTCAAACCACTGATTTGTGGTAGTTCGATTACTATTGAATCTATAAAAGTCGTAACCGGCGATCTTGTCGGTGTGTGGTCCCTTTGTGACGTCCAGAACTCTCGCGCTCGGTGTCTTCGGCCTTCCTGAGGAGTCCACGCTCGTTCACACAGCAGTCAGTATACGCATAAGGATTTTTTGGTCCTCGTAGAAACTTCTCTTATCGATAATACACAGTCTTCACGAAAACCGACAATTCTAACCCTCTCGAAGTCACTTAACTGGGACACCAGGCGAATTCTACGCACTTTCATTCGAGGTATTGTGAGCAATAAAAAAGGCTTTTCAATCAGCTACACCAAATTTAAATTTTAACTGACACCGTAAATTCACGAAAACTAAATGCTTCTTCATCACCAAACAATTCGCGAAGCTACCACAAAAACTTCAACACTCAAATAAATCTAAAAATGATATTACTTACATAATATGTTTTTATGGGATTAAGTCATAATTATTGGCTGTGATTGTAATAATTTTTAAATAACTAATGTTTGACGTTTCCATTTTCACTGCGGAAATCGTTCTCAAAAAAGATTTTTTTACAAATTCTGAAAAATGTATACGTTCACGCCACTATCTATTTTAAGTTTAATTCATGCATTTTCTCCGATTCGGCAACGCAGTAGTATATGCGTATGCAGATATATTATGCCATATGTGAAGATAAGAGAGTCCCTAAAAGCATCTCAAGACGACAACACTCAAATTACGGGAACGAGATCGGTGATACAACACAGCATAGTGAGCGGGACTTCATGCTTATTAGCGGTCTTATATTAATGTTGATTTCAAATAAAGTCAGTTTTAACACGGAGTTTGATTATTTACACTCACTCGAAGTGCAAATCAAGTCAAATTCAGTATAACCATAGTTTCTGTTCAGTAACAAAGCGAGGAGAAAACAAACGCACTTGAACAATGTAACTTGAAGAATATATGTGTACTAGTACGTGTGAGAGAATCAGTATAAGAGCAAGTGAGATAAGATGTGAAAGTAAAAGGTAGGAGCTGCTACAAGGGAGATTAGTTCATCAGTGCTACCAACTGCTTAAAAGGACCAGATTTAAAAAATAAGTTTTACATAAAATTGCGCTCTCAAAATCAATGAAAAGATGATGTGTGTCTATATTAAATTCACTAGTTTTTTCCAAGATTTGCCTCAAGACGAAGATTTGATCTATTGTGGACTTCTGCATGTGGAAACCACATTGATATCTCTCAACTATTTGTTCCGCATATGGTCTCAATCGGTCATACATAATATTTGACAGTATTTTATATGCCCCAGTTAGTAGCGTTATTGCCCGGTAGTATTTACATTGAAGCTGATCTCCCTTTTTATGTAGTGGGATAATTACTCCGGTATTTCATTCTTGTGGCAGTTGTTTAATATTCCATATGTTCATTATTAGTTCGTGTATCGCATTCAAAAGAGAGTCTCCACCTTCCTTTATTAATTCTACGCTAATGTTGTCTAATCCAGGTGACTTGTTGTTTTTCAGTCTGGTACCTGCTTCTTGCATTTCAGCTACTGAGGGGAGGAGTTGTTGCTCTGGTATCCCTTTGATCGAGTATAATTCCATCATATAGTGGATCTTGGTTTTTTTCAAACCTTTCTTTGAAAAATTCCATTCCTATCCATTTTTGTAGTATTTCACTCTATTGAGTTACTATATCTCTTCTTTGTTTCTACACATCATTGTTCTTGGCTTAAATTCTTTTCTACTTTTGTTAAGCTTTTGGTAGAATTTTCTGGTTTCTGATGGTTTATTTATTTCTTCCATTTCTTGGAGTTCTTTTTCTATGTGTTATCTTTTCTTTCTGCGATGTATTTTCTTCTCTTCCCTCCTTAGCATTCTATATTCCTCCTCTGCATTTCGTGTTTCATGTCGTTTTTGTAGTCGTTGATATGCATTATTTTTCCTTTCGATATGTTACGACACTCTTCATCGAACCACTGTCCTTCAGTTGATTTGAGTTTTTTTTGTACACCCATGGTCTCTTTGGTTGCGTCTTGTATGATGTTTTTACACGTTTCCCATTCTCTGTTTATATCCTCGTGCTTTTGTCTGTTTTCTAGCCTTCCTTTTATATATTATTTGTATTTTGCCTTTTTGCTGTTTTTATTTCATATTTTCAATTTTGGATCCCTTTTCTTTTTTAATGTTTGAGATTCTGGCTCTTATTCTACTTTCCACTAGATAGTGATCCGAGTCTGCATTTGCCCCTCGTCTGCTGCATACGTTTATTACGTCTGAGTGACGTCTAGAGTCAATATAATATTCATATTCAGCTACCTCAAAAACCCCAGAGTAACAAAATTACACTTATTCCTGTCAATATTTTCTTGTTTTTTCTCAAAAACAACTTGCGGTGTCTTTGTTAGGCCTTTTAACTATAAAATAATCCTCGTAAATGTTTTAAGAAAGATAGTTAGATCCCATGATCGTTAAAATACTCACAAAGGTTAGTTGATAATGACGATGATATATTGAACCAAGTTAAAACATATTTCACAATAATAATATATACATTTCCAAAGCCTTCGATTCGACAAAAACATCTTAACATTGTCGTCAAAAGTATAAAAAAGGTAAAAGAGAATTCCCAGTCGGGGCAGGTATTTCTCAGTCATGATTAATGATACGAAATTAATTACTGATAGCACGACATCGACTATTGGCGCCGTTTGTAATTATTTCACGTAACATAAGCAATTGCGCTAGAGGAAATTCTATCAATTTAATTGAAGAAACCAACCTTGAATAACGAGAATGAGCGTAAACAAATACATTCAGCGCGTACGGAAGTCGTATTTACAGTAGTGATCAAATTATTAAAGGCACCTGGTAATAAAAGCGAAATTTTTGTTTGAAATATTACAGTTTGTTTATATTTTAGTAGGTTATCACATTATTAAATTTACAATTTATCGAAACAATTTGGGTCTTCACGTGAAAACAGTTAGAACTCGTTCACATGGTAATATACTGAACGATTTTTACATTTCGATTTAAAACTTTTTAAAAAGTAGGGTTTTCGCACAATCTTTTTCGTTCTGAGAAAAAAGCAATAACCGTTTTTCTACAAAGATTCTTTTGAGGCATCCACGCGTTGTTGTACTTTTTTATTTTTTTATTGTTATCGAAGACGTCATCAACCCCGCCGCAGTTATCACAGAAGATTGTGGTTTCAACCAATAAATCGTGAAACAGAACGCACCAAAACATTTCCTAAGAGTAAAAGAACAATAAGAAAAGTTTTTCGTATATTTTCATAGTTTTGTAGCCCAAAACTTGATTTTATTCCACTAAAGAAATTAATAAATCGTTGAGTATAAATTAAAATTATACCTAGTTTTAGAATCGTTGGTCTTTTGTAATAACAGCATTGGCACATGCACTTACTTCGAATAATGATTAAATACTAGATTGTTGTTCGGTTGCTATAAAAACGTGTGATTTTTTATAATTTGTGAATTGGTGGTGTCAGTATTTTCATGAGGTGCCTGGCAATATTTTGGTATGATTTCTATGTATTTCGTGCAGGATCATAGTAAATCATCATAATATGTATTCACTATATTAAATTAGCCGGTATTTACGTGACTATTTTCACATGGCTGTAAGCGATGAACACGTTTTTTCTTTTTATAAAGATGTAATATTTTTTATAGAACTCTCAGTAGTCATGTTGCAACGTTTCTTCGGCAATGTGCTTTATACTAGTTCTTTGATAGCTGATGTTGGGCCACATAATGATACTTGTAATAAGAAGATGCTTCGCAGTTCTTAAAATACATGTTCTTATCTCTTTACAAGTTTAACTATATGCGTAAGTATTGTAGATTTACTCATATATACCTGTTTCATGGACTACGATAAAGCTTTTGATACGGTAAAGCACGAACAGCTTATAGAAATACTCGAGAAGATTTAAATATTTTTACTATTTTATACTTTATACACAAAATGTTAAATTACAAAGCATATAAGAGAATAGTTTTCAAGAATTATACTAGAGAATTTTTATCTATTTTCAAAACCTGTTCATCAGGTACGAAGTTTGGGTGTTTTCCTCTTACGGAAGAGACGAATAGGAAAACATCGGATAGGTTTGATCATTGACATTCTAATTAGGTTACGGTAAAATTAATGTGGATAGGTTAAACCAAACTGCGATTATTCTCACTCAAATATTGCTTGGAAAAATAACCGAGAGCGTCACATTTCAGTTTTCATATAATTTTATTAGCTAAATCTACGGATATTCATTCAAAATTTATTAAATATTGCAAAACCTAACCTAACTTAACCTGACTTGACCTTACGTAACCTAAAAAATATACCTTGACCTTACGTAACCTAAAAGATATAAATCAAGTATTGATCAATACATAAATTAACTTAATCTAAATAATTGAAAAACAAGTGATTACAGTGGGAAAATATTATGTGTACTACCCAATTTTATTCCTGTATACCCTTGCGATGTGTGGATTGATCTGTCGCCGAGAACATATTATGTGGTGCTCGAATAGAGATTGACAATGCACTGGAGTATCGTCGAAAACGACGTCAGACCCGTCTCCTTCACAGTGCAGTGATGCAAACTTTAATTTAATTTGAAATTTGATGTTGATACATTTACAGCAGACTTATCTATTATCCCATTTGAAATTATCGCGAAAGGTGTTTTTCATTTAGATCTTCTAAGTTCTCAACTACTTTACCGCCCCCTAAATAGTGTATGTTTTTTTAAGAATGTTACAATTTTTATCTGCCTACCACGTTGGGTGCGAGTTGTAACTATATATAATAAAAAGAAATAAAAAAAAATAATTACAGAGATTTCCTGGACAACAATACACAAGAAGATTCCTAAACTATTTAAAATGAACTCTATTTTACTGTATTTTTATTAAGTTAAGTTTTTAACAGCTGGCAACCATAATTTGCGACCATTTTTTTCTGATGCAACCTTAAGGTGGGTACACATATGCTCCGAATACCGTCTCGAACCCCGTCGCGTACAGCGACGCGATCAACAGAAGTTCGCGACGTTGTTACAGGGTGCATTGAAATAAGTAACGAACCGAACATCGCTCCGTACTTTGTACCAAACATTTAAGCGTTCCAGCAGTAATTGAGTTTAATTCGCATGTGCAAGATGGATCTTACTGCAGCAGCCTACATTTTTATGCATTATTCAGTTAATTAAACGAAAAATATTCGTGAAAGAAGATGGTGGCAAACACAAATATATAAAAGTAGGGAGAAATATGGTGGCAATCACTTACTCTTGGATTTAAAATTTCAGTCGATCAGTGGGTTCTATAAAAATTTCACAAGGATATCTTTAAAAATTCATAAATCACTCATCTGTTCCTGTGCTTTTACTTTTTTTTTATTTTTTCTTTTTCTCTCCGTAATCCAGATAGAAAATTGGTCATTTTTTTACACTCATCCACTGTAATTTCCATTTTAGAAGCAATCTTTTCCCATGCCTCGTTTTTTATTTTATTGTAGTATCTGGGATTATTTGTGTCCCATAATATCTCTTTTTCCCGATAGTTTTCGATTAAGAGTAAACTATTCTCTTCCGTCCATTCCACCTTGATGCACCCAACTTTAAAAACACCTTCAACCTTCAAAATAACAGACTGACTATTTTGAATGACTGGAGATTCGATAAAAGATTCGCAAGCTAGTCCAAACATGAATTCGCGGTGTACATTGTCGCGCTCAAATTTCTTTTGATGCGAAGGCATTTTACCGACAACCGATGGATCGCTTCGATGTACGTTGTTGACGCGTCGAGGTACGGTACGCGGTTGCATGACTCCGTCCACACTTGAGAACGCGACGGGGTTCGAGACGGCATTCGGAGCATATGTGTACCCACCTTTATATCATTATATTAAAAAAATAGCATTAATTTGATATAAAAAAGAAAACAATGCATATGTGTCATGAGCAGCATATTTTATTTAAAAATAATAAAAGAAATCTTTGACAACATTCATGACAACCTGTCATGAATGTATTCTCCTATTCTGAAATATATGTAAAAATGTGAGTTTGATTAACTAACTTATGAACGTACTAATCTTGCAGTAGTATCTCATACTGTAATACTATTATTATTATTATTATTTAAAAGTTTCCACTCTGATCACCCACGCTTTGTAAAAAAATCGAAAAATTATAGTTCATTTTTTTTTCAAAATATACAGTTTTATTCTTTAAAATGTATTGTCTATATTATATCAACCCCTAAAAAACAATCCCTACTGATTCAAGTTTGCAATAAAAAAATTTACTGTTTGTATTTTGAGAGCGAGTTCCGAAGTGGAAATTGAAACGTCAATAAACGTATTTTTACCTTTAATTGTGGCTTATTCCCAGTTAAATAGTAAGTAATTTAAAATGCCACAAGAAAATAGCTTCAGAACAAAAATGGGGATTATAAAAATTTAAATTTTTTAATTTTTATTACAAAACTCTTTGTCACTCTCTGTCTTCTTTTTCCTCTTCATTTCTTTTCACATCTGCCTCATCCCCATTTTCCACCTCGTCCTCCTTTTGGTTCTAGTTTGGACCCCCATTTTGACAGTTGTCTCTTCTGCATATTATTCATGTCAAATTGCATAAAAGCTCGGTAGCCGTACGCTGGTCCAATATACACTGTGTGTCAGCCAAATGGAATAAATTAGCTAATAAATAAATGAGGTACTTAGTATTCGAAAAAACGGTCGAACACGTCGATTAGTATTTATAGTTGCACATTTTTTTCCATAAAAACTTTTTATACAGGGTGTATCAGATAACAGTGGCCAATACCAACTTGCTTATTTTAAATAGAACACCCTGTATATTAATTAATTTTTAGATTCCTCACACCATTTTAGACTTTTATTGGAACTATGTCCTATACCCATCTTTTACTGTTTTGGAAATATTAAGTAAAATGTAAAAATTCACATTTAGAAAAGAAAATTATTTATTTGTCGGAAGTCGCTACCACTGTCTTAATACTTCTTGCCCATTTAGGTCTTGGTAATGATAAAAATAAGCAAAAACGATTTAAGCACTCCTTTTTATTGATATGTCAAAAAAAATTGTTTACTTTGGTTTAAAACGCCAATGTTTTATTGCTCATTGACGGAAGTAGTTGTCAGTGCTATAGTCGTTTGAATTTTGTTAACTACAAACCAGAAAAATGATTTATTTAACAGAAATGCACAAAATTACAATTATACAGATGAGTGGCTATGGAGATAAGACACGGACGCAAATTGAAGTATCTCGTTCATTTCACGAAGCATTTCCTGATTTACCGCAACATATCTCAAGGGACAAGGTAAGCGACCTTAGGAAGGTAAAAAAGAAGCTGCCAATGCAATAACTGGGGATACCAAATTGGCAGTACTCGATATTAGCTATTCATCGGTTATTCGAATATTAAACGAAAACAAAATGCATCCCTATAAAATTATGCCATTAGAACTTAGAATTGATCCAATTAGAACATGTTTTGTTTTCTGATGAGTGCACCTTTACTCTTCACGGTCATGCTAATCGGAAAAATTGCCGCTATTGGTCCAGGAAAAATCCTCACTGGATGAGAGAAGTCAATACTCAATACCCTGAGAAGGTTAACGTGTGGGCAGGAATGATTGAAGATCAGATCATAGGTCCCTTTTTCATAGATGATAATTTGAATGGCGACAATTATTTAGTATTGCTCCAAAATAATGATGCGCTAACGCTGGCTAACTTGTATTCTGATCTTGGAAATCGTTAGATACTGAGGCGAGGATCGATGGAATGGCCACCACGTTCCCCCGATTTGACGCCATTAGACTTTTTCTTATGGGGATATGTGAAAAGTATTGTATACAAAACTAAACCCACTAACTTAGCTGAATTACAAAGACGAATAACGTTTGCGATTAGATCGATCACATCTGAAAGTAACGTTCGAAGACATTTCTATTAACGGTTAGGGTGTTGACAAGACGTTCGTGGGGAGCATGTTGAACATCTCCTACATTAATATTATTGTTTAGATTTGTAGTATTTAGAAGTTTTTGAATATATTGTAGGGACTTTCGGCAAATAAATAATTTTATTTTATAAATGTGAATTTTTGCATTTTACTGATTATTTCTGAAACAGTCAAAGATCGGTATAGGACATTATATTTAAAAAATGTTTAAAATGATCCGAGAAATCTTAATATTAATTAATATACAGAGTGTTCTATTTAAAATACGCAAGTTGCTATTAGTCACCGTTATCTGATACACCCCGTAGGAAAAGTTTTTATGGAAAAAAATGCGCAATTATAGATAGTAGTCGACTTGTTAGACCGTTTTTAAATACTACCTCATTTATTTATTAGCTAATTTATTCCATTTGGCTGACACACAGTGTATGTTTTCTCATATCTGCAAAACCATGTGATTGATTTTTGCCATAACTCGCTTAGTTTTTAATCTATCAAGCCTTTCAAAAAGCCATTTTTCAGGATTTTTCAAGAGCTATATGAGAGCACATATAAAATAGTCATTGAAAACGGTAATTGAATGGACTACATATTGTAGTGATAATTGTTCAGAATTATTTTGTTTTCACTATTTCCCTCGTGAAATGTCTGAGCTATCAAATGTTCATTTACGTCTTTTTGTATACAAATACAGATATGGCTAACTATTATTAAGGGACTATTATTATTAAGAAGGAACAACAGAAATTAATTTGTTACATTTTATAAAGTCTCTTAAACAGTTTAAACAACAATAAACACGAACATAGCGAGTTATTGGGAATGACACACTGGCACTGGACTGGCAAACTTGCATTTTACCGCATTGTGACGCGTTATAAGTTTATTACTGATTCATAAAATAAATCGCTTTTTAAATTTATCAAGCCACCCAACACTGGCACGAAAATCATCTTTCTTTGTATTTTTTTTTATAAAATTCCATTGATTTTACTTTCAGAATATCTGCAGACAGGATTTTTTATTTTTTATGAATAGCAGAAAAAAAAACAATTTGAATGTGAAGATAACATTAGGTTTCTTAATATTGTTCTGAAGCTATTTTCTTGTGGCATTTTAAAGTAATTACTATTTTAATGGGAATAGACCACAATTAAAGGTTAAAGTTTATTGACGTTTGAATTTATACTTCGGAAATCGTTCCTCCATATTGGTCATTTTCCACGCGTTTTTCTGCGGAGTATTAAGAGTTTTACAGATTAAAAAATGGACAGGGTTTTGAAAAATAAGAAGAAGATACCTATGTCGGTGTGACTGTCTCTCCGAGCAAATCCAAATTACTGTATGATATACTCTTTAGTTGACGTATTTTTAAAAACCTTTGCTTTATATTACGGGTCAACGAAGGCCGCCGTGACCGAAACAATATTTCATTCTCTAAAATCGAAAATTTGCGAATGAGCTCGTCTTTCAAGACTGTAATCGTATCACTAATGTGTTCATCGGACGAATCAAGATCATTAACAACTTTTTCTATAGTGGCGATTACGGCAATAATATAGACCGCACTTAATTCGTTGGCTACTTCTTCAAATGGTCTTAGTAAACCCATAAGTTTTTCAACAATTATCATTCAACATTCATCATTCTTCATAAGCTAGTTGGGGAATTTTATTATTTGCCGATGCATAAAGACATAAGGCTCTTTAACATGCCCCAACATATGAAAAGTGCTATTCTATCTAGTAACCATGGACGTATAAATAAAGACTAGTAACACATTCTTGTATAATCTTAAGTGGTTTTGTTTAAGTCTTTTCTATATATTAGTCTTGGAGGCAGTAGTCAAATGAATGTGAGTTGCCATCTTTTTGCATTTTGTTTGGCAGCCACGACAGTTTCTTGAGCTTTCGTCCCTTCATTTAACACTTTTTGAATCTTCAACATTTAATAAAATAAACACCTTTTTTCGTGTTGTCATGTTACATCACAAAGATAATCCAACACTTTCCACGAAACTAAATGGCAAGTCTTCCAACGAAATCATTTTACTTTTTGAATTATCCACTGTCAATGACTTCAAAGACTTATTATCCCACTGTTTTGTTTTGTCGACAGACACATTCTTGAAGCGATATTTGTTTGGTAACGGATTTAGTACTGTGATGGGAAGATGATGCCAATTACAGTAATTTTGATGCGTTTTCGTGTTCACACTCTTCTTATTTCGAAGCGAAAGACGCCATTTTAAGAACCTAAACGTCGAAATGTATAAAGTAATTAATAAAGAGATAAGGACTAAAATAAGAGCTGCAAAACAAACATACTTCGAAAACAAATGTTTAGAAATTGAAGAGTTACACGGAAAACATGATTTATTTAATATGTATAAAAAATAAAAGAACTGACAGGTCAGAACAAAAAACAGCAAATAATATCGTTGATAGAGACGAAAAACTGATTATCACTAATTTGCATAAAATAGACAGATGGAAAGAGTATATTGAGGAACTGTTTAGTGATGAAAAGCCCGAGTTTGAAATTAACGAAGTAGTTACAGGACCTGACAAAGCTATGGACGAAATTGAACAAGCAATACGATTAGCAAAGACCCGAAAAGCGACAGGACCAGATGAAATATCGAGCTAAATAATAAGGCTCTTCGAAAGTTTAGGTAAAATATCTCTCCTTCATCTGTTTGATAAAATTTATGAAACTGGCTATATACCAACGGATTGGCTGCTGTCGTCTTTTGTGACGATACCTAAAAAAGCAAATCCAAAAAGATGTAGTGACTACCGAACAATCAGCTTGATGAGTCATGTTTTAAAGATGTTTCTATGAATTTTGCTCTCTAGGATGTACTAAAAAATAGAACAAGAACTTGGTGATAAACAGTTTGGATTCCGCAATAACCTTGGAACAAGAGAAGCACTATTTAGTATTCAGGTTATGGTACAGAGATGCAGAGATGTCGGACATCCAGTTTATATGTATTTTATTGACTTTGAGAATGCCTTTGATCGAGTCAAACATACTGAAATGATAGCCATTATTCAGCAGGTAGGTATTGATGATAAAGACCTACGCATTATTAAAAATTTTTACTGGCATCAACGTGCAAACATCAGGATTTGCCGGGACACTTCTGAAGAGCTTCAAATACGAAGAGGAGTAAGGCAGCGCTGCATTTTGTCCCCACTACTATTTAACATCTATTCTGAGTTCGTTTTCAATAAAGCAGTAGATAATGTTCATTGTGGTATAAAAATGAATGGCGTCAATATTAATAATTTGAGATATGCGGATGACAGTGTTATGGCCTTAAGCTAAACACCGCAAAGACAAAACGCATGTACATGATGGTCGTCAGTAAAACGCAAATACAACCGGAAGTGGTAACAGCTTATGGTGAACAACTGGAGAGAACTAACAGTATCACTTACCTTGGTTGTAATCTAAATGAGAACTAGGATATGAGCAAAGAAATTAGAATACGGATAGAGAAGACCTGAGCTGCATTCTTTAAGATGAAGAAACTGTTATGTGGAAACAATATTACTTAAGTCTGAAAATTAGATTAGTGAGATGTTATGTGTTGTCACTCTTTTGTATGGTGTCGAAGGTTGGACTTTGACGGATACACTTCTCAAGAAACTGGAAGCCTTGAAATCTGGGTGTATCGGAGAATCCTACGAATAAGTTGGGTGGATATAGTTCGTAACGAAGTTGTTTTGCATCGGATGGGAAAAGTTACGGAAGTCGTCAAAACAGTTAAAAATCGCAAACTTGAATATTTTGACCATGTTATGCGCCATCCAGAGAGATAATATACTTCATTTAATAATACAAGACAATGTAGACGGAAGAAGAGGGAGAGATTGGTTTAACAGTTCCCCTGCATCTCTTTTCCGAGCTGCCGTCAACAAAATTGCTATAGCCAATTTGATAGCCAACGCTCGATAATCGAGCACGGCAAGTCGGTTTATTGAAGTGCCAGATTAGTAATATTCTACTACAGGGGTGTCCAACTTCCAATGCCTCAAGGGCCAAAACTTAAACCTTTGATGTTGTCGCGGGCCATATAATAATTTTGTTACAAGTAATAACAAAATAAAGTGAGGTATAAAAATAATTAAAACAAAAAAGAGTATTATTTCTTTTATTGCTCAACAACTACATTTTTTTATAAAACGGAAAATTTATTGAAAACACTTTTCAATAATCAAGACAAACATTACAAAAGCAACGAAAAAGATGTATCCAATTAGTGTGAGGACTGTAGTCGATAGGCTTCATCCACTAATGAAGAAATGTCCACCTCCAATTCAGTTGTAGACACTCTCATAAGATGACGTAAGGAAGAATCGGTAAGGATGCTTCTGTTTTTATTATTTATGTATTTCATGGAGGAAAAGGCACTTTCACATGTATATGTGCTTCCGAACATTGACGTCATTTTCAGTCCAAAATCTCGCAGGTTTGGAAATTTCTTCTTTGACAGTAATTTGAAAAGGTTCCGTTTCTTGTCTGGTGATTAGGAACATGTCTGCTTGAAGATCACATAACTCAAGCTGTAAGTTGGGTGGTTGATCATCAATGGTTCCTCCAAGAGGGTTATTATAAAGTAGTACACTGCTTTTGAGACTTTCAATTTGTTCAAATCTTGTATTGAATTCATTATAAAACTTGTTCAATTTGTGAAATGCAGCATGAAAACTCAATATTTTCCTCACCGTTGAATTCTTCTGCTATTTGCAGACAGCTAGGGAAGTGTGTCAGGTTGTTCTTTTCCAAAGTACGTTTAAACACGTTCAGCTTATTCCGTAATCCGTTTAATCCATTCTGATCAAATCTGAAACCGTCTGGTTTCTTCCTTGAAGACTCAAGTTTAACATGTTAAGATGATTAGTCAGATCTGTTATAAAAGCTAACTGTCTTAAGAATTCTGGATCCTTAAACTTCTCTTCCAGTTCAGTTGAGTATTTGTTGAGGAATGCAGGGATTTCCTTTCTTATGGCAAAAAATCGTTCCATGCACTTTCCTGCACTCAGCCACCTTACATGGTTGTACATTAGCAAGTCTCCATATTCAGCCTCTGTTTCCACTAAAAACTGCTTAAGTTGCCTGTGTAAAAGAGATCGATTTCCACCTCTAATCATCTGCTTTTATCCAAACAAAGTGAGAAATATGAACTTTTTTTAACCAGGCTAAGCATAGATTTTTCTACTTACTCACCCATAGCAACAATCCTTCTTTGTATGGTTTGATGTGAAAGTGGCACTGATTCAAATTTCTTCGCCATTTTAGAATCACCGAAAGCTTTGGCCATTTCAACAGCACATTTTTTTATCAAATTGCCATCAGTGAAGGGTTTTTTGCCTTTGCCAGCTCAAGCGACACGGTATAAGATGCATGCAAAGAATGCGTTTGAGAGTGTAATTAGCAATCAAGTAATCACTCTCCCAACTTTCTTTCTAAATTCTGTTCTCACTATCAATTTTCCGTTTTACTGGTTTTACATTCATTATTGTATAAGAGGAATCAAGACAAAGAATTAATCAAGTTCACTGTTCACTAGCAACGTAATAGATTAGCCGACTAGCCTACGTGTCAGTAGCACATTGGCACGATGGCAGCTGGCGACGGATGGTAAGCAGTCGGAGGTGTTGCCTGCGTGAACTGTCATGCGTAGTAATCAGTGCAGTTCATATAGTGGTGGAGGACGATTGTGTTCGTTACACATCCGCGAAGTGGCACGCGGTACAGTACTTGTGATGTAAAAACACTGCTAAACCATAAAATATAAAATAAATGAAAAAATCTTTTTTTATAATGGCAGCATTTAAAGAAAATATATGTTTTCGAAAATCTTACGTGGGCCACAACAAATAGCCTCGCGGGCCGGATGCAGCCCGCGGGCCGCCAGTTGGACAACCCTGTTCTACTATATATTTTTTGAAGCATTTAAAAGCATTCAAATTTTTTAAATTATTTTTAGTAGCAAGGCTCATTTTTCTAACTGTAACTAATATATATATACCTCAAACTCAGTCAAACTTCAATTATTTTTATGTACTTATATAAATAAAGCCGTGTCAGATTTCTAAGATTAGTAATTCAATCATAAACGCTGTTTCTTTAAATCAATTTTATGAGGCATCTCTAATTACTAATTTATGTGATGTAATCACAGAAAACCAAGTACAAAAATCTAGACAGTCTTAATTCACGAGTCTGTGTTAAAACTCAGACATAACAAAACTCTACAATAAAGTAGGTCATTGCTAAATAGATATGCAAGCCTCCTGCTAGACAGTTTCATCGCTTCAACTAGCTAAATGACAAGTATTTTCATATTAAGATTACGCCAAATTGATCCTACGTACATTAAGTAAATCTTTGCTTAATGGAATTAATGGCAAAAATGACTAAGATTTGGTATAAAATCTGACTCACGAAATTTCCACAGATAGTGAGAAAAATAGAAATGGAATTTCTATGATTAACACCATACTTAGCTGATGATAGATCAAATGAGTGATGCTTACGGGGGAAAGATAAAAAATCCGTATCTCTTTTATAATTATTATGTGAGAGTACTCTTATTACTACAATTTGTCCACATACTTAATCTTATGATCAGTAGGCAGTTTAATTATAACTTAAATTTAATAAGATTTTTTATTATCTTTTATAAAAACCCTGTTGGAAATATAAAATATAGCATGTTTCGTATAAAACAGCTTGCACGTCATTCAAGATTTACGTCGTCAGAACCCCACAGCGTTGTCAAAACATTAGAATAGTTAGTGAGGAATTTTTAAAATGTCAACTATTTGTCAAACTATTATATTAACAGTAAATACACTTAGTTTAAAGACTACTGCAACACATTAAACTACATAAGAAAACATTTTACAAAACATACAAAATTATATAATCTAAATATTAAACTTACCTCTTTTAGGGCTTTAATAGTAAAAACGTCCCGCCATTATTTCTTGTTTAAAATAATCTATCTTATATGAAAGCTTATCAACTTTCTACAGACTATTTATTTGTTTTGGCATATCACAATACACAACAATAATTAGTTTTTAAAGCTATTAATCTAAATTTAATATGTATTTATAAATACAATGTATTAATATATATTATATTATGATCAAATTCTGTAAGAAATCAAAACATAAATAAAAATTTTTATTCTAAAAAAGCGGCAACACTTTATACACTTTTGCCACACGCTTAACAGTCAATAAAATTTGAAGTATTTCCGTATCAGTTCTCATAATTAATTTTAGGAGCTAGACTGGTGGGTATCCTTAATATTTATTTAAATTATATAGATAATACAATTTTGTGTCAGTAGTCTTTTTCTTCGTCTTCTTTTTATGCATAGACGACTCTGTTTGTTTTTCAATGTGTCTCCAGTAAGTTGTTCCATCGTTTTCGAGGTCTTCGCACTGATCGATTAATAAATTAATCTATGTATTACTGAAAAACAAAAACCTTGTTTTGTTAAAACAGCATTTTTAGCACCATCAGCTACAACACCAGTAATCAGTTTATGTATGGATCTTTCAGCAGATAACAGTTACGTGTTTGCTTCCTGATTTATAATATCTATTCACCAAAGCTTTGACCTTAGTTTGTATATACCACGTTGGGTATGTTGGGTTAGGTGCCACGAGATCATAAGAATAGTTTGATATTTGAATTAATATCGTGTAAAAACGGTCAGTAAAATATGACGAAAACAACTAATCAAACTATCAGTTGACAATAAATTTTTATTAATTTTAGTGTAGTCATTTAAACTTACCTCTGATATAATTATTTTGACTTATGTTTCCTTTAAAGTGTGTTTATTCATGATACAAATTAATATTGGTTAATAAAGACACTTATCATAACTTACTTATCAAGTCATATTTAAGACAATTATAGCAAACAATATGGAATAAAAATGAATCAAAACTCATAATGATCAAGCCCCTATCAATTCCATTCTACCACTTCAAAAAATAAGAAAATAGCAAGTCATCATCAATCGTCTAAGAATCGGTCACACTCCTACGTTAACACTTACTGAACATTGAACCAGCAATTTTCTGTACAAATTGCTCAGTTCAACTCGCTTTGAAACACCCAATAATTTACTGTTCGTAGTTTCAACAAACAATAAATCTACTAAACTACACTCATAGTCTCAAATATACGTCAAATGAAAGTCCTCAATTAGGAGAGCAATTTTGGCGTATTCTCCAATTTTGCTACTGAGAATTTTCCGAAAAAAATCATTTTAAACAATCACCTACTTTTTATAATAAAATTAATGTTAAACAACAAATTATTATCTATTAAAGCAAGCGACTAATTTCAAATGATACTCATCAACAATTAAAACGTATCTGAGCAAGAATATACCTGGCAATTTTCCCGTTATTATAAGATATCTGAGCAACTGAAATTTTAACTGTGTGTGTTTTAAAGTTTAGAGTTTCTAACACGTTGAGTGCCGTATGAGACCAACATAGTCTCACACTTTTACGGGATCGTAAGGCCGCATGAAGCCATCCTGGTCTCACCAGAATTGTAATTCGTTCATTTTCAAGATATGCTCGAAGTAAACAGTTTTAGACACGTCATCGGTGGGTTTGTTGTGTTGTTGCAACTTGGTATTAGTTAGAAATTTAGTGCTAACAAATAACAAGCTAAGTTTGCTTTCACACATATATAAACTTTTCACAAAAATTATCAAAAAAAGACTGGACCTTAAATTGGACTTCTATCAGCCTAGAGAACTAGCTGTATTTATTGACACTGATATTTGTCGAGTACAAGAAAGCATTCGATACTTATAAGCCATCAGAAAATGTTAAAATCATTGACAAAATTCATTACATCGCCACACTAACATAATCAAATATTATCATCATCAGTGGTGCTACAGCTCTAGTTGAGCTTTGACCTTCCCCAGTCTATTTCGTCAGTCGTTTCTGTTCATCGCCAACCGTTGCCAATTTGCCGCGCCGATCTTCCTTGCGTCCTCGTCCACACCGTCCCTCCATCTCAGTCGTGGTCTGCCTCTACTCCTATTTCCCACTGGGACCGATAATAGAGTTCGTCTGGGTGGGTAATTTTCATTTGCTCTTGACACATGTCCAGCCCATCTAAGCCTACCTATTTTTATGAAGGATATTACATCTCTACCATTTACTATTTTTTTATACTTCTCGTACAATTCGAAATTATATCGCCTTCTCCAAATACCATTCTCACAGAATGCGCCCATTATTCTTCTTAGTATCTTCCTTTCGAAGACGAGCAGAAGATTTGCGTCTGTTTTGGAGATGGTCCATGTTTCTGACCCATATGTCAGCACTGGTAGGATGAGTGTTCGATATATTATTAGTTTGGTTTTCTGGCCTAAATTTCTGTTTTTTAGCTGCTTGCTTAGTCCAAAATAACATTTGTTTGCTAGCAGTACCCTCCGTTTAACTTCTTCAGATGTGTCATTATCGTTTGTTATGAGAGAACCCAAATATGTAAACTTATTTACTACCTCAAAATTATATTGGTCTATACTGAAGTTTTGTTCGGCGTTTCTAGCTCTATCTCTGTTATTTGGACATAATCAAATATATCTACCAAAATACCACAAGTAACGTAAGACTATCTGAACAAGTAATAAATAAATTATGTAAACAGCGAGGAGTACGGCAAGGAGACACTGTCTCTCCAGAGCTATTTTCGACGCTTTTAGAACATACTTGTAAGAAGACACATCTGAACAAGCATGGTATCAACATAAATGGAGAGAAGCTCAGTCGTTTGAGATTTGCAGATGACATTGTCCTTATAGCCGATCGTATGGATGATGCAATAATAATGTTTAAAAAATTATATCACGCAGGCTTGGAGGTCGGACTAAAGATTAATATGAACAATACGGAAATAATGACTAATCTGGTGCTAAATCGAAATATTGCTGTTGATGAAAGGGATATTGTGCGGACTATCTCGTAAATTCGGTTGGGCAGAGATAACCCGACCTGTGAGCTCCCACGTCACATAGGATTAGTCTGGGCAGCGTTTGGTAAATATAACTATGTATTTAAATCGGATCTACCCATATGTTTCAAAAGAAAAATCTTTGACCAATGTGTGTTACCTGTAGTCACTTATGGAGCGTAAACATTAATACTCACAAAAAAGGTAGTGATGTCCGCAAGGCAGACACAAATGGAAAGAGCTGAGGGAGTCCTATGTCCAGCAGTAGACGCATACAGGTTGATGGTGATGAATTCGAAAGGTTTGTTTTCGAAGTCGAAGCGATAATAAAATCACAAATTTTACTTACAAGTATTGTAATCAATATTATCAGTATTATCCCAGTTATTTAAGTTGGTAAATTATCCCGGTTTAGGATCAGTATTATCCCTGTGTTCAAGTCCTAATCATATTTTATGTTGAGTGATCGTTACAACCATACGGGAAATAAGTAGGTATGTTCTGTAAATTTTGATTGTGTGCATATTGTTTGTATATTGTTTATATTGTATTGTTTATAGTTTCTGGTATAATTTTAGATCTTCACTCGTATAAGTGAAACAACCATCCAAATAATTATGCAACATTCTGTTATACTACGAACTGTGGTTAACTAGAGTAAATAGTGCGACGCATTCTTTGTTACAATCGAAACTGATTCAGTGCATAACCGGAAACTGATGCGGTCAGTTTGATGTATGTGTTTTATTGATAATTGTTTTTAAAACACTCTGCACTGTGTTTGGCTAGTTGGTATTATTTTGTAATCACACATGTCTATTAGGAATTGATATCATAGGTATTTTTTACTACATATATTTTTTTTAATTTGTCAATTAAAATTCGATTTAGACATAGCACAAATATACCTTTCCTCATACCTGTTGGTATAACAAATCAGATCTGGATTTAGAAGTATTCTTTCGCAATATATTTGTAACTTAAAAATATATTGTTTTACTGTCATTCTTACGAATCCTCATAAAAATGCACTTTGCGTATCTGCTTGCTAAATTAGCAGTAATTATGTAGCAGGTTTTCTAGTAAGACTTCGCCTCATCATCGTCATCATTGACAACTCTTTTTGGACCTTGGCGCCTGTTTCAATTTTTATTTTTTAAATTACGATATCTTGTTATATTGGTTTCTTATATTTCAGCTTCGGTCTTCCCCTTGTGCTATATTTTACCAGCATTTTTGCGTATTTTGGTCAGTATTTCACCATATTCATGAAGGTCCAATAAATTTTATGGTATCTAGGTCTCGGTATGTTTTGTATAATTCAAACAATTAAATCTTCTTCGCCAGGTGCCATGTTCTTTTAGGGCTTTGTATATCTGTTCCGATTTTTCTTTCAAAGGTAGCTAATTGTTTTTCTTGACTCTTATTGTTACTGTCCAGATTTCAGATCCTTTCTACCCAAGATTTTTTATATTTCGCTTTTCATGTTTCTTGTGTTGCTGTTGATCTGTCGCTTAATTCACTTACTTTTATATACAATGGATAGAAGGTGTCGTAATTGGTTGAATATCCATTTTCCAAATCGATGGATTTGTAGAGGTTTAGAAGCTTCGATTTATATGCCATGCCATTTTAATCCTTTGGACTACACAGTGATCGTATGTTAAGGAAAACGTATATGCTACAGAGACAAATTCACGTCAAGAATTGGAAGACAGAATTCAACGTTAGTTTAATGACGTCATAGTTGATCTTCAACCGTTTAAAAGATTAATAGATTCTTTAGAAAAAACGGATAGACTTGCGTATTCGTGAACACGGAGGACATTTTGAACACTTACTCTAATAATTGCATTTTATTTGATGTTCTTAGTCTTTATTTTAATTGTCTTCTATTGTTTTTTTTTTTATTACAAATTTTACCGTTACTTTATACACAATTTGTGATACTGGGGAACAAGTTGGTTTAACAATAAACATAAAGATAACAAAACCCATGGTTACCATTCAGAGCGGCAAAGTCATTACAAGGATCCAGATAAAAAATGAAAATATTGAGCAAGTGGACAAAATGAAATACTTAGGAGTCTGGATTACGGAAGATCTGAGTCCGAAATCAGAAATTCGCTCAAGAATAGAGCAATTACGAGCAGCCTTTTTGAAGATGAAGAAATTTCTGAGTAACCAAAGACTCAATCTGCAACTCTGATATCAGATGGTAAAATGTTATATCCACTCTATTCTTTATTATGGTGTCGAAGCCTGAACTGTTAATGTTGACTTAATGAGAAAACTGGAAGCTTTTGAAATGTGGCTTTTTAGAAGAATTTTGAAGATACCATGGACGGATCATATTACGAACGAAATGGTGTTGCACAGGATGGAAAGAGAAAAAAAAACTTTTGACCACCACTAAAAGGCGAAAGACAGCATATTTGGGGCAAATACTTAGAAATGATAAAAGATGCCATGTTCTATTCGAGTTGTTGCAGCTGATTATGAAGGGTAAAATCGAAGGAAAAAGAGGTCCTGGTAGACGACAAATATCCTGGCTGAAAAACATTCGCAATTCGACCAGGTTAAGAAAAGCAGAATTTGCAATAGTTATAGCCAACCTTCATTAGTGGAGACGGCACTAGAAGAAGACGATCGTTACTTTATACCAACACTGCGCACCGGTTATTACTTCCTAATTTTCAAATCAAAATATTCTGTAAATGGTGCACAGTACACCTTTTTGGTGTAATATTGTATGAATTTTAAGTTCACTTGGAATTTTGATTAATAATTTACCCTTAAAAAAGTTACGTTAAATAATACTTGGTACGAACCTTGTAACTAGCGCCCTCTATGAGTGTCAGATGTAAAAACAAATGCATAGGATGTATTTATCAGCTTCCAAAGAATATTCGTATGAAATTTCATTACAGTGTTGCCAGTAGTTTTGTCAAAGTCATAAAAAATGTGTAAAAATGTTTTTATTCAACGCCCTTTATTTTGAAAACGGATGGTGTTACAAAAACGTTGTACTAAGCAAACCCCATTTATTTTTTAGTTTTTTACCTCTTCTAGAGACGGTATTACCTTTTTTTGTAAACACCCTTATATAGTTCATAAATTGTTTATGTTAGCAAATATTTAAGAAGGTTTTAAGTATTAGGTTTTATTTTTAAAGAAAAAAAAAATAAAGTTTTCGTTTTATCTCTAAAATATTAGCATCCACACAAGCTTGAAGTGCCTGTTTTACATAACTATTAGTTAACACAAAGTTCTCTTCAATTTTAGTTGCAGTACAATAAGAAGAATATCAGATAGATATGAAACAATTTTTTATGAGTTTGAACAAAGTCCAAGAATTGCAAAGCTTCCAAATTATATTCGTGGTCCAAAAACAAACCCGTAGAAGACTCCGGTAACAACAGCAACTAAACTAAAACAAACAAAAATAGATCAAGCAACTGTAGAATAAACGTTTTATATGATAAATTTGATCAAGGTTAGGATTTGTTCAAAAGATAGAAGCAACCACTTAAAAACGGCTTCCTTAAAGCTATCAGTAGACAAAGATAACCTCCATTTAAAATTGTTCAAAACACCCGTTAAGGATTTCAAAGTACATTGGCGGTGGTTCACCAGTGACATCATTTCTCTTTCAAGGAAGAAGAATAAAAGCATAATTGGTAAAGCATCAGGGGTGGCGGTAACATTAAAGGGGTGGTGGCGCGATGTGGGGCTCTGCCCCCGGGCGGCCCCTTCCCCTACGCTAGGCACGAATCCCACCCGGAACAGATCTATCATCAGAAGGGGGTCTCTACGATCGATGGGACAATCTTTCAGTATGTGCAAATTCAACTGCAGGCATAAGAAAGGTAAGTCTACCATGTATCTATCTTACATTTTCTTTGACACCTGCACCACTTGAATTGGTACGTCCTCCGCCCGCTCATCCTTTTCATAACTGTTCTTAATGGGCATCATTTACGTCTACGCAAATCATGTTTCACGTTCTGGAGGAATTTCTTGAAATCGACCTCTTGCTTGCAGTTCGTTAGACCTCTTATGTAAAACGGTCTTCGTAGCATCTGCTATGATAACAGAATCTTAATAATACCAAGACAGTTTCTGCATGTATTCTACCGGATCAAATAAGATCCCGCTAAATACTCGTAGCTCCACTTATTTTCCTCAACACTTTTCTCTTTAAATTGCTTCTTCTTCTTCCTTCTTGTATGTAGGTTTTAAAGCCTGTTTCTTCTTCAATAATATTAGCCGTCTAAATTACTTAAATTGTCGCACCATCTTTTTCTTGGTCTGCCAATACTTCTTCGTCCATTTGGTGACTTATATCGTGCTATTCGTACTATCCTATCCTCTGCTATTCTACTAATGTGTTCGTTCCACTTTTGTTTCCGTTTTGTCACCCATCCATTTATGTCTTCTATATTTCATGTTCTTATTGTGTGTTCGCTTCTCTCCCTATCCAACAGACTTTTCTCTAATATTTGTTGGAGTATTTTCATCTCTGTTGTTTCTAGTAGTCGTCTTGTTTTAGGTGTGTCAGGTCTTGTCTCCGTCGTGTATGTTAATATAGGTCTAATTGCTGCTTTATAGATTCTTGCATTTAGTCTTAGAATGCGCACGGCTAAATTTTGTCTTTTTATCTTCTTTCTATCTTTCACTATCTTTTTTTTTCTGCTCGGGCTATTATTTTGTTTTTTCTCCATTGATTTCGATTACAGCTTCTACATCAGCCTCTTTTAGTATCATATATAGGTTGACAAGTTTTCAGAGAGTTATTATTATTATCCAAATTTAACGGCTCTCACTTCCTCTGAGAGAATTGATTGAGACTGAAAGGACTCAAAAGGTCTGAGCTCTGGTGGGGGCTTTTGTTCTCATTTTTGCTCTCTTTTTATTCGTTGTTGTTTGTCGAACGCTACTTATTATAAGAAATTAAATAGATATTTTTCTGAAGCTATTTTCTTGTGGCATTTTAAATTAATTACTATTTAACTGGGAATAAGCCACAATTAAAGATAAAAAAATACGTTTATTGACGTTTCAATTTCCACTTCGAAAATCGTTCTCAAAATACAAACAGTAAATTGATAACAATTTACTTGTTCAGCGTACACCAGACTATTTATTGTAAATAATAATATTACTGATTATCACAAGAAGTTACTGACTTCTGTATGGATCTTCGATTTATTAATGCGCTGCTTTGACCGGTAAATTAATTTTCGCTTGAAATATACAAATTAGATGGATCCTACCTTACACGTTTTGTTTCGGGGACAATATCTTCCAGGAAAGCAAGTCTATGTTTTTCTTTATATATCTCCAATGATATTTAAAGGTTTATTTATTTCTACAATTTTGTATAAAAATTCTCATTATTAATCTACACTATATCGTTTTAAAAATCTTACTGATCTCTAAGATCTTATCATCATATCTTCTAAGAGATTAAAGTCGGAACTTCATTAAAGACTTCAAATTAGATAAGAAAAAAAATACATTTTGCAGAAATAAAACTTTAAAAGAGGAAGGCGAACCAAATCGATAAAATTAGTTATGCATGTTTCTTCTATCAAAATCATAATCAAATAGTGAGCAACATCGAACAAAAAATTGGTCATAAAAGGTTACCTGAATGCGGACAATTTGATAGTTTTCCGATTGGAAATGTCATAATTAACTAAAACATCATTGTAAAATTATTTCTCTGTAAGCTTTATGAAACTTTTGTAAAATAATTTTGATTTCCTTTGTAATATTCTGTAACCAAAATTATAATAACGTATAGAGATTTTTTTTCATAATACATAAACAGATTCGAATGTTTCTCTAGAAAAACGGAATTTATTTGCTTGGGATTTTCTAAATGTAGTTTTTCCCCTCGACGTTAAGCTGTGATGTCATTTAAAAATAAATTATTCAGGTACCTACTCACTTACATTTTATCGCATTTTTCATTTTCTCTGCTTTTTCTCATAAATTTAAAACGGCTTTAAAGTTGGAAACACCTAAAATTGCTAATTCACTTTTCAAGTTTTTTATTAACATAGGTTGTGTATTTTTACGTGTAGATGAGTTTTTGTGTTAAGATTACAACTGTACCAAGCTATTGTAGAAGGACTCTACGAACAGCGTAAATTTCCCACATGTCTTAGGAACAGTGTAAAGTATGCATAATTTTTCGTTATTACTGCATAGCTCTGTCATACCTCTAAGTCTAATAGACTAGAGAACTAACGGTTTTCCCGTGAAATTCGTTGATATAGGTATCTACTTTTTGATAAATTTGGTCAAGACAATATGTCATAAAGAAAATAGGCAAACGAATGAACGTCATTTTTTACTTCTAAATAATATATAGGTAAACAATTTAAGATGACTATTTGATTTTGGTGAAGACCGGTAAAGTATGTATATGGAAAAGTATAAAGCACCAGTTAAAAGAAAAAGGCTTATTCTATCAAATTAAATCATATAACGAGTAACAAGTTTATACTAAATATTGTAAAATAAGTTTGCAAAAGTACTGTGATTTTTAGCTTATAAACAATTAAAATAGTATGTAAGAAATTCATTTGTTTGTAATAGTTATCTTGGCATGTTTACACGATTTTCAAAAAAAAACATATTGTCCTACAACTCTTAAAACCCGGGTTAACCATTTTTTTTTTCAAAAATTCACCGGAGTTTTGTGCAATAAGCAATTGAAAAAGAACATTTGAAAGGCTAAAAATTCAAGGTTAGACAAAAATTTAAAACGATGCATGTAAAAATGAGCCATCTATGAAGCGCCAAAGATAAAGGGTTTAAAAGCGAAATGATTTTACTATTTCAAAAACTAAATTCATAAATTCAAATTTCTAAAAGTCGCAATATTTCCGGTTTTAATCAACGAAAATTGATTTTTTTTTTTAAATTTGGGGTAACTCGAGGCATCGATCATAAAAATACATTTAGTTAATCCGAATTGTTTATTTTCCCGAGTAATTTGTTTAAGCAATTTAAAATAAATATTTATTATGCAAAATTTTACTTTTTCCTTATTATAAGCAGAAAATAATAAGAGAAAAGTAAAATTTTTTTAAAATGCTTTTTTTACGGACGAGGCTACCTTTACGCGACAATTTTTGTTTAACCCCACTGTACCGTTCGAGTCAACTATGCAATGTACTGTTGGGTCAATATGACCTAACTACTTTATTAACAAAAAATTATAGTTAATTAAACAAAAATTATGTTGCTTATGTAAATTAAACCTTATTATTAAAAATAAAAGGCATTTTTTTCTTTCCCAGAAAAGCCTAAGAACAAATACCTACAAAATTTAAATTAGTTTACAACTGGGATAGTAATAAAAAGAATGAGTTTTATAAATAATGTTTGTGACATATACAATATCAAATATTAGGCTAGGCGCACACACATCGAATTTGGACGGTCGATAAAAGTTCGATCGAACAAAGCGCGAAGTAACAAAAAATGTGAGCGGACACACACATCGATCGCCAAACGGCAAGGTATCGATGTCGTGTGGCGATCGATGAATGTCACTGCATGGACGGCTGCCGTGGTCGTTGCCGTCGTTCCAAGGCGTAGAACACACATCGATCTTTATCGACCGACCAGAGGACCAGTTGCGTTTTTTTGACACTGCTCAAGGTACGCCGCTCCGTGTTGCTACGTGATTCTGTGTTCATTGTGATTTTGTGTATTCCACCTAACAAACCTTTGTGGATTAAAAAACGTCATCGAATAAATATCGTGTAGTGTGCGCGCAAGGCATCATCGACAAAAGTTCGATCAAACTTTTATCGACCGTCCAAATTCGATGTGTATGCGCCTAGCTTTTGGCTATGATGCTTGTATGCTATGCTATGCTATGATTTGGCTTGTATGATGCCTTTGAGATGTATATATACAGACGAATATTGAGAATTTCATGGGTACAAAGAGTTACTAATGTTGAGGTACTTCGTCGAATGTGTAAATAAAAGGAATTACTAAGAATAATCAAAGAGATTAAAATGCAATACTTGGGTCATGTCTTGAAAGGTGAAAACTATGAATTACTTCAAGATATATTGGACGGAAAAGTACAGGGCAAAAGATCAGTAGGAAGACGCCAGAACTCATGGCTGAAAGACCTAAGGAGATGGTTCGACCGCTCATCCGCAGCAATCTTTCGCGGAGCAGTTTCCAAAACCACAATTGCCATTTGGATCGCCAACCTTCGTAAGGAGACGGCGCCATGAGAAGAAGAATTCGCGTAGCCTTAGTCTTGTTATCGTTTTTAGAGCAAAATTTACAGCGTGTTCGTTTAGCAGGTGGAGTTGGATTGTCCGTAGACGCTTCATCTCCTCTACTGGATTCTGTTCGTGTTCTTTTTATCAGTTTTTGCGAGTCTTTAGTTCTTGGTAAATTTTTTCTGGAAAGGATATTTAAAGGATAAGGAAACGTGTTTTCACCAGTGTTTTTCCCAATTTCTCAAGAAAAGTTCGCCGTTTTGTAAATTTGTTGGTGTTCCATTGGGGATTTATTGATGTCAATAAAACAAACGCGTTGTAGGCAGAAATGTACAGCATATTATAAAAAACAATCATAGGCCAGCGATTTGTCTTCCTCTTACATGTATATGTACCAACAAGCTGATCTAGAGTATCCATTGCTGTCTTACTGGAATTGTAATCTAAAATAATTTGCGGCTTTTTGTCATTTCTGTCACTAATAGCCTTATCATGATGCAAAGTACTCATAAAAATAACATCTTTTTTTTTGGAATATAGTTAACAACAGGAGTATCTTGCGTGACGTAAAAAGCGAACTATGAACTTCTTTATTCGCAATTTGTGCTGGAAGCGCTGGCTTATTTTTTCTTATAGTCCCCAGCATTGTATTTCTTTTAGAAAATGTACACCACACCCTGATTCCGTACCGGCGGGGCACCTGCTTCCTTTCCTGTATAAATCTGAAATTTTAGAGCATACGAACTTTTACTGTCACATAAAGCCCAAATTTTTAATGCCATATTTCGCTGGGTTGCTTGGAATGTACTGTTTGAAGGAACAGCGGCCTCTAAAGACAACTAATTGCTCGTCGACGGCAACATTTTCATCATGGTTAAAAGATTTTGGTATATTTTTTACCCATTTTTCACAAATCTCACGTATTGCAAGTTTATTAGTACGTCTCCTATCCTGTCTAGTAGTCTTGTTATCAAAACGTATTACTTGCGAAATTTTTGGAAATACTTCCAGGGACATTGTTGCTCGAAATACACTACGAATCGTTTCTTCACTCTACAAACTTTTAGTTGATTCGCCATGGGACTTAAAAACTCCAGCTAACAATAAAAGACCAATGTATGCTTGAAAATCAATTTTATCCAAGTCTTTCCAGTTGGTTTAAAAAACACGCTGTCCTTCCATGTTGGACATATTTATTATAATTTGTTTTGCAACTATGTCAAAAAAGAGTGCGTCAAATGAATTTTTGATATCGAAAATTCGTGTACGTGCGTACCTTGTAACTCCTGGAGCATTAGTTATAGCATTGGCCGTGAAAAAACGACTGCGTTGATAAGGAGTATCGAGAGACCACTGGATATTACCGTCTTTTGAAGGAACTGTTGCAGAATGTTCTACAGGATGTTGTACGTAGAATAGAACAGCAGAATCATCACTACTTTGTTCCTCACTCTCACTACTTGTTTTGTTTTATGTTTTTGATATGCATTCATCACTCTCTGACACGTTCGCGAGCTCATCTAGGTTAGTGTTCTTCGAGCGACATTATAAACATACAAACATAGACTGAAATTTGAAATTTAAATGAATGCGCTTGGCATATCAGTGTCCTACCAGCCTACCACGTGTTTATCACCCCCACTTCCTTCTACGTGACATGCTCTTCTAAATGACATCGTCCAGCTACACTATTTGATATCCTTTTCTAGTACTAATAATAAGAGAAAAGTAAAATTGTGCAAAATAAGTATTTATTTTAAATTATTTAAACAAATTACTCGATTCAATAAACAATTTACAAATTGACTAACTGAATTTTTATAATACCTGCAACGAGGTATCCCAACAAAACATAAATTTTTGTTGTTTAGTACCAGACACATAGTGACTTTTATTTTGAATTTATGAATTCACTTTTTAAAATAGTAAATCGAGAAAAATGCTAACTCTGGTTCTAAGGGTCGTAAGACATTGAATTTTTTTTAATTTTCTTTTTCAGAATTTATGTATACTAATTTACGTTGTACGGGACACGTAAACGTGTAGCGGGAAACTGGCTACAAGCGGCCCAGTGTAGAGAACACTGGAAAGAACTGAGGGAGGCCTATGTCCAGCAGTGGACGCGATTGGCTGATTGATGATGATGAGGGTACCTTTCCGTATGCATGGAGGGGTACACTTATAAGAGTAACCTCATTTTAAGAATAGATACTGAATGGCAGTGATCTGGCCAGCATGTGTATTAAAAATAAATACTTGGGACCATACCTGGAAGATACTCAGTAAGAGACTTATATGATTTCAAAAATAATCCAGATATTACAACGTACGCTTCGGTAAGAGTACAAACCTTTTAATCAAAATATGACAACTGATAATTTGTCCACGATGTAAAACAGCTGTAACTCCATATTTACTAAGATAGATGTAATGAAGGCACCATCCAATACTAAAATTACTACAAAATGTAAAATATTGAAGCTAAATTTACAAATAATTCAAACTGAAGCTTATTAGCAGGTTATAACGAAGGGCTTAATTAACCCGTTTCGTATAACTTCTGCTAAAATAGAGGATTAATGCCGTTTGCCTTCATCAATGACGCCATCATAACACTGTAATTATTGCTTTTGCTGTTGGGGGTGTTGAACAATTCGCGCGTCACGAATCGATGAAACTTTTATTTTTAGCGGATACTGAGATCGAACTTTTCTCCCGACTTCATTTGTAACCGTTAGTCACAAAAATCATAGACGTATCTAAAATTATTATGAATGCATCTCGAATCACTTTTTAAGAAATTTGTAGGAAGAAAAAACAACGCCAGAATAAAATATTGGTTTAAAAGAACGATATTAACAATCAGGCATCAGTCCGTTATCAGAAAGTGCCTTCTAAAGAAACTAACGCAGGATATATTTATTATAACTTGAAAAATAAATTAAAAAAATACGAATAGTACTTACATTTACAATACACATTATTAAATCGCGAATCGTCTAAATTGACATTTAAAAACCATTTAAAAAAAATAAGATTTTCCACTTTTCTTGTTAACCGTGTTCTTCTTTTATTTAAAATTAAACCAGATTTTAAACATGTGTTCACACACATTACTACAATATTTTATGAATATAGTGGTTAAGTTAGGATATAAATGGCGATGGTTTTTCCACCACTGTAATGGACAGTTCCAATCTCCGTTCGAAATTTTTTGTGGGTAATATATCATCAGACAAATACATGTCGACTTCTTTTATATCTCTCGATACAGGTGTATGTTTAGATGAGTCAATTAATTCATCAAAAATACACCATGGATTTAAGTCATCTTTGTCAGTTTCTTTTTCTTGTACTGGTTGTTTTTCAGTAGTACAATCTTCTTGTTGTTTAATTATAGAAGTAACGAGCTTCTTAACTCTTTCTTTTGTTTTTTTACCTTCATTTTTATCTGAAAATCCATGCATTTTAAATCATTATTTGTCATTTACAAATCTACGGTTTCTCACTGGTAAGCCAACTAGTTAATGGTTGATTAAAAAAAAACGTGTTTTGTGTAGACGTAAACAGAGGAGCAACGAACACTTCAACGTCAACGAGGACGATTAGTTGATCTGAGAGACTACTACAAAACTAATAACATGCAACTCTTTCGGGACAGTGGACAGTCGGGCTATCGGTTGACGTTGAAAATAAAATATTGCACTTTCTGAATATTGCAATGATTGAAACTTCTCCTATTAGCGCATTTCTCCTATTAGCGCATTTCGTTTCGACTACTTCTCTACAAGTACTGACATACTGCCACCGCCACCCAAGCGTCAAAAGGTAATGGATACTTCCATTAATAAAAATATTAGATTAGAACAAAAGAAACAAATAGATATGGATCATCCGTTTTCTATAGTTAAAGAACGAGCTTTTAAAAAGTTTGCATGGTGGATTCCCTGCAAACCACCAACAAGAAAAACTTTGTCAGGTTCATTACTTCAGGAATGTTAATCAAAACAGCAAATTATTAGATCACAAGTTATTAAAGAAGTAGAAAATATCTGTATTACTACTGACCTCTGGACATCTGGAGTAACTGAGAGTTACATCGCATTAACAGGACAATATTTAACCGAAGATTTAGAATTTAAAACGGTTTTATTAGGCTGCTGTCATTTTTCTGGAAACCATCATTCAGAAAACATCGCTTTTGAAATTAGTGAAATTATTAATCAATGGGGTCTAAAACGAAAATTAAATTTTGAAATTTTGCAGTAACTGATAATGCCTTAATATAGTCAAAGCTATTAAACATGTTTTGGAATGAAAACATTTAAATTTTTTTGCTCACACGTTAAATTAATTGGTGGAGTCATTTTTTTTCGACAATTTGGCAAAAAACACATTTTAAAAAAAGTACCTTATCTTCAGACAGGCTTTTAAAGTATCAATTACAACATAACAAAGTTCCCAAACGGCCAATTCAAGACATGGAAACTAGGTAGAACTTCACCTATTACATGTTAAGACTTAGACTTAGACCAAACCTAAATAATGAAAACTGGATTATTTGTTCTCAACTTTCCCAAATTTTACGGTCTTTTAAAGCAATAACAAGTAAAATAAGTGGCCAAAAATACTTGAAGGGTAGTTCAGTGATTGTTATGGTACGCTACGTGCAAGAATCTTGCAATAAAATTTTAGCAAACGGTAATCTTACATGCATAGTATCCGACGTAGTACAATTACTAATATCGGATTTAACAAAAAGATTTAGATGGTTAGAACAGAGTTGCATATTGTCGATATGTACATTTATGGATTCACGATTTAAAGTTCAGGGATTTTCTGATAAAAATGAAGCTAAAAAATCAAAAGAAAGAGTTAAGAAGCTGGTTACTTCTATACTTAAAGAACAAGAAGATTGTACTATTCAAAATCAACCAGTACAAAAAAAGAAACCGGTAAAGATGACTAAGTCCATGGTGTATTTTTGATCAATTAATTGGACATCACTCATCTAAACGTACACCTCTATTGAGAGTTCATTACAATGGTGAAAAAACCATAGCCATGTATATCTTAGCTTAACCACTATATTCATAAAATATTGTAAATGTGAACACATGTTCAAAATCTGGTTTAATTTTAAATAAAAGAAGAACACGGTTAACAAGAAGTAAAGTAGAAAAACTTATGTTCTTAACCCTGCATCACTCGCGCTATGAGTATTTCTCTCACACCTACCAGTAAAATGCAAATTTTATTAACGGTAAATCACGCATACTGCTACCCCCACTTCTAGCTGAGTTTCTAAGGGTCTTCGTTGTTACGCTTGAGCGCATGCAATATTTAGTGCATGTTGGTAATAGATATCGGGCACTTGTCGATCGTGTGCAGATCTCTGTGAGAATTTCTCTCATCGCGCAAGTTCTAACGTAGTATATTTTCTTAAGGTTGAATAAAGTTTTGGTAAGTAAATTTAAGATTTTTTTATACATAACTACTTTATTTGCTTTTTAAATAAGGTCAAGGTGTTCTATTATTGCGGTATTGTTATTTTAGATAGTAAACAATGAGTAGAGGACTGACGCTTGCAGAATTAGGGCGAATTCGATATGAAGAGGCACAAAGAGAAGGTATGTCAGCTAACATACCATGGAGTGGGCAAGAGGAATGTCAAAATCAAGAAATTATGGAAGATGGCGGACGAGTGGATGTTGAAAGTGACGCTTCCAGTGAACATAGTATGCATAATACCGATTCCGAACAATCTGATGTAGAAGTTGAAAATTTTGTTTATGAAGTTGACGATAATCCCGCATATACATCAAAACATCATTTCACTGGTAAAGACAAAAAAACTCACTGGATGGCTTATCCTCCACGACCTAACGTAAGAGTGCCTACAAAAAATATTGTTAGTCATCTTCCCGGAGTAAAAAATATTGCAAAAGATGCAAATACTGTCGAAGCATGCTGGGAATTATATATTACAAAAGAAATGGTTGAAGAAATCGTACAATGCACAAATATCTATCTAGCAAAAATACGAGGTAACTATACGAGAGAAAGAGATTGCCGTGACACAGACGCTACAGAAATATATGCTTTTATCGGCCTCCTATACATGGCTGGGGTACGAAAGGCTCAATATCTAAATACTAAAGAACTTTGGGCTGATTCAATATTTGCTCCTGCTTGCTTTAGACTAACGATGTCACGAGAACGATTTCATATTTTAGGAAGAGCACTAAGATTTGACAATATCAATGACCGAAACGAAAGAAAAAAATACGATAATTTGGCTCCCATTCGAAACATATTTGAACAGTTTGTGTCCAAGTGTCAAGAAAACTACCAAGTTGGAGAGTATTGTACAGTGGATGAAATGTTGGAAAGCTTTAGAGGGCGATGTAAATTTCGGCAATATATAGCCAACAAGCCGGCCAAATACGGCATTAAAATATATGCCTTAGTTGACTCAAGGATGTTTTATACCTGCAATATGGAGATATATGCAGGAAAACAGCCAGTTGGCCCTTTTTATCTAGACAACTCTGCATCTGCTGTTGTTATGCGTATAGCAAATCCCATATTAAACACAGGTAGAAATATAACTATGGACAATTATTTCACGTCAGTGCCGTTAGCCAAACAATTACTTGATAGGAAAACTACACTTGTTGGTACCCTAAGGAAAAACAAGAGGGAAATTCCGCCAATATTTATAAATGTGAAAAGACCTGTACCTAGTAGCATGTTTGGTTTCCGAAAGAATACTGTATTATTATCGTATAAACCCAAACCTCAGAAAAACGTATTGATGTTATCTACATTTCATTCTGGGGACTACATCGATCCTGAATCTGGCGAACTGGAAAAACCTGAGATCATTACATTTTATAACCTAACAAAAGGAGGTGTCGATGTGGTTGATGAATTAAAATCAACTTATTCTGTTTCCAGATATTGTTGCCGATGGCC